>OZ023262.1:86817153-87367153 GCA_964006375.1 Tillus elongatus
GGCATAGTTCCACTTTCACATTTATTATTGGATGCTATTGTGATGCTATTTCTTGAGAACAGTGGCTAAGAATTGTTATTGTGAAATAATGATGGACAGATACATTGACGATCCTCAGTTTTCACAAAAATTTATGTTCACAGGTAGATCAACGATATTGAGCTACAGAAAACCTACACCCGATAATGAAATGTCACACACAATACTCCAAAAAGTAGGTGTTTGGGTTGGGAATGTTGTAAATAGAATTTTGGGTCTCTTCTGGAATTTCTCGAATTCGATATTACCTGCGTTTGATGTAATCCGGACCTTTCGAATGATACCTTATAGTATCAGCAGGACAAAGCACCACCCCATTCCACTCGCCCGGTGCATAAATATTGAGATACCTACTGTTTCCTGTGTGGTAGATTAGTAGACGGGGCCAATTAAGTAGACGGTCAGGTACCCTGATTTAACGCCTTTAGATTAGCATCTGTGGGACTTCTTAAAACCTAAAGGATATGTCAACAGGACGAACAATATTGACGATCTTAGAGCCCGAATATATATATATATATATATATATATATATATATATATATATATATATATATATATATATATATATATATATATATATATATATATATATATATATAGTCACACGGGTAACTCAAAAAAACAAAAAAAAATAGACCGATTTTGATCAAATTTGAGACGGATTCCTCTTCTTGGAAGTGGCTGGGATAAGTTTGTTAGCCAGGAAAGTCGAACTATTTTTGGAGGAAATTTTTTTTTTCGGAAAATTTTTGTATCTTCAGAAATAACAAAGGTATGGCAACCGAATTTGATGCACTGGTTTATGTTATGGAAAGTGTCCTACGTGTCAAAATTTAGATTTCTAGGTTTAAAGAAAAAAATTGTGTATGCAACTGATCACCAGAGAAACGCACAAAATCAAAATATATTTTATCGATCACAAAATGTATTGTATACATACATACATACATACATACATATATATATATATATATATATATATATATATATATATATATATATATATATATATATATATATATATATATATATATATATGAATACCGATTATGTAGAGAAAAAGTGGCAAGGGGTGTGTTTTGCAAAACCTTTAGTTTCAGCTTCAACCGTCATTTTCCTTCATTTGACTAAAATGTTTGTAAAAATTTATTTCAAATAGACCCTTTCTCTGATGCTTTGGCAGTAGTTTTAGTTATAGCGTTTATGGTTCAGTAGTCTATAATTTTTAGCGAATTTTCTTAGAAAAAATTTCCAATTGAAGAGACCGCGACTTAAATTTTGTAAAGATATCTTGAAATGAGCGCAAACTAGGCCCCCTAGAACCAACACCAGGGGTTAGTTTCGGGTTTTATCTGTTTTCAAATATACAGGATGGCGCATTACTACGGTAAAGCATATCCATTATTATATAAGATACAAGAAAAATTTGTATACGTTAATTATAGGGTGTTTTGAGCTGCATGTTGTAAAATTATTTTAACAATCACAGGGTGGCCCCTAAGTCGTTGGTGATACAAATTTTCTTGTTTTTTCGATCACCGCTTATATCATTGCGTTTTTGCATTTTTCATCAAAATATAATGCATGTTTGTAAGAAATAAAATTCGGGACGCTGCAAGTGCATTATGGTAGCGAAATTGCATTACAATCACAGTGTGGCCGATAAGCCGTTGCTGACACAAATTTTCTTTTTTTTTTAATCGGACACCCCTTATATCATTGCATTGTTGCATTTTCAGCTAAATATGATGCGCGTTTGTAAGGAAAAAATTATAAACGCAGCAAGTGTGTTTGGGTACCAAATTTGCATTAAATTCATCAAACTTCAATGAGTCAATTTGCTATTAACGTAAGGTTCGTTGGCTAGGAAACCAGTTATTTTGGAAAATTATTGTACATTTTTAGACAATTAGGTTACCTCGATGAAATATGGTACATCGTTTCTCATCTTTTTAGGCACTCTGTATAAATCAAAATTATATTAGAAAATCTCATTTAAAAACAATTTTGAGCAATAAAGAATAAATTTTAAATGAATTTATTTATTCCAGTCTTTTGAACTCACTGCATATCTTTATACACCTTATCCTCGTATATTCAATTATCCAAATCCGTATAGTCTTTAAAAATGCATAGGCATTAACTTCTTTGGTTTATTACCCTCTAGCTTTTATATGCTAAAATGCGGTAGAACGGACAACTGTTTTTCAACGAAACAAATAATTAGATAGATACTTTCAAATTATTCTACAAATATAGTGTGTGACACATATTTTGGATTACTAATTACGTGCTTTTGACAGTGTTTGCTTTTAAGGTGTGTGTGTTTTTTTGTTTATTTAGCGTCGGTCTATTTCAGCGGCTATGGCCAATCACCGGCACCAAGGAGCAGTACCACCCCACTATCCTGAAAATTTCGCTGAACCCGTGCCTTTCTGGCAAGGAGAATAGGGATCTTTAACGTGCCAAACATCGCACGGACACGTGACCGACGGCTTTACATTCCCTCCTAATGGTGTAGACATCCAACTTAGTCAAATACAATGTCACAACCTCAGTTGATGTTAATTTTAGAGTATTTATTGAAAAGGTGAAAGGGAAACCCTGGGAATCGAACCCAGTACCCTTCGCTTCACAGGCACACGTTCTTACCACTGAACCACGGATGCTCTTGAATTTTAAGGTATTAAAGCATTTAGTATGCAATAAAAAATTCGTTCGTTCCAGTGGAAATATTAAATCGTTAGATTAAATTGGAATGGAGGTTTAAAGAGTATCCTTAGAAAGCGTAAGCTTGTGCAAAGGCATAATGAGGATATTAGCATATTTAACAACAACGTCTCAAATGAGCTTCCTCGAGATAGGGTTCATGCTAAAGTATCCCCTTGTGGCAGTAGCACTGCTGGATAAGGCAGTCTATGAATAAAAATGTGAAATTTGCTTTTTCCGAATTGAATTACAAGGGACATGTGTGTAATATACGATGAGTAGCCTTATCTAATTACACTGCTCGTAAAAGTCTACTAATTGGTGATGAGTTTGACAACCACATTGAAATTGGCTTTATATTACTACAACATCCTCGGCTTTTTCGTTTGTTTATTTTAAGCAGCATGTTATTAAGTACTTAACACTGTAGAATATTCCCATACCACTTATTTCTAAACGTCGGCAATTTTTTGTTAAAAAATGCTTACCGTTTCAGTGAATTTTCTTAAAAAAAAATCACTAATGAGGAGATTCCAACTTTTGTATTTTGAAAAAATTTCTTCAAATGAGCGCTAATTAGGCCCCCTAGAACACATATCCGCGGTCAGTTTGGATTTTTATATGTTTATGTTGGACGAGTTCGTTAGCCAGGAAAATCGGCCGAGGTTTTCCCGGAAAATTTTGGGTTTTCTTTAAAAAAAAATTATATCTCCGGAAATAACAAAGTAAGGGCAACCAAATTTAGTACGTCGTTTTATATCGCTATAGGTAAATCACCTACCAAAATTTATCGCTGTACGTCAAAAGAAAAAGAATTTATGGGCATTTAAAGAAAAATAGATTTGGGTTTTCCTCAAAAAATCAAAGTGACAATTTAAAACGTCAAAATTCGCAATATTTAGGCAAAGAACTTGAATCTAATACGGGCTATGGAAAGAAAATGTCTCAAGAAGGATGTTTTACAAACCCCGAGGTCTTAGTTTCAACCGTCATTGTCCTTCATTTTACTAAAATGTTTCCAGAAAAATCATTTCAAATAGATCCTTTCTCTGATGCTTAGCAGTAGTCTTAGCTATAGAGTTTATCGTTTAATAGTATATAACTTTTGTAGAAATTTCGTAAAAAATCAATAAAGCTCAATATATCCGTTATTCTACAAGATATGAAAAAAATGTATACATCAATTATAGGGTGTCTTGAGCTACATCTTAAAAAATATTTCTACAATCACAGGCTGGCCCATAAGTCGTTGGTGATACAAATATTTTTTTTAGTCGAAAACGCCTTATGTTTTTGCATTTTCCATCGAAATATAATGCATGTTTGTAAGTAAAGAAATTCTGGACGCAGCAAGTGCGTCATGGTAGCGAATTTAGATTAAATGCTTCATATTTGAAAAGCTCAATTTGCTATTAACCTATAAGGTTGACCAAGAAACGGATTTTTTCGGTTACATTTTAAGTTTACTTTCGGAAATTTTTGTACGTTTTCAAACAATAAAGTTATGTTGATGAAACATGGCACATTGTTTTTACTATTTATTTCTTATTGTTTCACTTAATACGAACAACCGTACTTTTATAATACATGAAACTTATTGTAACACAGTCTGTCTATTATTAATGTTTAAGTTAGGTAACTAAGTTCAATTTCCAACTATTATATCTATTATTATTGTATTTGGCAAATTACATTCAGTTGAAAGTGGTTGCAGAAATATACGTGATGAATAAAATTAGAACTACATAATAAGTCAACATCGACGGCGATTTATTCATCCTAAAGGCTCCATATTAGTGAATTTTCGTAGAAAAAAATCACTAATGGAGAGATTTCGACTTTTGAATTTTGAAAAAAAATTTGAAAATGAGCGCGAACTAGGACCCCCAGATCCCATTTCCGGGGTCAGTGTCAATTTTTATATGTTATATATATATATATATATATATATATATATATATATATATATATATATATATATATATATATATATATATATATATATATATATATATAGGTATCACACCAATAACTCAAAAAATAATGGGCCGATTTTGACAAAATTTGGCATGTTCCTTCCTTTTGTAAATGGATTGGATAAGCTTTTTAGTCAGGAAAATCGGACGAGGTTAGAATTAACCAAGTAAAGGCAAGCAAATTTGGTACACGGGTTTATATCATTATGGGTAAGCTATCTACCAAAATTTAGCTCTATAGGTTAAACGACGAAAAAGTTACAGGCATTTAAAGAAATGTAAATTTTGGTTTTCCTCAAAACGTCAAAGTCGCGATTTAAAACGTCAGAATTTGTAATATTTAGGTAATGAACCTGAAACTAATATGAGCTATGGAAAGAAAATGTCTCAAGAAAAATATTTTACAAAGCCTGAACTTTTGGTCTTAATCGTCATTGTCCTTCATTTTACTAAAATATTCCCAGAAAATTCATTTCAAATAGACTCTTTTTCTGATGCTTTGTCAGTAGTGTTGGCTATAGAGTTTATCATTTAATGGTATATCATTTTTGTCGAATTTTCGTAAAAAATCATTAATGCTCAATATATCCGTTATTATGCACGCTACGAAAAAAAAATTGTACATATTAATTATAGGGTGTCTTGAGCTACATCTTAAAAACTATTTCCACAATTAGAGGCTGGCCCATAAGTCGTTGGTGATTCAAATTTTCTTTTTTTAATCGAACACGCCCTATGTTATTGCATTTTCCATCGAAATATAATACATCTTTGTAAGAAAAGAAATTCGGGACGCAGCAAGTGCGTTATGGTAGCAAATTTTCATTAAACGCTTCAAATTTGAATAGGTCAATTTGCTGTTAACCTATAAGGTTGACCAGGAAACCAGTTCTTTCTGGAACAATTTAAGTTTACTTTCGGAAATTTTTGTACATTTTCAAACAATAAAGTTATTTTGATGAAACATGGCACATTGTTTCTACTATATAGGTTATACTGGTAACCAAATTTGATGCCGGCTTTCTAATATAAAAAAAACATATTTGCTATTAAAAATATTTTTATAAAAATTCACTATCATAACGCACTTGCTGCGTCCAGAGTTTTTATTATTGGATCCAATTTGAAATAAAGATTTCGTCCAAGTGTGTTTAAGAAATTTCAAATTGGTATTCTCTATTTATTTTACCTTAAACTCCGGCACTTTAAATAAAATAAAGTAAAGCTAGTATACCTATATATTATAATTTAGTAATTATACATAGCTTTAGGACCTCTTTTTATGTGTGGAATCGGGAACCATTCTCTACTTCGAGTTATTATAGGCTTGAAGTTACCATCCACGGCTACACTGCACTAATGACTTGACTGCCTCTGCCACAACAAACAACAGAACACAGCACTCCGGCACGTCAATTTAGGGGCAAATGTGTTTGACATCATTTACCACATGTATTTCTGAAACTACTTAATGCTTTCGATAAATATAAGCCTTTATACAGACTTGTAGACTACTTCTCTGGCTTCACTGTTGGGTTTCGTTTCGGTAAGTGAAGGACGGAGCCGGCGCGTAAGCTAACTGGAGCAAGTGGCCCTTCTGAATTCTAGATGTTCTAGGATGTTATTCAACGTTTCTGGAACCGGTTTCGCTGTTTGACAGCATCCTCAGACAGATAAATATTGAATTAATACGAGATCATGACAACTACAAATAAAGATGTGTTGCTATGTTATGATGTTTTTATCAACAAATTCTTTTAAAATTGAAAATAAAATTTAACAAAAACGGCTCCTGTTTTGGAGCCATTTTCAAGAGGTAAAGGAAATCTGTAAGGACACTCTAAGGGCTGCCTACTTCTTAGAGCGGTGGACAAAGGTGGGTTGGGCTGGTTTCAAGAGGTAAAGGAAATATGTAAGGACACTCTAAGGCCTCAATCTGCCTACTCCTTAAAGCGGTGGACAAAGGTGGATTGGGTTGTTGTAGCTCGATTAGAAGGACTCAATCTGACTACTCCCCAAATCTCGCCGAAGATCGTCTACGAGGTCTCAGTATGTTCAACCCTAGGCCTCAGAAAGAACTGGTTCAACCCGAGAACCAAGTATGTCTCACATTAAAGATCGTGGGAATCTTTCTAAACACATATATATATATATATATATATATATATATATATATATATATATATATATATATATATATATATATATATATATATATGTATCACACCGATAACTCAAAAAATAATACGCCGATTTTATAAAATTTGGCATGTACCTTGCTTTTGTAAGTGGCTTGGATAAGTTCGTTAGTCAGGAAAATCAGACTAGGTTTTCCGGGAAAATTTTAAGTTTTCATTCGAAAAAAAATTTTCCCTCAAAAAATTAAAAAGATATAACCAAATTTGGTAGGTAGATTTACGATATAAAAAGTAAACTATACACCAAAGTTTAGATTTCTAGATTACAGGAAAAAAAAGTTATAATAAAATATTTTGCGTCAGATCATTTCTATGAAAATTCACTACCATAACGCACTTGCTGCGTCCAGGCTTTTAGTGAATTTTTATTTTAAAAATTTCACTAATAGAGAGGTATCGATAGTGAGACTTTGCAAAAAATTTTTCAAATGAGCGCGAACTAGGACCCCTAGAACCCATATCCGGGGTCAGTTTGAATTTTTATATGTTTATATATATATATATATATATATATATATATATATATATATATATATATATATATATATATATATATATATATATATCCATCTGATAACTCAAAAAATGATTAACCGATTTCGATGAAACTCGGCAAGTGACTTTCTTTTATTAATGGCTTGGAGTCCGTTAGCCAGGAAAATCGGACGGGGTTTTCCGGGAAAATTTTGAGTTTTCTTTCAAAAAAAAATTTTTCCTCCGAAAATTACAAAGCTGTTCTAATGAAATTTAACGGATATATTGCCTTAGGAGACACTTTTTTTCCCTCAGGGATCGCACCGATAGCACCGCAACCCTTGGTTGATTGTGCATACCCCTAGTCTTACTTCACCCATTCCAAAATCACTGTGCCTTGAACTAGTCTGCACAGCGATTGGTAGGGTGAAGACATATATTGCCCTGTCTCCGGTCTAGACTGACCGTAGATCAGTTGTCTTCTGCGGTCCAGAGCTTTACACTCGCACAAGATGTGCGAGTGTAAAATTTATAGAACATTGAGTTATTCAAATTTTAAATTTTCTTTCGAAAAAAATTTTTTTCTGCGAAAATTACAAAGTTATTTTAATGAAATTTGGTAAATGTCTTGCCTTAGGAAAGACCTCACTATATACCAAAATTAAACATTCTAAGTTTATAGAAAATATAGTTATTGAAATTTGAAGCATTTAATAAAAATTCACTACCATAACGCACTTTCTGCGTCCCGTTAGTTTTTTATTTATTATTGGCGGTCAGAAAAAGTGCCTAATGTCAATAAAGATATGAAACGGCTACAACAAATAAATACATTTATTTAATCTCTTGAAAGTAACTTTATTGCTGGAAGCCTTCCTGCAATAATTTTAAATCTGAGCCTACCCTTATCGACTGCCAATTCGAATAAATGTATGTTCAGGATCACTGCTAAGAAAATATTTGTTCCCTTTCGGTTGAAATTGTTGCTCTTTCTTTTAACTGGTTCAAGGCTGGCTCGATTTTATTGCTTGCTTCGTATTGCTAATTGATTGCTTAGAAGCGGCCAGATTTCTGTGCTGTTCTGGCCCATATTTCTATTGTGTTTTTGACCATAGCAAATTGGCATAGTAATGATCTACGAAATTTTTTACGAAAGCTACATATATATATATATATATATATATATATATATATATATATATATATATATATATATATATATATATATATATATACTGTGTCTATAAAGTAACGCATAAAGTGAAGGTGACCATTATTAAGGAAAATTTAAAAACAGCTCGATTTTTATTTCGAAAAGCTAACTTTTTGATATAAAAGTCTCACCCCTATCATTATACCTCTTCAAGCGGTAGCTACCCTTTCAAAATTTTGAAATTGAATAGTGAGTTGTGTGATACATCTTTGTAAAGCTGATCCAATTCTCTATTCTGCAAAACCAATTTTTCTTATGACTAAAATCAGTAACACCTAACATAAGTGAAGCCTATAAAGAATTACATGGTTCAGTCTTATCTAATCAAATGTTCCAAATTCCTGCCTTCTTGTGTCTGACAATATCCCAAACGGACAACAAATTCTTGTTGGACTCTATTTATAATCTCTGGAGAAAAGTTGGTACATTCAGTTCTAATGCTTGTTTTTAATTCGTCGATATTATCTGGTTTATTTTTAAATACCACATTCTTCAAATGACGCCACAGAAAAAAAATCTAAGGGAGTTAGGTCAGGTGATCTTCCTGGACACTCGATTGCATCACGCATGTCAACCCATCTTTTAGGAAAACGTTGATCCAGATAATGTCGAACATTATTGTCATAATGCGCGGCGGCACCATCTTGTTGATACCACAAGTTTTGATTTACCATACCAGCATTGTGTCCATCAGGAAATAAGTTCAACAACGTCTGAATGAGATATGGCTGTAAAAATTGTAGACATCGTGATCCATTTATAGTTTCGTCAAAAAAGTATGGACCAATATTCATACTCCTAACAATTTCCACCCGGACATTTACCTTTTGTGGATACTGTGTGTGATTCTGTCATCTTGTATTTTTCTTTGCACAATATCTGCAGTTTTGACGGTTAACTTCGCCATGTAGTGTAAAAATAGACTTGCCGGAAAACAGAATATTTGGCACTTGAAAAGAGTTATGATTACATTTATCCATTAATGTTGCATAAAACTGCATCCTTCGTTCTACATCGTCATCGGATAGATCCTGCAAAAGCTGTATTTCATCTGAAATGGAATTCTATTGTTTCTGATAATTTGCCGAGCACTACACTTCCACTGCCAATAAGACCTCTACTTTCACTTTTTCACTTGACCGGTCACCTGTGGCAAATCTTTCATGTTAGACGTATATCGAAATTTCTTATCTATTCGACTCACTGTTGATAGATCGATAGACATATCCTGATATTTAGTATTAAACAGTATACACAATTCTGCCTGAGTTCGGATCCTGTCACCATAACCAATCATCATCAGAACTTGAATTCGTTGAGCTATTGATAAACGCATTTTACCAACAATTTAATAATTAATTTGAAACAGCAAAAGTTGCACTTGCACAACAACTAAAATGTAAATTTACTACTACTATCTGCAGATTGTATCGTAAAAACAAAAAATAATAGTCCCATTTTGATAAAATTTGGTGGGTATCTTCCTTTTGTAAGTGGCCTGGACAAGTTCGTTAGCCAGGAAAAGCTGACTAGTTTTTCCGGAAAAATTTTGGGTTTCCTTTGGAAAACAAACAAAGCAATAAATACAAAATACCAAATTTGGTATATAGGTTAACGTTATGTAAAGTAAACTACACACCAAAATTGACATCTCTATGTTACAATCAAAAATGTTATAAGCATTTAATTAACATATGTTTGAGGTCAGATCATTTCTAGGAAAACTTACGACCATAACGCACTTGCTGCGTCCAGACTTTTTATATTCTGTGCAGGTACTCAGCTTACACGATTGAGGGTGCTTCAAGCAAAGTAACTTTCACTCCTTGCTTGCCGGAAATTCCTTCTACCCGAATTCGGTTATCAGCTAGATAGACCTATTGAAATTAGATTTAAAGAACATTCACAATTATTATACTGTACTATAAATAGACCTTGAGTAGCTCGTCATATTTTGGATAATAATCACCACGTAGGTAAAGAGATAAGGGCAAATTGATGACATTTACATAAACATTCCCGTATATGGGTCCTTCTCAACGTTCCTATTGTAGTGGCACGTTCGGAGATAAATACGAAGTTTTCACAACAGAATAAACAACCTGTAACAGTTCACTTTGCTTCTACATACATACCACTACACTACAGGTTCTAACGAATTTCTTTTCTTTATCATTTTTGCAACTTAGGAGTTATAATAAGCAGACCCGAACTTAGATGGTCGATGGCTTTTATTGCCGTTATTTATTATATTTGTGCAAGATAGAACGAAAGAAATGTAAATTTTGATCTATTCCTAAATTTGGAACAATTTGTCAGCACGCATAATTCGCAAACCGGATAACCCGCACACGTCATCATGAGTGTCCTATATATATATATATATATATATATATATATATATATATATATATATATATATATATATATATATATATATATATATATATATATATATATATATATATATATATATATATATAACTAAATATAATAATAGAAAAAGTTGTATGAATTCTGGAATTCTGCACGGCCGCTTATGTGCAGTTTATTGATTGACCACTTTACAAGAGATGCCGACAAAGAGAGCGAGGGAATGATGATAACCGATTTTGGGTAGAGGAAATTTCCGGTAAGCAAGCAGTGAAAGTTTCTTAGTTTGAACCACCTTCAATCGTCTAGGCCGAGTAACTGCACAGAATATAAACACAGTTAGAGTCGTCATAGATATTTTCCTTTCTCCGATGAAGCTAACTTGGCTGGTGATATATATATATATATATATATATATATATATATATATATATATATATATATATATATATATATATATATATATATATATATATATCACACCGATAACTCCAAAAATAGTGGGCCGATTTTGATTTGGCAAATACCTTCCTTTTGTAAATAGCTTGGATAAATTCGTTAGTCAGGAAAAACGGACGAGGTTTTCCGGGAAAATTTTGAGTTTTCATTGGAAAAAAAATTATATCTCCGGAATTAACAAAGTAAAGGCAACCAAAGGTAAGCGGGTTCATATCGTCATAAGTAAGCTACCTACGAAAATTTAGCTCTGTAAGTTAATGGACAAAAAAGTTACAGGCATTTAAAGAAAAATAAATTTGGGTTTTCCTCAAATCGTCAAAGTCGCGATTTAAAATGTCAAAATTGGTAATATTTAGGCAATGAACCTGAAATTAATATGAGCTATGGAAAGAAAATGTCTCAAGAAGAATGCTTTACAAAGCTTGATTAGTTTCAATAGTCATTGTCTTTTATTGTACTAAAATGTTCACAGAAAATTCATTTAATATAGACCCTTTCTCTGATGCTTTGGCAGTAGTGTTGGCTATAGAGTTTATCGTTTCATGGTATATCATTTTGCCAAATTTTCGTAAAAAAATCATTACAGTGCGTTATGGTAGCGAATTTTCATTAAATGCTTCAAATTTGAATAGCTCAATTTGCTGCTAACCTATAAGCTTGACCAGGAAGTCAGTGTTTTCAGGAACAATTTAAGTTTACTTTCGGAAATTTTTGTACATGTTCAAACATGTTTGCTATTAAATTTTTTTTATGAAAGTTCACTACCATAACGCACTTGCTGCGTCCAGAAGTTTCTCCAAGTGTACTTATCAGTGCTCATCCCAGGATGCAGTTTTCACTTAGTGAATAAGAAAGCTATTGTAAACAAATCTGCTACGCAAGTTGCTTATATACAAGCTATACTACACTCAAAAGGTCTGATCTACAAGTCAAAGGAAAATCGTCAACCATTTGTAAATTTTCTGAATAAAAGCTGATTAAAAAATCCGACGTTATGAGAAGAAAATTATGTATTTGCTACATAAAACATAAAATAGAAATTTAAAAGAAAAGTAATAACAGGTCAGCTCAGACCGCTTTTAATGCAAGCTGCGAGCTTTCCTTCTGAAATCCCATCATTCCTACGAGGTCATGAAGACGCCAAGTACTTTGCTGGATTGGACATACTATGCACGTCTATGCATTTTAACATACAGTTGATATGTTTATACCGTAAGAAACAGTTTATATGGTCATAAAATAAAACCAGATTTGAATATGTAAAATTTATAGCAGAATTCTGGCTCACTAAACTGATACACAATGGCGGCTACAAAAAATAAAGCTTCCTTTGGTTCCTCTAAACTTTTCAGTGTTCAAGTACGTAAACTTGATTTCCCGTGAATATAAATAAATTACTTATATCTTTCAGAGATTCTCGCAGTAAATTATCTTTCATCCGTGCTGAAATTTCAGATAAAAAATTTACATAGGAAGAAACTCAATTATTCCCAAACTTCGTTTCAGCAAAGTTATTCTTATAGAGGCTTCTCCTCAGATAAAGTAAAGGAGAGAAAGTAGGTAACGTGTACCTAAGAACTGTGGATAAAATAAAAAACAATTCGAATATCTTTGCAGTTTCACAGGTAACGTTTCATTTAGCGAATATTCCAGTACGCGGCTGTCTGTTAAGCTGCTCATCATTCTAGTCATATTGAGAGCAACTCACATAATTGTATGTGAAGTTGCTCGTATATAAAAGCATACAGACTGCTGTATCCATCAGAAATTTAATACAGTTTTACTTTGATCGAATTTTCCATTGAAAAAAAGCGCTAAGGAGGACTCCTGTGTTATATATATATATATATATATATATATATATATATATATATATATATATATATATATATATATATACATTGTGACACACTTAAGATAAAGACACGCCTGTATTTTCTTTATTTTTAGAGATAGCGAATTAATTTTTTGTACAGATGTAAAACGACATTAGGCTATGTAAGACTAGATGCATTCTCGCAACAATTAGAACCGTAGACCGGTTTCGCTCTCATTAGAGCTCTTCAGTACGGCATACTAATTGCAGCAAAAATGCACCAAAAATAACACGGCTATCGTATAGCCAGTCTTAAAACACTAAGTGAGTAGCGAACGTGTCGCCACCTAGTTCGGAACCAAGTACTTGTTGTCACGCCCGCTCCAAATAATACAGAGTATTAAAATAGAGACGGTATACAACTAACTAACAATTTAAAAAATTGTTAGCCCTGGCCCATTTCTACCCCAATATAGGAACAAAGTATGTAAGACTAGATGCATTCTCGCAACAATTAGAACCGTAGACCGGTTTCGCTCTCATTAGAGCTCTTCAGTACGGCATACTAATTGCAGCAAAAATGCACCAAAAATAACACGGCTATCGTATAGCCAGTCTTAAAACACTAAGTGAGTAGCGAACGTGTCGCCACCTAGTTCGGAACCAAGTACTTGTTGTCACGCCCGCTCCAAATAATACAGAGTATTAAAATAGAGACGGTATACAACTAACTAACAATTTAAAAAATTGTTAGCCCTGGCCCATTTCTACCCCAATATAGGAACAAAGTATGTAAGACTAGATGCATTCTCGCAACAATTAGAACCGTAGACCGGTTTCGCTCTCATTAGAGCTCTTCAGTACGGCATACTAATTGCAGCAAAAATGCACCAAAAATAACACGGCTATCGTATAGCCAGTCTTAAAACACTAAGTGAGTAGCGAACGTGTCGCCACCTAGTTCGGAACCAAGTACTTGTTGTCACGCCCGCTCCAAATAATACAGAGTATTAAAATAGAGACGGTATACAACTAACTAACAATTTAAAAAATTGTTAGCCCTGGCCCATTTCTACCCCAATATAGGAACAAAGTATGTAAGACTAGATGCATTCTCGCAACAATTAGAACCGTAGACCGGTTTCGCTCTCATTAGAGCTCTTCAGTACGGCATACTAATTGCAGCAAAAATGCACCAAAAATAACACGGCTATCGTATAGCCAGTCTTAAAACAATAAGTGAGTAGCGAACGTGTCGCCACCTAGTTCGGAACCAAGTACTTGTTGTCACGCCCGCTCCAAATAATACAGAGTATTAAAATAGAGACGGTATACAACTAACTAACAATTTAAAAAATTGTTAGCCCTGGCCCATTTCTACCCCAATATAGGAACAAAGTATGTAAGACTAGATGCATTCTCGCAACAATTAGAACCGTAGACCGGTTTCGCTCTCATTAGAGCTCTTCAGTACGGCATACTAATTGCAGCAAAAATGCACCAAAAATAACACGGCTATCGTATAGCCAGTCTTAAAACACTAAGTGAGTAGTGTCTTACATACTTTGTTCCTATATTGGGGTAGAAATGGGCCAGGGCTAACAATTTTTTAAATTGTTAGTTAGTTGTATACCGTCTCTATTTTAATACTCTGTATTATTTGGAGCGGGCGTGACAACAAGTACTTGGTTCCGAACTAGGTGGCGACACGTTCGCTACTCACTTAGTGTTTTAAGACTGGCTATACGATAGCCGTGTTATTTTTGGTGCATTTTTGCTGCAATTAGTATGCCGTACTGAAGAGCTCTAATGAGAGCGAAACCGGTCTACGGTTCTAATTGTTGCGAGAATGCATCTAGTCTTACATACTTTGTTCCTATATTGGGGTAGAAATGGGCCAGGGCTAACAATTTTTTAAATTGTTAGTTAGTTGTATACCGTCTCTATTTTAATACTCTGTATTATTTGGAGCGGGCGTGACAACAAGTACTTGGTTCCGAACTAGGTGGCGACACGTTCGCTACTCACTTAGTGTTTTAAGACTGGCTATACGATAGCCGTGTTATTTTTGGTGCATTTTTGCTGCAATTAGTATGCCGTACTGAAGAGCTCTAATGAGAGCGAAACCGGTCTACGGTTCTAATTGTTGCGAGAATGCATCTAGTCTTACATACTTTGTTCCTATATTGGGGTAGAAATGGGCCAGGGCTAACAATTTTTTAAATTGTTAGTTAGTTGTATACCGTCTCTATTTTAATACTCTGTATTATTTGGAGCGGGCGTGACAACAAGTACTTGGTTCCGAACTAGGTGGCGACACGTTCGCTACTCACTTAGTGTTTTAAGACTGGCTATACGATAGCCGTGTTATTTTTGGTGCATTTTTGCTGCAATTAGTATGCCGTACTGAAGAGCTCTAATGAGAGCGAAACCGGTCTACGGTTCTAATTGTTGCGAGAATGCATCTAGTCTTACATACTTTGTTCCTATATTGGGGTAGAAATGGGCCAGGGCTAACAATTTTTTAAATTGTTAGTTAGTTGTATACCGTCTCTATTTTAATACTCTGTATTATTTGGAGCGGGCGTGACAACAAGTACTTGGTTCCGAACTAGGTGGCGACACGTTCGCTACTCACTTAGTGTTTTAAGACTGGCTATACGATAGCCGTGTTATTTTTGGTGCATTTTTGCTGCAATTAGTATGCCGTACTGAAGAGCTCTAATGAGAGCGAAACCGGTCTACGGTTCTAATTGTTGCGAGAATGCATCTAGTCTTACATACTTTGTTCCTATATTGGGGTAGAAATGGGCCAGGGCTAACAATTTTTTAAATTGTTAGTTAGTTGTATACCGTCTCTATTTTAATACTCTGTATTATTTGGAGCGGGCGTGACAACAAGTACTTGGTTCCGAACTAGGTGGCGACACGTTCGCTACTCACTTAGGACATTAGGCTATTTGAATAGCCTACCCATTTCAAATGTCAGCTGTCAACCCAGCCTACTATGATTTCAGGAATAGGTCCGGTTCTCTATATTTCGCGATTCGTTAGATATATCAAAAAAAAGTTGCTTTAAAAAGTTATTCAGAATTCAATTCTAACTGCAGATATCTAGTTTCAAGTCAAAATTCGAATTTTTATTTTTTTGTAAATTTTTAGACGGTGTCCAAATTTTTCATCAGATTTTAACAGTTAGATTGCCATGGAAACAACAAACATCGTCAATATCAAAAAAAAAGAACAATGGTACGTGATTAACGAAACTAAACTCATTTTAAACATAAACTCTAACAAGAATACAATTAAATTGAATATAAAATTATTAAATGTAGTCTGTTTCAACTAGCCCACCTTCAAGCCTGATGCATTTTTCGATCCGTTTACGATTATTGCTGACAACTTTTCTTAATTCTGTTATATTAATTTCACGGCAAGCCTGCCTTATTTTCTCGCAAAGTTCCTCGCGACTTTGGGGCCTTTCGTTGTACACCTTATTCTTAACAGAACCCCAGAAATAGAAGTCTATTTGTGTAATTTCAGGAGATCGAGGAGGCCACTGTTCAAAAAGCCTATTCCTGTCTATCCATCGCGATGGAAAAAGTAGATTTAACCAATTTCTGACTAACTGAGAGTTGTGAATGGATGCACCGTCTAATTGAAAATACACATCTTGTCGCACGTTGATAGGCACACCTTCGATACAGTCTCATAATCATTATTTTAAAAATGAAGCAATCGATCTGCGTACAAGGTGTTGTCAAAAAAAAGGACCAATTATTCTATCCCCTAAAATTCCACACCACGTATTAATTTTTTGTGAATACTGAGCTTTACAATTGATAACCCAGTAAGGGTTTTCAGCAAGACAATATCTGGAATTTTGGGCAGATACTATTCCATTGGTAGTGAATGTTGCCTCGTCAGTAAATAAGATTAAAAATTTTCGATCATTCAGAAAGTTACCTTGGGCCCAAATGCCATAATCTAATCGTTTTAGCTCATCACATTCTCTCAACGGGTACAGAAACTTTGGCTTGAAAGGCTTTATTTTATGACGCACAAGGCATCTTCTGATTTTTTCTCCACTAACATCCAATGCAACAACCTTTTGACGTAGAGTCATCTGGAGTTGGCTTGAGTTGAAGCCAAGATTATGGTATCATCACTACTTCTTTGATTTCTAAGAGCCGAGATATTGTTCACCACACTTCCCGTTTGAGAAATTCGTGCATTCAGAGCTGCTGCAGTTCCGCGCCTAATTGGATTTTTCTGTGGATGTCTCCGATTGAATTCATCAGCAACTTCTCTGATATTTTGACACTTTCAACAAGTATTTTACTGACAGACTCATAGTTGATGTCAATTTGACATTTATCTCAATATTTTGCAAGGTGCTAATTTGTTTCCACGGCCATGTACCTGTTAATATTATAAAAATTATAAAAATTGACAAAAAAAGTAAAAATTCGAATTTTGACTTAAAACTCGGCATCTACAGTTAAAATGTAATTCTGAATAACTTTTTAAAGTAAGATTTTTCTATATCTCTAATGCATCGCAAAATATAGAGAAACGGCCATATTCCTGAAATCATAGTAGACTGGGTTGACATCTGACATTTGAAGTGGGTAGGCCATTCATACAGCCTAATGAGGCTTTACATCTGTACAAAAAATGAAATCGCTATCTCTAAAAATAAATAAATACAGCTGTGTCTTGATTGCAGATTATTAATAAAAAAATTATGCGATTCAGCTACGTTTATGTTATTCCAAATGTTAATAGTAACCGAGATATAGGGTGTCAAAATTGAAAAATCCTATCACATTTTCTTTAATATCTCTAAAACACTTAGTGATAAATCCACGAATTATTGTATTCGGAGCTTTTTGGGATGAGAAATTCAAATTCATCAAATATTTGGATGTATTTTGTAGAGGGCGCCACAGGTGGCTATCAGACCACCTCTGTTTCGTTCCAACTTTTTTTTGGTCACACTGTATGTCACTGTGGAGCAAAAAATCGTTGCTCCTATCTTTTTTACATAAAAAAGATAATTATTATTATTATTAAAGTCTCTAGGAGTAACGGTTTCCAAAAAAATGCATTTAAAGCTGATCGTGCACGAAAAAGAAATATTTCGAATAATTGGTTACGTTTTTGTGTTCCTACATCAATAACAATAATATCTAAAACAATTATAAATGAAACATATTTTCCTGTGACAACAAATGTTCAATATGACCACCATTTTCTTCGGTACATTTTGCAATCCTCTTAGAGAAAGACCACCACTGCATTATAGTTTTGTGGTCGAAATTCCATACATTTAAGGTCAGCTCAGAACTGACACTGACCGGGGGAATCCGCTTGTCTAATTAAAACCAATCATTGTTTAATCTATTTCAACTGAGCATATTTTCCTGGGTAACGAACTTATACAGGCCAATCACAAAAGGAAATGACTCACCAAAATTGATCAAAATCGGACCATTATTTGTTGAGTTCTTCGTGTGATACTTATATATATATATATATATATATATATATATATATATATATATATATATATATATATATATATATATATATATATATATATATATATATATATATATATACATATAAAATTTGAAACTGACCCCGGTTATGTTATTGTGGGCCTAATTAGTGCTCATTTGAAGGAATTTTTTCAAAACTCAAAAGTCAGGATCTCCTCATTAGTGATTTTTTTTTAAAGAAAATTCACTAATAAAGCAGTCACTTTGTTTGGGTAAAAGGTCATTCCTGCATAAGCGGAAACAAGTTTGTCGATCGGGCCGCAAAAGATGCCACCAACTTATCACAAATCGATGAAATAATGGAAGATTTAGGTAACATTTATAAACGTAACGTGCGCATTGAATGGGAGAAAATTTGGAATAAGTTTGTAAATAACTCTAAAAATCAGAACACACCTATCCACCCGGTTTTACTGAAAAATCCGCCACATATTTTCGGCTTGAAAGTTTCTAAATTCTACTCTACATGTGTTACAAGGCTAAAAATGAACCGCGGATTTTCTGCAGATTGATGTAAAATTGTTATAAATGATTCACCAAAATGTGCATGCGATAACACCTCTGATGCAGATTTAAATAATATATTCTTCAACTGTCACAACCATTACACCATTATTTCCAATTTTATCATCTGTCTACTCAATGCTCAACAAAAGTTACCACTGAACATGACAACATTATTTAGTACTCAAGCTAAAAGCATATACGACATTATAATTAAATTTATTTACAGTGCAAAAATAACTATGTAAATATTCCATAGCTTTTTTTGTCTTATAAATAATATTACCTGTGGCTAATGGACTCGTCTGAAGCCATAACAAACTTGTTTTCTCACACACACACACAAACTTTGCTGCGTGAGTTTTAGATGGGGGAAATTCGAAAATCTTTGTTTTTTAATGAAAAAAGTCTAGACGCAGTGTGTTATGGAAGTGAATTTTCATAGAAATGTTTTAATAGCCAATATGTATATCTAATGCAAGCATCATATCCATCAATCTGGCTGCCGGTATAACCTATATAGTAGAAACAATGTACCATATTTTATCAAAATAACTTATTGTTTGAAAATGTACAAAAATTTTCCGAAATTAAACTTTAAATGTTTCCGAGAAAACTGGTTTCCTAGCCAACAAACCTTGGGGTAATAGCAAATTGAGTTATTGAAATTTGAAGCACGTAGTGAAAATTCGCTATCAAAACTTACTTACTGCGTCTAGTTTTTTGCAAACATGCACCATATTTTGATAAAAAAATGCAAAAATGCAATAATATAAGGGTGTTCGAAAAAAAATATAGGTGTCACCAACGACTTATGGGCCACTCTGTGATTGTCAAAATAGTTTTATAAGATGCAGCTTAAGACATCCTACAATTAACGTGTACAACTTCTTCTTGTATCTTGTATAATAACAACTATATTGAGCTTTACCGTAGAAATGCGTCACCCTATATATACATACATATATATATATATATATATATATATATATATATATATATATATATATATATATATATATATATATATATATATTTATATTATATATATATATATATATATATATATATATATATATATATATATATATATATATATATATATATATATATATATATATATATATGTAAACAGAAAAAACTGAAACTAAACCCGGATATGGAATCTAGGGGGCCTAGTTTGCGCTCATTTGAAGAAATCTTTTTAAAATTGATATTTTACGGTCTCCTAGTTAACAAATTTTTTCTACAAAAATTAGCTAAAAAGTATAGACCGCTAAACCATAAACTTAACAAAACTACCGCCAACGCAGCAGAGAAAGAGTCTGTTTGAAGTGAAATTTCTGGAAACATTTTAGTAAAATCTGGGACAATGACGGTTGAAGCTGAAACTTAAGGGTTTGAAGAACACTTTTCGTGCGACATTTGTATTTGTTTCAGGTTCTTTGCCTAACTGTTTCCAATTTTGACGTTTGAAATCACGACTTTGACGTTTTGAGGAAAACCCTAAAATTACTTTAAAGGCCCGTAACTTTTTTGTTTTTAAACTTACAGACCAAGATTTTGATGCACGTTCACTCCTTATAATGCAAACACGCGCACCAAATTTGCTTATCCTTACTTTGTTATTTCCGGAGATATTAATTTTTTTCCGAAAGACAACAAAATTGTTTCCGGGAAAACCTGCTCCTATTTTCCTGGCTAACGAACTTATCCAGGCCACTTGCAAAGGTAAGGTACTCAGAAAATTTAATCAAGCTCGGCCCACAATGTTTTTAATTATCGGTGTGATATATATATATATATATATATATATATATATATATATATATATATATATATATATATATATATATATATATATATATATATATATATATGAAACGTTAATTCGTTACGTTCTTCGATAGCTCAAATTGTATAGGTTTTATTGAACGGTTGCATGTACATCAGGGGGTTAGATGGTAAAGAAAACATTAACGCGGGTTAATTAAATGAATTTATTGCACAATGGGCAAAGTTACACACACAATAATAAACAGAAGCGGTGTAGTACACAAAAAACACCTTTTCTTGCCTGGGACGTGGTTGATGGGCAGCTCGATGTGTTTCGGGAACCTGCCTTCTTCACAGAGTAAATGACTTGTTGCACAGCTGGAGAATAAGGAGCAGCTTCATTCTCTGGTACCCGCAGTTTGTAGCACTGAAATGGAAACGAGGCGCCGCCTCGCCATATGGTCCTCGCGGGCTCCAACACTTTCCAGAAGGTCACGTGGCTGCTACTGGCCTGTCTGCGCTCAATGCCCAGGGGACAACGAAGGACTCGAACTTATGAGTGTGAACTATAGACCGATCATCGATGAAATGCGACTCTTGCAGAGTTCTTAATTCCGAAGTCTTGATGTGCTTCGAGGTCGAGAAGGGATAAGCGCCCTCTCTAGCTAATCAGACCGCCGTTCGAAAACGTAAATCTCCAGGGAGATATCTTCGGGTTGACCATCATTTCTTGACGTGTCCAGGGTGACCAACTGTATTTTGGTGCCCATAGTCGGCCCGTGCATGTGGCAAAAAAAGTGTCGGGAATAACGACGGAACAATATATATATATATATATATATATATATATATATATATATATATATATATATATATATATATATATATATATATATATATATATATATATATATATATATATATATATATATATATATATATATATATATATATATATATATATATATATATATATATATATATATATATATATATATATATATATATATATATATATATATATATATATATATATATGGATATAGGTTATAGCGCGGTCTAGTTCTGGATCATCTGAAAACATTTTGCAGAATTCAAAATTCGGAATCTCCTCTTTTTTTTTAAGAAAATTCACTAAAAACACTTGAATACCAATTATGCCCAATTTGTGTATAATGTCTTGATTAAACAGCCTTTATAATGTCGTACTATTAAGACAAACAAGCAAAATTAACCTTTTAAAACCCACTTTCCACCATTTTACTGGTTTCAGTTCCACCGCACGTAACAACTCTGGAGTACAAAGCATTTTTCACAAATTATTTGTTAAGAATCTGGCGTAAGGAAATAAATGAAATACGTAAGCAATTCTTTGTGGCTTGCATCAAAAAGGATACACAGTTATTATGTGTTACAGTGGATAATGGGCTAGCTCTCGGCTTAAAGGGAAAGCGGTTACAAAGGAAATCGCAGGCATAGTAGGTAAATACCTGTAATATTATACCACCGACTCAAGACAGGCTTCTATTATACCACTTTGAAAACCAGAACCTTGTGCTTCTTGTTTATTGCACATTTATAGGGAACTACAACGACGGGAGCCTACTATTAAACAAATCGGTTTTATATCGATCCTGCTTTAACATTTCAAAGGTGCTTTAAATTACTAAATAACGTTTCAAAGCTTAATCTGTAAAAAAAACAATCAGGGTACCATTAAAGTTGTAAGCTCTAAAAGCAACACATTTTTGGTTAAATTATGAACGTTAAGTGATTAAAGTATAATTATTCTAAATTATTAGAGACGCGTTAGTATATACCGAAATACATCCAATAAGAGTATCACATGTCTCCCCTAGTTGGAAGTTATTCATGTGCTCAGCAAAAAACACTGAAGCTTCTACAGTGAACTCACTATTCTGCCAACATTATTTGAAAAAAATAAATTCGGGGCGCAGCAAGTGCGATATAGTAGTGAATTTTCATAAGAATTGTATACTATCTATATACGGTATATTACTAAAATTAATACTTCAAATTTACACACACCTCAAAAATCGATTTTAGGGTCCTGGTACGCGTACATTTCAAAAACTCTTTCGAAAGTGATCAATATCTCTCTATTATCAAAAACTCTGGACGCAGCAAGTGCGTTATGGTAGTGAATTTTCATAAAAATATTTTTTAATAGCAAATATGTGTGTTTTTTTTTTTAGAAAGCAGGCATTAAATTTGGTTACCAGTATAACCTATATAGTAAAAACAATGTGCCATGTTTTATCAAAATAGCTTTATTGTTTGAAAATGTACAAAAATTCCCGAAAGTAAACTTAAAGTGTTCCCGAAAAAACTCGTTTCTTGGTCAACCTTATAGGTTAATAGCAAATTGAGCTATTTAAATACGAAGCATATGAGAAAAATTCGCTACCATAACGCACTTACTGCGTCCAGAATTTCTTTTCTTACAAACATTATATTTCGATGAAAAATGCAAAAATGCAATAACAGAAGGCGTGTTTGATTAAAAAAAAAGATAATTTGTATCACCAAGGACTTATGGGCCACCCTGTGATTGTATAAATAATTTTTTAAGATGTAGCTCAAGACACCCTATAAATAATATATACAAATTTTTTTCATATCTTGTATAATAACAGATATATTGAGCTTTATTGATTTTTTACGAAAATTCTACAAAAATTATATACCATTAAACGATAAACTATATAGCTAAGGCTACTGCCAAGCATCAGAGAAAGCGTCTATTTGAAATGAATTTTCTGGAAATATTGTATTAAAATGAAGGACAATGACGGTTGAAACTAAGACTTCATGGTTTGTAAAACATTCTTCTTGAGACATTTTATTTCCATAGCCCGTATTAGATTCAAGTTCTTTGCCTAAATGTTGCCAATTTTGACATTTTAAATTGCAACTTTGACGTTTTGAGGAAAACCCCAATTTATTTTTCTTTAATGTCTATAACTTTTTTGTCTTTTGACCTACAGAGCTAAATTTACGCAGGTAACTTAGCTATACGGATAACGTAAATCCGTGTACCAAATTTGGTTGCTCTTACTTTGTTAGTTCCGGAGATATTAATTTTTTTCGAAAGCAAACACAAAATTTTCCGGGAAAACCTGGACCGATTTTCCTGGATAAAGAACTAGTCGAAGCAATTTGCAAAAGGAAGGTATTCACCAAATTTAATTAAAATCGGTCCATTATTTTTTAAGTTATCGGTGCGATACACACACACACACATATATATATATATATATATATATATATATATATATATATATATATATATATATATATATATATATATATATATATATATATATATATATATATATATATATATATATATATATATATATATATATATATATATATATAAACATATAAAAATTGAAACTGACCCAGGATATGTGTTCTGGGGGGCCTAATTAGGGCTCATTTGAAGACATTTTTTGAAAATTCAAAAGTCGGGATATCCTCATTAGTGAATATTTTAATAATCCTTTTTGAGAAAAATGCCCAAAACTCAATTTTCTATATATATCGAAAACTAAATTTTGCTATACCTATCGATAGTGTAAGTCTCTTTAAAAGAAACTTATATTAAAATGTCACTAAAGTTTCAAAATCTTTCCAGAAGGAAACTTAATTTCTATTTATAAAAGTAAAGTATCTGCCAGATTATAAACGTAGCAGTTATTTTTCCTTATTAATCGCCTGAATGATATTGTTTCAGTCAACCTAAACAAACCACTTTCTCCAACAGCTGATAAAACTTTTGAAAAACAAATTCTCTATTGGTGAATTTTCTTAATAAGAAATCAATATCAACAATAACGAAGTGTCCGCCGAAAATTTTAATTTTAATTTTAGACCCAAAGGTGACAAAGTTATCCGGGCGTATAAAACAAAAATTAAATTTTCTTCCAGACCTATGAACTTTGTACACTATTGTCTCTCCAAATGTCAAAGTGAAACAAAATAAAACGATGTATTTATCGACCAGGAATCGATCTCGGAACTTTCTGCGTATAAAACAACCACGCTACCACTGAACCAGCTGACATTAACTAAAGCTTTGTTGACCTGAAACTTGGCGCCGAATTTATGCCTCGGGATATTTTATATTATATTAAAAGTAAACGTAACATCCAAATAAGGAAATAATAGAATTGTCACTTGAAACACATTCAACGACTGTTTCGATCTTATATGACGTCTTATGTTTAAGTTTAAAAGGTAAAAAACAACCTGCTTTGAAATCATTTTTATACAGACGTGACTTAATTTTGTTTATATTTCCATTATGTTATGCTTCACTTTTAGTCTAAAACTGTAATTAGAGTCGTTTTGATCAAGCTACAAATATAGTGTATTTTGTAAATGTATTGAATCCCCCAGTAAAAAACAATTACTTGGCAAATTTTTAATTTCATATCGTCTGCCATTTGGTATATTTGTGGCCGAGATTTCATGATTAGTTATGGTAGTATGTTTTATACCTGTTATTTATATTGTTTGGTTACGGTTTATGTATGGTGTATGCCTCTTTTCTACGCATGGTAGTTAACTACTCTATCTGCTGGGCATTGAAGTTTAACTACTAAGTCGTTTCAACGCATGTCTTTCGGCTTATATTTTTAATATGGAAAAAGACTCTAAATTTTGTAAACCAAATTACTTAAAATCCACAACGTAGGTTTATTTACACCATTTGTAGCCAAATGTAAAGTCTCATTCCAGTTACTCTAATATTTTCAAAAATATATTTACAAAAATATTTTTGTATATTTTGGGGGGAAATATTCGTTAAAACTGATTGACGAACTTGCCCGTGGTCTTAATATAATGGAGATATGAGCCAAGTTTAGTTCAAATCAGTTGAGTATTTTTTTAGGTATCGCTCGGATACATACATCTCACTATCGTTACCTGTCGATTAATGAATTTTCTTTATGAAAATGTACTAACATGAACGTGCACAGAAGGGATGGGTTATGGAAGAGAAAGAGCTTGTTTTATTTTTCCACTCAGTGGCAGGCGGATCGACTTCACGTTGCTAACTGGTTTCGTTAACCAGCGCTGAATAAGATGTTAAAATGTGGACTATATGTGGACTCTACTTGAACTGTAGGTACATTGGGTTACAAAAAGTTCCAAAATAATACAATATATGCGGTCAATTGGCACCATTTACAATCAGCAAATGTTCACATTTTGAAGTTTTACAGCTGGTTAGGGACACGCTCGGAAAATTCGTAAACCCATCGGCTATTTACGTATTGAATTTGTTCAAATGTACTTGTATTTGTTTGTAAATAAAAAAGTGTCGTTTTTATTATTTCCAAAACACTGTGTCTGCGTAATATTCACAGTCAAACTTAATATTTTCACTGCAGAATAAGAGCTTATCACGCACTCTTTTCTAATTCAGGAAAACCAGAATACTTTTGATACCATTGCACTTGAAATGTACCAAATGCTTGAAAAAAATTTGTCACGCATCTCTCCGAAAAGCCGGTTATGTGGATTTTTAGCTAATCACCAATTCGACGGCCAACAGGATCATTTGATAGAGGTGTGGACTGCAACTGTTTGGCAAAATTATCTCCAAAAATAGTTTTTATGATATCAATTGCAGCTGACAGAATAGTGTGAGGGTGTTTTACATCTGGCTATTTGATATAAAACTTGATAAGAGACACGTAAAGTTATTCATTTGCTATTTTTTTTAAATAATGAGTTGTGCTTTTCATATAATTTTAATTGTGATTCGACGAATTCTCGGGGTTTGCTAACGTACTCACTATGAAGCATTTCCAAATGTAATTTAAGTTTATTAGGTTTCATGCTGGCTGCTGTCAAAATTTTTGACCAAATGACACACAGGGGCTTTTCTTCTTCATTTACTTCAATGCTAGTAAACCCAAATATTAAATATTCTTGAGTATGTTTTCTTTATTTTAGTTCCAGAACCACTCTCATCTGTGCACTTGTTGATGCTTCGCTATCACCAAATGTTCGCTTACGCCCACTTAAAAATATATCCATGATATACACAGTGTATAAAACTACTGCTACTCAAATATCGTGAAATACAGTTAACACGCAAATTACAACATACACGTTCTCGGTAGAAGGATTGACTCGATTGAAGCTGGCTGGAACTAAATGAGATGCAGCATTCATTCACGCCGCGCACATTTTCCAAGATGTTCAAAACAAATCGGAACTTCTCGCGAAGCCGCTATGGTGGAGGTTATTAGAATTGTGATTGAAAATTGGGTGGCAAAAACTAAAAGGTTAAGAATCGCTGATCTAAACGTCTAACAGAAGAGTACATAGCAAATGAAAAGTCCTCGTTGACATTTAGCCCACATAACTTACCAACCTGAAAACCTTATGTAAACTAAACTCTTCACTGCCAGAAAAAATACTTAGCTAATGAGAAGAATAACTCTTTTTGTAAGTTTCCAAGATATATTTGATTTTCTAAACTTATGACACAAATTAATTTCTATTTCTAATCTAAGATAAAATTTCAATTGAGTTTTTACTCTTGCCTATTCATGTGTCACCCGTGTATCTATTTATCTATCTATCTATCTATCTATATATATATATATATATATATATATATATATATATATATATATATATATATATATATATATATATATATATATATATATATATATACGACAAGTTCCGTCAGTACTGAAGCGATCGTGGCTAGCAAGTAATGTAATTCAATGCTCGTTGTGGTATTAGCCAGGGGAATACTTGTTTTCGTTTGCTCGTTTTTTTCCCACAGCTTTATTGATGTTGTACTGTGTGTCCGTGTAAGCTGCTGTAGAAGCCTAGAACCATCATAAAATCAGATATGGCGCTTATATATGTACCATGACTCTTTCTCCGCTACGAGCATTATTTCGTTATGGTTTTCGCTATTCCCAATTATGTGGCGTCAAGATAATGTTGCTAGGTTTCAGAATATGTTTAATGCGTTGTTTTTTCCCCTGATATATACTGAAAGAGATTACAGATATGTTTTATTTTGGCGAATTTTTCTGCAATAATTCGCCATTATATTTTACAGATTTTAGTGTTTTAAAGGTCTCTTAATCAAATACAGACAGTGTACTCAAAAAAAGTCTCTTTGTCTATATTTGTATCTGTATCGCTTAAGCGGAGGATAAACAGTGTTGGCATATTAGCTCACTATCACATTTCTAAGTACTCGTTAGATATTGAACATAGTTTGTTTGCCAGAAAGTTACTCTCTTGTGCTAACACATTTCTTTGCACTTCGGCTTTAAGTAAAGAATATCAATTTACTGGTTTTGTATTTTTAACAGCTCTTCCTAAAAGATTTGCTTAGTGATGTAGTTAAATGGTCACACAAGAAAATCAAGGTCTGTTTTATTATATATATATATATATATATATATATATATATATATATATATATATATATATATATTTATACTGTTCCATGAGAGCATTGCATTAAAAGCTCATACGTTTGTTCAAAGATACAGTTCGATACAAATATTTTCAATACAACTCGACTTTCAGTTATACTGGAAGTGGTCGCCAATATATTTTATTTTTAATAGCATTCACAATATAATTTTAGAAATTTTGATTACAATTAAAATTTAAAAAAAAACGGTACCAAGCTCGCACATGTGGCGCTAGCCGTTTTCAAATTATTCGCTTTTCTTCTTTTCAAACATTTAGAGGTACCAAAAAATCTTAGCTAAGATGATCGATTTTCAAAAAGTCTCTGTTGCTCGATGGCCAATCGCGGCTTCTTTAAACATAGGAAATTCTTTTTTTTTTAATGAAACGTTCCTATCACCACCAAAATGGAAAATGATTGCTTGGTTACGGCTTGGTATAGGGAAATTATCCGGCTGCGTTCCAACACCGTAGCCCTAATGTAGCGGCGACGCGACGTGGCGAAAGGGTAACAGCCACTATCACTAGTTTATTACTACCTACTCTGTCTTCTGCTTGCTTTCATTGTCTTAAAAAATATTCCACGGATTAATTTTTTCTTTCCAACTCTTATGTTTTAAAACCAACTTTGTCTTTAATTTAGTTGGGATTAATAGTATTAACATTCTGATGCTTAGTATTTGGATGTTATAAATGTTAAATCTAAATGAATACCAGCCTATTGTTAAAACATAATGATTTGTGCATCCAGATATGACGCGCTTTCAAAATTTGTAATTTTCAATAAAATTTATAAATTACGTAATATACGACATTTCACATTATTACCACCTACACTTGAAGTGCTGCAATTTGGATTCCAATTTACTTTTATATAATATGAAAGCGATATTTTCTTAAGATTTTTTACGTTAACTGAAAAAAGAGCAACAACTTAATTTTTACTTATATGTACCAGGAATAACAGCCAAGGTAATAATGGAGTCGTAAATATCAACTATAAAAGTGCCGCATTCCAACACAAGTACTGTAAGGTAGCATTCAAATTAATGTGTGTGTGTGTGTTCCCTTAAGTTTGACCTTGGAAGATTTCCATTAGTCACAAGACATTGTAATTGGCTACCTAATATTACTCTCAGATTTTGGTTTATTAACGATGATATAATTAATTGATATAATATAACGATCTTAATTTAGACTATCTACTACTACTACATCTAAATAAAATTCTTATTTGTTACTTTGTCCCAATTGGAATCTTTTTTTTTTCTTTTTATATATATATATATCTTTTTATTTATTGTTTTTTATTTATTTATTTTTTAATATATATTTTTAATATATTTTTTTTAATATATATTTTTTTTCATTTAATATTTTCTCTCTTTTTTTTTTTTTCAAAAAACACTTATGCTAATTTATACATATATTATCTTATACCAAACTGGTGTACAATACATGACTATACTTAATCTATGTCCTAAATCTAAACCTACATTAAAATTCCATACTCCCTTTATAATATCGGTGATACACCATTCATACTCTTACATTACTAATCTACATTACATTATTTACAAATTTTCTACTATTTACAAAACTGGTTTAAGGATGTTAATTATATGTTATAAAGTAATTTTAGCAACTCTAAAGAAATTATGTATAGCTTTATATATTTCAATATTACCACTCTGTAACAGAGTGACTATGTTTAAAGGGCTGTTAGTGGCATTATATTTATTTATTTCGCTCAACAATTGTATTCTTGGATTGCTGGTGTTTGTACACATAAACATCACATGGTTGATGTCACATACAGACCTCCCATCACACTGGCAAAGGGGTGATTCTGCAACCCCTATTTTGTGTAGGTGAGCTGGTAGACGGTTGTGGGCTGTCTTGAGTCTGGATATGGTGGTAGAAAAGTGACGTGGTCTTCTGTATATGCATACTTCTTCTTTAGAGGGAAGCCTTGGATGTAACAGTTTATAATGATTGTTACTATTTGTTGTGAAGTTAGTCCAAATGATTTCCCACTCTGTTTTGATCTCACGTCGAATGATACTAAAGAGATCCTTATAGTCTGTTCTGTAATTCAACTGGTCTGGATTTACTATGGCTTCTTTAGCTGCTTGATCAGCTATTTCGTTACCAGGAATAGAACAATGGCCCTTAACCCATATAAAAACTACGTTACCTTTGAGAGTTGGGCTGTTACACAAATCCATAATGTTACATAAGGTTTTGTTGTCACCTTTTTTATGGCTGAAGTATTGTATACTTTTTAGTGCCGCTTGTGAGTCTGATAGAATCACTGCCTTTTCTCTTTGATTCGTCACTAGCCAATTCAGTGCCTCTTCGATAGCTACCAGTTCTGCTGTATAAATCGATGCACAATCATTCAACAGGAATCTTACCATTGTGTTCTCCTGCTGAACGTAGATTGCACATCCGGTTCCGCTATTTGTTTTTGAGCCATCAGTGAAAATTCTGATAGTATTTGGGAAACTATCTAATAATTGGCAGAGTATGCTATTATTAAGCACTAAAAGTTCACTGTAGGTAGGAAAAATCACAGAGACTTTGGTTGCTGAAACCAGAGATGTAATTGAATATACAGGAAGTCTGTCGTCTGTCAAAATAGAATCTTGAAATGCTTCTGTATCCATGAAGGCCTTTGCTAGTGGTGGAAAATTTTTGATTCTCCAGTATGGATCGGTTAATGTCTGAATCATTAAAAAGTATAATTTGTTCTGGAATTCTATCGATCTGCACCTAATTTTAAGTGCAAACTTTCTCGATAGGTACTGAATTCGTAATTTTAGAGGTGGTTCAAGAGCCTCTGCAAATACAATTTCTCTCGGTGTTGATTTCATAATACCCAGGCAGATACGTAATGCTTTTAACTGTATGGCTTGCACTTTTTTATAATTTGTGTTGGAAGTTGAACCATAACAAACACAACCGTAGTCTAAGATTGCTCTTATATAGGCTCTATAAAAATCTAGCAGGATGTCTGTGTCTGAACCCCATTTTGCATTTGATATAATACGCAGGACATTGATTGCCTTATCACATTTTCTAACGATATTATTGATTTGTCCTGTCCATAATAACTTTTGATCCAGCAGAATTCCCAAATATTTACACTGCTGTACTCTTTTAATCTGATATGAAGTATTATTCATAATTTCTGGCAACTGAACTCTGTGACGAGTGAAAACAACAACGTTTGATTTCTTTTCATTTAGGGTAAATCCCCTTTCATCTATCCACATTTTTAATTTATACAATATATGTCTATATACCACTGCACATTCCTCTTGACTCTTCCTTTTTGCCACGATACACAAATCGTCAGCATATTGTATACACTGGATGTCGTCGTCAAACATACTATGAAGACTCCTTGTATAAATATTAAAAAGTATTGGGCTGAGTATTGATCCTTGCGGTATACCTTCGGATGTTAGCCTTGGACCATGAAGTTGATTTTTGTTGTCTCTTATGAAAATTTTTCGCTGTGTGTATAGTTGAGTTATGCTAAAGGCATTTGATTCTGAAAGACCAATCGATACTAGATCATTGAATAGAAGTTCTAGGTTGACTGCATCATAGGCACCTTTTAAATCAACAAAAACTGTCATTAAATATGCATTTTCGGAGAAACAGCATTGTATCTCGGTGACCAGTAACCCAATTGCTTCATTGGTGCCCATGCCCCGCCGGAAACCAAACTGATGTTGAGGAAAAATATTATTAGACTCACAGTAATGCTCTAATCTAGTTTTAATTAATCTCTCGTATGTTTTTGTTGTGCAAGGCATAAGTGAGATGGGTCTGTATGAATTAGGTATATTAGTTGATTCGCCGAATTTGTGTAGTAGACATACGACTATTATTTTGGCTGACTCACTTACGTTTGCGGTCTCCCACCAGTAATTCATAATTTCCAGCACATATTCCTTTGCTGAAAACGGCATTTGTTTTAGCATGTTGTATGTAATCCTGTCTATGCCAGGTGCTGCCTTTTTTGATTCGCTGATGGCCTGTTCTAATTCGTGAATTGAAAATTTTGAATTCATCAATTGACATCTCTTAGTCACAACTAATGGGCTTGGGGAAGGCTCCACCATAACACTGGGCGGGGCCAACTTTGTTATAGCTATTTCTATAAATTCTTCAGACATATGAGATACGGAAGGTTGCTTATTTATGTTGTTCATTTTACGTACAAATGACCATATATTGTTTATTGGTGTTTGTCTGTTTAATTTTGTGACATAACTTTCCCAGCAATCCTTACTTTTTTGTTTAAACAATCTCTTAGCTTGAGCTTCAATATTCTTATATTTTAAATAGTTTTCCATATTTGACTGTAATTTATAATCTTTCAATGCATTTTTTCTTTTGTGAAACATGTCAGAGCACTCAGTGTCCCACCAGATGGGCTTAGGGTTTGCAGCCCTGTTTGGTTTAACATGGGGAATGTTATTATCTGCAACACTACTAACGCATTCAATGAAACTATTGTACCTATTTGCCTCTGGTAACACTGACAGCTCCTCCATAGCAGTATCTAGATCAACCCGGAATGCATTCCAATCAGCTCCTGCTTCTTTCCATCTTTTATATGGACTCGTAGTGTATATTTTAACCGAAACATTGACTTCAATTTTGATGAGATAGTGATCAGAACCAAGAGCCTCATCGAGAACATCCCAGCTTGTCTTACTTATTAGACTAGGTGAGATTATAGTTAAGTCCACCATCGAGGGGTTCTCTAATGGTGTAGTAACTTTTGTTGGACGGCAATCATTTATAATAGCTAAGTTTAAAAGTTCAGTAGCGTCAAAAATTGACCTACCGTCACTATTTATAGTTAGAGACCACCAAGAGTAATGATGACAATTTAGATCGCCTCCAATAATGACATTTTTTGAATTAAAATTTTTAAAGAAGTTAAGCCATTCTATAAAACTGAGAACAACATTAGGAGCCTTATAAACACTAACAACTACTATATCAAGGTCCACAAGATGTGCTGCACAAGCATCTATTTTACCGTTAGCCATGTCGCAAACATCAATTACTTTATATTTAATTGAATTAGAAATTAAAATGCCTACCCCTCCTGCTCTGCGCTCTAGCCTATCTTTTCGAATGAGGCTGTATACCTTAAAACCAAAAGTTTTATGTTTATCTGGCTTGAGCCAGGTTTCATTTATTAAAATTATCTCTGCAATATTTTTATTTAAAAAATTCTGAAGGTTACTTTTATTTTTAATGATGGAACGTGCGTTCCATTGCAACACAGTTAAACCTTGCTTAATAGGTGTCGCCATCGCTAAAATCTAAAATTTTTGTTGGTAATTTATCAACGTTTTCCTTGTCAATCAAATTATCTAATTTTTTTTTAAGTTTTTCAATAAATACGCTGCTACTAATGATTTCTTGTTTGTTTTGTTTTTCAGATAAAAGTTGCACTATATATTCCGTTATATTATCTAAGATATTTTGCTTGTAAGTAAGGAATTCTTCTCTGTATGGGTTCGGTGTCACTGGGGAAGAAGGTGCTTTACGCTTTTTACTTTGCTTAGGAGAGGAGTTAGAAGGAAAATTTGTATTAATTTTTTGTGGTTTTGGTTTTGAAATTAAAGGTATGGGTTTTGTAATACTAAAGTTTGTCACTGGTTGATGGTATTTAAGTGTTGGAAATGTGTCAGAGAAATTCGACAGAATATCAAATCTATTATTAACAGTAATATTTGAGTAAGAAGGATTTCTTTCCAGCTTTTCAGCCTCTTTAAATGAAATATTTTTGGCAGACATTATTTCCTTGATTTTTTTCTGTCTAATAAAATGCGGACAATCTTTTGAAATGGTGGCATGGTCGTTATTCTTACAAAAAATACAATATGGGGCTGAATGATTACAAAATTGACCCTCAATAATTGGCTTAGAGCATTGTTTACATAGTTATTCTTTGTTTTTACAAAGCTTAGCGGAGTGACCATACCTTAGACAGGTACTGCACTGAAGTACTGGATATATGTATTTTTCGACCTCGAAATTCACCCTATTGATACGAATAAAATTTGGAAGTGTATCTCCAAGAAAAGAAATAATAATGACTTGTCGATCCACAAGTTTTCTCTGACCGCTTTCATCTGTAATCCATTTCTTCATGCGCTTTACTTCTGTTACTTCTGTGTCGCATTCTATATTTTCCCGTAAGTATATTTCTGAAAAGAATGTATCGACAAACCTCACAACACCTTTTGTTTCTGTAAAAAATCTTGGAATATATGCAATCAGATTATTTTTTGAGATTTCTGTACTGTGTATTAAATTGTTTGCGGCAGTGTAATTGTTCATTATAACTTTTACTCTATTCTTTCCTATTGATTTAATGTCTATTATAGATTTATTAATATCCTTATCTAATTTCAAATAATGGCCGATCCTTATGGGATGCAATTTTCCCAGATTTCTGTCTACACTTTCTATATAGACGTAGTAATTAGGACCCTTATCTCGGCTACTATATTTATTATTAAAATCTATAAAAGAAAACTTACCATTTTTATCCATATTAACTGTGTTAATATTTTTATCTTTATCAGAGTTATTGTCTGTGTTATCTACCTGCATGTCGCCAGCTACGGACGGGAGAGAACTCCCGTCCGTATTGGTTCCCATCTTATTTCTTACCTTATGCCTTTAAATGCTATTAAAGTACCTATGATTTTTATTCTAATTAAAACGATTTTATTATAAGTAAGAAAAAGCACAATACGACACTATTTTTACAGTATTTCCTGCAAATATATGCTTTCTTAAACTTATTTATTGACAACAGCGACTAAAACGATACGCACCGCACCAATTTACCGTCGAGACTGATTCAAATTAATATGGAACCTGAAAATAGTGTGTGATGATTACTGTATGGCGTCGGAAGTCAGGTTCATTAGCCACAAACTGTTGTCTTAAACAGAGTTGCTTTAACTAAAAGCTACTAAGTGGACTATATAACATAACATTTTATAGTAACTTTGAAGTAACGGCCACGTTCTAGTCTGTTAAATTGGGGTTTATAGTTTTTCTGGTCACTCTATGGTTCCGAAAACAGCAGACACTCTTGAAATTGCGTGCTTTGCCTTTAACTTCGAGCAAACAAAATTTTAGGTTATGCTTGTTTTTGCTTACTTACGTGCATCTCGTTTTGTGCTTGGAGTCATCCACATTAAAAACCAGTGGTAGTACCATGGATTTGTAAACCCAGGAAAATGCTGTGTCCATAGAATTTTTAATGCCATTGTTCCAACACACTCTCTCCATCTCCCATTCTTACGACATTAACGGCTCTTGAAGTTTTTAATAAAGTTATACAATCGGTTGGAAAATTCCTACCATTTGATTTTATTATCTGTAATATATCAGTAATAGAGTTATGGCTATCTTATGTAGTGGAAGACATACATCTTAATACTTTTTAAAATGATCTGCCGATCCTCGGTGATCTAGTGGTAAGAATTTCTAGTAGAAACTTCGAATTAGTTTTCAGTGCATTCTGTAAATCAACCTCAACCAAGGTTGTGGCATTGCATTTAATTAAATTGAACGTCTGCAGGTTCCGCCTTTTAGAAGAGGCGTTGAGACGTTGGTATCGTGTGCCATGATAATCGGTACGTTAAAAATCGCTACATTCCTTACATAAAGGGAGAGATCCAAAATTTTTAGGATAACGAGGTCCAACAACTTCCTGGCGTGAGTAAAATCGAGAAAAAATCCAGAGAAACTATACAAAGAAAGTGCAGGGCGTCCTAAGAAAATTGATGAAGACTGATGTCGTGCCCGAGCATTTCGTCAAAACATAAATCGCTCAAATTTTAATGACGTAATTTTGTCACTCACTGTAGATATATAAATATATATATATATATATATATATATATATATATATATATATATATATATATATATATATATATATATATATATATATATATATATATACTAGCTGACCCGGCCACGCGTTGCTGTGGCTAAAGTTTTTGTTATATTACATTATAGTAAACAATCTAAGAGGAACAATAAGAGAACATCAGTCACGGAGTCCACTATACAACAATATCTAATCGCCTATTAATTAACACATCGATGAATTAATATATCAATCATCTTATCTTATCGAATCTTATCGCATCTCTCTATAAATATCAGTGTGTTTCAGTGATCTGTTTCAGTGAACCAGTCCTCGCAATCCAGTTTTTCTCCATCGGACCCAAGGACCGCATGGTTTTTCCTGGATAACCTTATATCTATATATACTGTAAAAACGTGACTGTGATATACTTAATACTCAACTCGTGATAATAAATTATGAACTTATACCAGCGAATGAGTGTTTTACATTTATAATTAGCATTGAATACCCAAAGTCCCAGTATCATCTATCTATCTATCTAGTATCTAACAAATGCAATTTACACTTCAGTCTAAGTAACACGTGGCCGGCTATGCTAACACCAAAAATTTAAAAAGTGGAAATAATTGAATTATACGGTATTTCGTTCACTACAAAATAAATTTAATTAATTTTATAGCGTCAACAACACGTGGTAATTATGCTGTTAAAATGTAGCTTATATGACACGTTCGTAGATTTACCATAGCAGCGCCATCTATTGATTACTTACTCAACCCAGTCGAAAGGTATCGACATCTGTTAGAATCATTTGGAGTTAACAGATAATTGCGACTGTCAAATAATAACAGACAAATAATTAGCAATAAATTAAAATTGCGACTATAATTTGAGATTTAAACTATCCTATCTCTCAAGTTGGATCGAACTGCACATGGTGTGCGAATTTTCTTATAATCGGTTAAGTGGTTTAGGAGTTCATTGAGGACAAACATTGTGACACGAGATTTATATATATTAAGATATATATATATATATATATATATATATATATATATATATATATATATATATATATATATATATATATATATATATATATATATACCAACAAACATACATGATACACAAAATAGGAAAAAGTCCGACAGTTAAAAGTTAGTTATATGAGATTAAAAATTTCCAAATTAATAAAAATAAAAAATCAGAATACTTTTAAATATATGCTTCATATTCCATGATATTAAAATCCAGGAAAACAGCAAAATAGAACCCTAGCCAGGTCACGAATCAGGTCAATTCACTTCATGTACCTGAAAAAGAAAAAGTACAATCAAAATCCTTAGATGGTAATATCAAAGGCTAAACTCTTCAAAATGAGTAGAAAAACATAAAAAGAATTTCGTCAACTAATTATGCAGTGAACGAAATAGATAAGAAGCATAAATTTTACACTAGTATCTAACGTCAATATAAACATGAACTAAAGTGCAGTTTGTACGTTTAAAAGACAGGACACAAACATAATAATTAGCGAAAGAGAAACCAAGGCATAAATGGTTAAGACAATCTATATCCCAGCCAGGGACAATAATGTCATATAAAAACTATAAATTCTGATTATAAAGGAATTTCAGAACAAGGTGTAATTTAAGCTTTTCAAAACGATTAATAAAACAAGTTTTAGATAGTAGAAAATGCTTGATTTCATTAAATTTAAATAATAGATTGTATTTAATTTAGAAATAAAAAAAACGTTAATGGTATTAAACATATTGATTAATTTATAGATTAATATTAGATGACAGCAAATCATTTAAAATTAATTATCTTTTATAAGGGTAACAAACTACAAATAACAAAATTTTAAAACTTACCGCACAACAAATATGTATTAATCAATTTTTAACTGAGTTCGTAATAATTTAAATCACATTTGAAAGGAAGTAACTTTCTTTTGGATCACGTTTGTAAATCAGCAAGGCCAGTGGTTGAAAAACCAACAGAATAGGGCTTCCAGATTAAATAACTCTTGCACCGATGACGCTTAAAAAATAAAACACTTTTCGGCAGGAAATTAGATGGCAAATGAACGGTGTTGATAATCAAAAACCGAGAACAGCTGGTTAAAAACAATCTCTTGTCGTTTCAACGGCTAAAGCGTGAGCATCAATCTTAAAGCGGTGGTATCAAGGAATACAATAAATCCGTGTTAAAAATTATAAAATCAACCCAAATAACCTAAACATCAATAGTAGTAGTAACTGAGAGTAATACAAATAGTGAATCTGTTTAGAATCAGAAAATAAGATGTAAACTGTGAAATAGGTAGTAATAGTGATCGATACCGGTCATGCGAAGTTTGAAAACAGTATAATCATCATTTGCAGGGCTAATTAAAACAAAACAGGCATGTTAACTGTATAAAACAAACAAGAATTCAAAATCACTGCTATATTTTGGTCTAAAAGCATGCAATATTATCGGTGAAGAGGTAAATTGGTATTAAAACCCATAATTAATGGCTGCCAGCAGGGGAAGTAGCTACCAGATATGGTAAAAATTAATCCATCCATGTTTCTATGGAAACAGTCTAAATCAGCGGTCACCTTAGTAACGTACATCGAAAACGGAATCTGTAGTAAACATTTTTCAACGACGCAGCATAAATTCTAAATTGTCTGATTTTCTAAACTATAATAAATTGATAAGGCACAAACTTGGATATAAAAGGGGTAAAACGGATCCCTATTAGATAATACATATTGTAAAAATAATCATAAATTAGAAACATTTATATTTTAATTTAAAGTAAATATCAATGATTTGTTAACATAAAGAGTTTTGTTTTTAGTGACTGAATAAAATGGTTGATTGTAAATAAATTAAAATAAGAGAATCTGTAAAGGGGAACTAAACATAACTTAAATCATCGTTTGGATACCAGAGGAAGTTTCAAACAAACTTAAAAGAGTAATCTACAGAATTTCTACATTTAGATATATATATATATATATATATATATATATATATATATATATATATATATATATATATATATATATATATATATATATATATATATATATATCGTATCAATGAAATTTGCGTATAGAGTTTTGAACTCTAATTAGAAAAACCGTTTGAGACGATAGAGGTCATAACTGAGGCAGGTAAGAAAAGGAATAACAAGTAAAATTTCTTTGTAATAAGGTAGATGAAAAGAATTCTGTATTTATAAGCATATTAAGTATAATTTATATTGACTTATTAGTAAACATTGGTAATATAACATCCTTGACTATAGATATAACACAGAAAACCATATAACAAGTGATCCTAAAAAAATACATAATATACTTAAGTTAAAACGTATAATACCACAAATTACACAGTAAAATACATTAATACTAACCAAATATACTGATATAACAAAACTCAAACGTTATATATAAGCAAATAAGGCGCCCACAAAATTAACCTAAATAACACTAATAATAATGATAATAATAATGATATATATATATATATATATATATATATATATATATATATATATATATATATATATATATATATATATATATATACTTTTAGGGGCAATTACGACCAAACAATTACGACCAAAAACGAGGGCTATATTTTAAAGAAAGTCACTCTGTACTAAAAATTCGATATATTTCGCTCGGGGTCCCGAGCATCTTCAGGAGTACTAAAAATGAATAAAAATCAGCACAACATCTAGATTATGCATTAAAAAACACTTACAGCACTGTAACTAATTGCAAAAGCAAGGCAAAAGCATCAAAAACAGGGAAAATCTGCCACAGAGACATGCAAAAAACAACAATGCAAAAACATCTTTACATTACATGTAACATTGTATTTTGCCACTTTAATGTCTGTAAAAACTTTGAAGAGGTTCAATAGTATGTGTGTTAGTCCACTGATGTAATATGCGGCTTTGTCTTATATATGTGTGGAAAGACTTCCGCGGTCTTTAAAGTGAGACATACTTGGTTCTCGGATTAAACCACGTCCAGAATTTATTAAAACTCGACTGTTTTGAAGCCATTTTCAAAGGGTAAGGGAAATATGTAAGGACATGAACTATAAGGGATCAATCTGCCTACTCCTTAGAGCGGTGGACAAAGGTGGGTTGGGTTGTTCTAGTTCGATTACGGGGCCTCAATCCGCCTACTTCCCAAATCTCGCCGGAGATCGTCTCTAAGGTCTCAGTGTCTTCAACCCTAGGACTAAGAGATATCTCGCAGTTCGTTGCAAGTCTTGTATTGTATGAACCGTTTTGTCTACCTGCTTCCTTATCAGTGTAATGAGTCGGGTCACGGTGAATTAAGTCAGGGGCTTTCGTCACGGTACTTAAAAGAATAAGAGGAGTGCAAGTAATTGTTGAGTCAGGTAATGGGGAAATAAAGTTGTTTATTGAATTTATTGTTTTTGGGAGTTTGTAGTGAATATATAATAGGTTTCCAAGTAGTCGGAAGACGAAGACCAACATCTTTCTTATTTAAACAATCGGGACGTTTTTTGCTCTCGATCGCTTCGCGGAAAATTCTGGTTTTGAAGTTGTAAAACGGGGCTGTTGTTTTGGCATTCTCCAAGTCTATTTTGTGTCCTGTATGAAATACTACCCCTGATCGGCGATGGCCATGCATCATATTCATACAGGACAAAATAGAATTCGACAATGCCAAATTTATATATATATATATATATATATATATATATATATATATATATATATATATATATATATATATATATATATATATATATATATATTTCCAATATATTATTACTTTCTGAAAGCTAATAAAAGTTCGGGACGCAGCAAGTGCGTACGGTAATGAATTTTTATTAAATGCTTCAATTTTGAATAACTCAATTTTCTATAAACTTAGAAAGTTTAATTTTGGTATGTGGTTAGGTTATTCCTAAGGCAACATACACATAAAATTTCATTTACTTTGTAATTTTTGTAAAAAAAATTTCCGAAAGAAAAATCAAAATTTGAATAACTCAATTTTTTATATATACTTAGAAAGTTGAATTTTGATACGTAGTAAGGTCTCTCCCAGGGCAACATACCCTTTAAATTTGATTAAAACAGCTTTGTAATTATCGGAGAAATTTTTTTTCCCGGAAAAGCCTTTCCGATTTTCCTGGCTAACGAACTCATCCAAGCCATTAATAATAGAAAGGCACTTGCCGAGTTTCATCGAAATCGGTTAATTAATTTTTGAGTTAGCGGATGCATATAATATATATATATATATATATATATATATATATATATATATATATATATATATATATATATATATATATATATATATATATATATATATATATATATACACGGGTCCTAATTCGCGCTCATTTGAAAAAAAAAATGTGCAAAGTCTCACCATCGTTACCTCTCTATTACTGAATTTTTTAAAATAAAAATTCACTAATATTTTGGTTAAATGATAAGCAATTTTTTTCTGGCAATGGATTTTTAATCCTATAGTGTTGGAACGGGACCTGCTGAACTAAGTATGATATCTTAGGCAACATACAATACACAACATATTGTGTTACTTTTTATAAGTATTGCTCTATGTAATGTGCCGCAGTTTGGACGTCAGTTTACAATGCGAGAAATCTTAAAATAGTACATGTAAAGGATTTTAGCCATAGATAAAGCTTTTAAGGGTCAAAGTCGCAGGTAACCAAATATAAACAAGATATCCACCCAATTTCATTAAAATAGCTTTGTAGTTTTCGGAGAAAAAAAATTTTTTTGAAAAAAAATTTAAAATGTGAATAACTCAATTTTCTATAAACTTAGAAAGTTGAATTTTGGTATCTAGTAAGGCCTTTTTGAAGGCAACATATGTAGTGAATTTCGTTAAAACAGCTTTGTTATTTCCAGAGAAAAATTTTTTTTGGAAGAAAATTTAAAATTTTCCCGGAAAACCCCGTCAGATTTTCCTGGATAACGAACACATCCAAGTCATTAATAAAAGAAAGGCACTTGCCGAGTTTCATTTAAATCGGTTAATTATTTTTTGAGTTATCAGATATATATATATATATATATATATATATATATATATATATATATATATATATATATATATATATATATATATATATATATATATATATATATATATATATATATCTGTGTGTGTGTGTGTGTGTGTGTGTGTGTGTGTGTGTGTGTGTGTGTGTGTGTGCGTGCGTGTTTTGTTTCTTTAACGTCGGCCTATTTCCGCGACTATGGCCAAACACCGACGCCAGGGAGCAGTTTCACCTCACTAATCCTAGAAATTTGGCCGAACCCCTGCCTTTCTGTAAGGATCTTTAATGTGTCCAACATCGAATGGACACGGGACCAACGGCTTTACGCCCCCTCCGTAGGGCGGAACGTGCAGACATTCAACTTGCTCAAATACAATGCCAGACCCTCGGTTGATGTTAATGTTACAGTTTGTACTGAAAAAGTGGAAGGAGTACCCTGGGTGAAAGAAATTAATTTGTAAAAGAAAATGTATTGCTCTTACCCAACACAGATTTATAACTTAATAAAGAAACATGTCCTCGTTTATAAACTGAAATCCTTACCGAGTATATAATTTACTGGACAAATCCCGCATAGGATACGAACGTCGCTGATAGTTATCAACGTGATATATGTGCCCAACGATATGTTCGGAATGATATCAGCAAACATTTATTCGCGTATCCACACGTATGACAGCTATACAATTAGCGGAATTCTGCATTTGTGCAACGCAATGGAACGCATAGCTGCTGGGATTACCAATAATCCACACATACAGCGCGTGATGTTCCAGTAACCATATGCGAGACCATATGAAGCGGGACATCGACCTGTTTTGGGGTCACACCTATACCATAAAAAAACTAGTGCAAAGGTTATCCCTCTGACCCAAATAATCTATTAGATCACGACACCGACATTGGATTCCTTTCTCTAATTATTTGATGTGACCTCTTACCACGACTTCTCGCTTAACACACCACTGCTCCAAATAGCTGGCGTCCTGAACATATTTTCATTAAATGAAGACAGGTTAGTACAAAAAATGTCCCTGGATGAGGCAATTAGCAATAAAGGTAACTTAACGAAGCCCAGTTTTATATAGCATTGGCGTTGAGTTAGGCGATTTCTTACATGATAATAATCGCAACCACAAATTATTTGGAAAGGGTAAGGGGTACATGCGAGCTAAACAACCCAATGCATTCATGTTCCAGTTAATTATCAACATTAAAAAAGTAGTTGTTTTTATTGATTCCTTGTAGCAAGTTATCGCATAATTAACTTTTATTTGACTTAATTATCTGCATAAAAGTCTGGCCGTAGCAACTGCGTTACGATAGTAAATTTTCATATAAATGATCTGGCAACAAATATTTTTGTATAACTTTTTTTCTTGCAACGTAAAAATCTAACTTTTGGTATATAGTTTCATTTTAATGTCGTAAACTTAAGTATCAAATTTGGTTACCACAGCTTTTCTATTTTTTGAGGAAAAAATTTGTTTCCAAAAGAAAACGTACAGTTTTCCCGGAAAACCTGGTTCGATTTTTCTGGCTAACGAACTTAACCAAGCCACTTACAAAAGGAAGCTACGTGCCCCATTATTTTTTGAGTTATCGATGTGATATGTATAGATATGTGTATATATATATATATATATATATATATATATATATATATATATATATATATATATATATATATATATATATATATCAAGATTATTACTGGAAACACATACTAGTTTTGCTCTCATTTGAGCTCATCAGTGTGTTATACCAGCAATAATCAAAACATATCTAAATTAATTGGCTTAACGTAGCCAAATTCTAGCTTATATATATATATATATATATATATATATATATATACATATAAAAATTGAAACTGACCCCGGATGCGTATTCGTATCGGACGTAGCTTACTGCACATCGAAGTGAACCGATTCAAGCCGAAACTACGTATATAATCGAACGAGCGATACTGCACAGATGTATGCAATATTAGTCGTTAATTTTTGTGTTTTTCTTGGTGTTATAGTCGATGTTGTTATACCTATGCGAAATATTAGTAATAATATGTATCCAGATAATTATGATTATTATCAATAAAGTGACGATCATATTATAAGAACAAAATTGAAGTCTGAGGAGGAAATAAATGTAAGCAATTTAAAATAAATGAATACCATAACCCTACTTTTCGTGCCATTTGAAATAATTCAACTGAATAAAGTAATTGGCTCAAAATATATTCATTCTTAATCTTGACACTTGATACAATAATAAAATTATCAATTTCTTTAAATTTTAATATAGAAAAAATACAGTATACCTATAATACATTGAAGCACAATCTTATTCATGGACATAATCATTTTTATCAAATGGAACGAAGGTGGCTCACCAGAATATTATTACTTAAATAATATCACTTAAAATATTATTCTGTTTATTTTAAAGTTTATTTCAGAAATGGGTTACCGAATTATCTGAGTTAAGAAAGATCACGTGGTCCATAACAGGAACCGTAAGAACACCGGTTGATAAGGCAAGAAAATACGTTTTTACGAGAGAATACCATTGCCACTTGAAAACCATCGTACATAAGTTGAATCAACCCAGAAAGCGGCCCCATCCATCTAAAAACATAGAGTGCCCAGCTAAAATCATTTTAACAATTTGTCATGTTCCAAATGTCCTGACAATCTTGTGAACGAATGGCCCTGTGTGATTGAGTTTACGTTGACACATAACCACACTACTGGGAGCGCTGCGGCATTATATTAGAGACCTATAAGCGAAGACACTAAAATTGAAATGATAAAGTATTTTGAAAGGGGCATTCTGCATATTCAGCTTACCATAGCTTTTGTTTCAAGAGTATGGGGGAATTTGGTGAAAAGTATGACAGTTTGTCAACAGATAGATATTACTGTCCCAAAAAATTCGAATTCGAAAATTTATGGAGGCGACATTTTAAAACTACCTACGGAGAGAGAGCAGGAGCAAATATGTTAGAGAAATTGGACAAAAGTCTCAGTAAAGAGACAGGGGTTTTCTTCAAGATTAACCAAATCGGAGATCATTACGCAGTATCGTTTTGTATCTCACTAATGAAGAGAGCGAGCGAGAAAATTTGGCAATCGTCAGAAATTTTATTTGTGGACGCCAGCAGCAACTGTGATGTTCAAAATCATTAGATTTACTTCCTTGCTACACATTCTGTTGCTGGAGGTATACCATTAGGATGCATTATTGCCACGAGTCAAAAATAAGAAGTGTTTGACTTAGCCATTCAAAATATAATTGAAGATAGTCCAGTCAAATTAAATCTCAAACTTATAATTACCGATGATGATATGACCGAGAGAAAATTTCTTCAGAAGTACTGGCCCTCTTCAACTATGCTCCTTTGTATATTTCATGTATTGAAGGCTGTTTGGAAATGGTTAAACAGTGCAAAAAATTGTATTCCAAAGGAATCACGCCAAGAACATTACCGGTTATTTAGAAACATTATTCATTCAAAAATTCAATTAGAACTGGATATAAGTTTAGAAACGTTCAAAACAGAATGCAAATTTTCAAATTACGCAAAATATATAAACGCCAAAATTGATTCCAATTTGCAATCTTGGTGTCTGTTCTTTAGAAAAGGGCAACTTACTCGTGGATCGGATACAAACAACTTTATTTCAGTAATGTTTAGATTATTTAAAGACATTCCTCTTGAACGTACCAAGACTTACAATTTACCGTAACTTACTGATTTTGTGATCAGTGACTTTGAAAGCTATTACAAGCAAAGAATATTAGACTTGATTTTCAAAAGGATAAACAGTGCCAGTATTAAAAGGTTTTACCCTTCACATGCTGATATAAATCCAAAACAGGTACAGCAACTAAATGATTTGCAATTTACCGTAAAAAGAAATAGTAGATCTGAAGAGTACCTTGTTGATAGAGTGTTGGGATATGTAATTGTTATGTTGGAGATAATGGCAAAATATGTAAACATCAATATTTTATTATTAGCCATTATGGATTTGAAACTGTATGTAACTACCTTACCCACGAAAATTATTGTATGAAATTGCTACTGGATCTAAACCTCAAAACGAACTTTTTTTGCCTTTACAACTTTTAAACATTCCAAAAAAAATCAACCAACACGTCAAAGCGAAAATATGATACACACAAATAATAAAGAAGGCAATAACCTTCTTGAAATAGCCAGTGAAAATCCAGAGGAAAATGGATTAAATACGGATGAAATTATATCAACTGCGCAAGAAAATTGGTCAAAATTTATTAAAAAATGTGATCATGATGTAATGGAAGGGTTAAAGGACGACCCTCATGGTTTCTCAACAGCAATAAACTCATGCACTACATCATATAATAAAAAAAAACATCATCTTCAAATTTAATAAGTGGACTTTTTAAAATATTTAAATATCAACAATGTAGCACACAGAAACAGTTTAGAAAAACCCAAAGGAAAGGCAAAAAGATAAGCGTCCAGCCAACGTCTATCGCAAGAAGGAAAACTTTAGCGAGTGGAAAAAGGCGCTGCCAAGCTGGAAGAAAAGTGCGAAGCCTTGCAAAGAAAAAGGAGCAAAGCCTCGCATTCACTAAATGCTTACGTAAATTTAAATATTAATTTAGGTGATAATAAATTTGCTAAGTAGTTTTCTTGTTAATTATTATGTTAAAGCTGATATGTATTCTACGTAATATATGTATTTAAATATTATCTAAGTTTATTTTTACATCATATTATCCTACAATAATATTTTCTAAGATCTTAATTCAGTGTCTCAAATTTCAACATTCAAAATTATTCAAAAATTGCCATATGTTATACCTTCATTACTTTATGGGCATTTGTTTACTCTTACGAATTTCATGCGGCACATTAGACCATATCAGACAACTGATACTGCACAGTATTGTGCAATGACGCGCGTCCGATATCAGTTTAGTTCGCGCATTTCCACTGTGCAGTAAGCTACGTCCGATACGAATATGCACCCCGGATATGGGTTCTAGGGGTCCAAGTAAGCGCTCATCTGAAGAAATTTTTTCAAAATTTAAAAGTCGGGCTCTCCCTATTACTGAATTTTTTCTAAAAAATTTTACTAACAAAAAAGGAAACTATTTTTATGTAATTTGGATAATATAAACAATAAACTAAAGTTAAAAACTCTGGACGCCTCAAGTGCATTATGGAAGTAAATTTCCATTAAAATGTTTTTAATGGCAAATATGTCCCTCTAATGCGAGCAGGGATCAATTTGGTTACTGGTATAACCTATGTAGTACAAACAATGTACCATATTTTATCAAAACAAATTATTGTTTGAAAATTTATAAAAATTTTTGGAAAATAAACTTTTACGTCTACATTTTTTTTCTTACAAACATGCGTCATATTTCGAAGAAAAATGCAAAACTGCAATAACACAAGGGAGGTATATAAAAATTGTAGGTATCACTTAAGGTCCATTATTTTCGAAATAATTTTATAAGATGCAGCTCAAGACACCCTATAATTAACGTATACAAACGTTTTCTCCTATCTTGTATAATAACAATTATATTGAGCTTCACCGTGTAGTGGCTAGTTTCGACATATTTGAACAAATTATAACCTCGGTGGTTCAGGGGTAAGAACGTCTACCTCCGAACCGAATGATACTGAGTTCAATCCCAGGGTACTCCTTTCAATTTTTCAGTACAAACGGTTGAATGTCTGCACGTTCCACCCTTCGGAGAGGGCGTAAAGCCGTCGGTCCCGTGTCCATGCGATGTTGGGCACGTCAAAGATCCCTACCCTCCTTACAGAAAGGCAGGGGTTCGGCAAAATTTCAAGGATAGTGAGTGAAACTGCTTCCTGGCGTCAGTGATTGGCCACAGTCACGGAAATAGGCCGACGTTAAAGAAACAAAACACACAACACAGACACATTTGAACAAATCTTTTTAAAATTCAAAAGTCGCGGTCTCCTCATTAACGAATTTTTTCTACGAAAATCGCTAAAAACAGTGCTGCAAATTGAATCAAAACTTCCACATAGCCGTGATAATTTACGCTCCCATCAAATAAATTTAGGACCCGTGACTCGACCACAAAGAAAATATTCATATTCCTGTACCCGTCAACGTCTGAAACGCCATATTACTCGAGTTTTAACAAAAAAATGTCAATTTTCACAAAATCACCACTCTTTTACCTCCTAGGGCCTGAAGCGATTTTACCCAACAACAATTCGAAGCATTTCTTTGTCGGGTACTAACTGGATACCAAATTTGAAGATGATATCTCAATTCGTTCGAAAGTTATTCCGCCTACAAACAGACAAACGTACAGGCCGACAGACCAACCGACCGAAACACAAATACAATTTCTTTCCTGAGTCAAGTTTTCTGTTTTGGAACTTTTTGCGCCATTTTGGCAAAAAAAAATCTAAATTTATGTCACTGATATTCCAGCTCTACGCATTCAACCCTCAATTTAGTTTCAGCACAGAACACCAGGTGTTTGGTGAAATCGAAAGTTGTCCAATAAACAAACCCTAAAACGTTATATTATTCGCGTTTTAACGAAAAAATGTCAATTTTTACCAAATCATCCCCCATTGATCCCCTACTCCCTGAAAATATTTTACCCAAAAGCAATCCGAACCGTTCGTTTTTCGGATGTTAACTTTATGCCAAATTTGAAGGCGATATCTCCATTCCTTCAAAAGTTATCATGGCTACAAACAGATGGACATACAGACCACCAGACAAAAAAAATCGGTACCAAATCATGTTTTCTCTATGCTTTGATACTTTTTACGACGTTTAAGCGAAAAAAAAATTTGAAATTTTTGTCACCGATGCCATACTTTGACGTTTGACGTTTCAAGTCGCGACTTTGACGTTTTGAGGAAAACTCCAATTTTTTTTAAATGCCTATAACTTTTTTGCCTTTTACAGACTTAAATTTTGGTACATGGTTCACTTTTTATAATACAAACACGCGTAACAAAATTGCGCTTACTTTGTTCTTTTTGGAGATATGAACATTTTCCGAAAGAAAACACAAAATGTTCCTGTAAAACCTGAGCCGATTTTCCTGCCTAGCGAACTTATCCAAGCCGCTTGCAAAAAAAAGCTACTCACCAAAGTTGATCAAAATCGGCCCATTATTTTTTGAGTTATCGGTGTGATATATATATATATATATATATATATATATATATATATATATATATATATATATATATATATATATATATATATATATATATATATATATATATATATATATATAAACATATAAAAATCGAAACTGATCCCAAATACGTGTTCGAGGGGACCTAGTTCGCGGCTCATTTGAAGAGATTTTCTTAAAATTTAAAAGTCGCGATCTCTTCATTAGTAAGGTTTTTAAAGAAAATTCACTAAAAACAATTTTACTTGAACGCACTTTTGGAAACAATTCAACACAGAATAGCAAAGAAAAAATCTGAAGGATAAAAACTAGCAAGCACAAACAACTACTCCCCTGACTAATGCCACGGAAAGCATTGAGTCGCCTTTTTCTTTTGATTGTTATTATAAACAGGTTTTATGTTTTCCACTCTTTAAATGACTTAAATTCGAAAATTTAACAATGTGAGGTATCAAGATTTTAATGGTAACGTGTAGACAACACAATAGTTTATCAAAATTAAAAAAATGTGGTTCTCCGTATATAAATATATACATGATCTGCGATTTCTACGCCACCTAGACAGTTCTCTATTTTGCATTACACTGAAAAGATCTTTCCGGGTGTTAAGTTTGTTGACAGTTTTTAATTTTAGGTATTTCCAAGGAAAAGTGCGTTTTTACGAAATTCTGCGTTCAAACTTTTTATTTTAAATAGTGGATACTCGATTTCCAGAATTCTGTAGTATACACTCAATGTCCAGTATTCTGTAGAAAATCGAACGAGTAATAATCAGTTTCAATCTACATAATGCTAAAACTTAAATTAAAAGGTAAAAACGGAACGCGGAAAGCTATTACGAGGGTGTTAGTGGAAAACATCCTGTGTTCTCCAGAACAAATGTAGAGCTTTCTACTTAAAAGATTGTGATTTCCTGGCTTTCTTGATTCTCTTCTAATATACGAACCAGCTCACGGACACCAATCTGCTCTGCTGTCAGTCTTGCTTAATTCCAAAATATTTATTGTAACAAATCATCTCGTATTTTATCATCCAAGTATCATGTAAATAGTACAGATTTAGGTTGATTAGTTAAATTTTAATGTGTGTGTTTTGTTTCCTTATCGTCGGCCTATTTCCGCGACTATGGCCAATCATCGACGCCAGGGAGCAGTTTCAGCTCACTATCCTGGAAATTTTGCCAAACCCCTGCCTTTCTGTAAGGAAGGTAGAAATCTTTAACGTTCCCAACATCGCATGGACACGGGACCGACGACTTTACGCCCCCTCCGAAGGGCGGAACGTGCAGGTATTCAACTTGCTCAAATACAATTTCAGAACGTCGGTTGCTGTTAATGTTACAGTTTGTACTGAAAAAGTGAAAGGAGAACCCTGGAATCGAACCCATTACCCTGCGGTTCAGAGGTACACGTTCTTACCCCTAAACCACCGAGGCTTTTACTTAAATTTTAATAAGTGGCACCGGAGTCGATAAATAGCCAAATCCGATTAAAAAGGATAACCATTCTCCAAATTTTGTTATTCTTTAATTACAAGATTTGTATTGAGTCTGCAAAGTTATTAAATCAAAATCCGTGGAAATCCGGAGAGATTTCTCTTGGCAAACTTCCAGTTCAATCCGTAGTGAAATATAACCGCCACGCAAATCAGCAAATGTGTGCTTATTAGGGATTATGTGAAATGTGCATCAAATTTATTTTTTAATCTATCTTGATGTCTGCCATAAAAATGTAAAATATTATTGAAATAAACCCGACCCAAGTTATGTCAAAATAAACTGGGCAAGTCATTCAGTCAGTTTTCGTCTCTTTATATATATATATATATATATATATATATATATATATATATATATATATATATATATATATATATATTATGATTATTACTCGAAACACATACTAGTTTCACGCTTATTTGAACGCATCAGGGTATTATACCAGCAATAATCAAAACATATCTAAATTAATTGGCTTTACGTAGCCCAAATATAAATATAATATATATATATATATATATATATATATATATATATATATATATATATATATATATATATATATATATATATATAGTGAGTGACAAAATTTTAAAATAAATTCATTACAAGGTGAGCGATTTGTTTCTTGACGAAATGTTCGGCAACGTCAACTCCAGTTTTAAAAATAAACCTTTTTGTACTATATTTACGTTTTCTTCACTCTTGCTGTTAGTGAATTTTCTTTAAAAAAAATTCACTAATGAGGAGATCCCGACTTTTGAATTTTGAAAAAATTTCTTTAAATGAGCGCTAATTAGGCCCCCCAGAAAACATATCCGGGGTCAGTTTCAATTTTTATATGTTTATATATATATATATATATATATATATATATATATATATATATATATATATATATATATATATATATATATATATATATATATATATATATATATATATATATGTATGTATCACACCGATAACTCAAAAAATAATGGGCCAATTTTGATCAAATTTGGTGAAAAAATTCCTTTTGCAAATGGATTGGACGAGTTCGTTATCCAGGAAAATCTGCCCAGGTTTTCCCGGAAAATTTTGTGTTTCCTTTGGAAAAAATTTATATCTCCGGAATTAACAAAGTAAGGGCAACCAAATTTCGTACGCAGATTTACATCCTTATAGGTAAGTTACTTACCAAAATTTAGCTATGTAGGTCAAAAGACAAAAATGTTATAGGCATTTAAAAAAAAAATTGAGGTTTTCCTCAAAACGTCAAAGTGGCGATTTAAAATCTCAAAATTGGCAACATTTAGGCAAATAACTTAAATCTAATACGGGCTATAGAAATAAAATGTCTCAACAAGGATGTTTTACAAACCCTAAAGTCTTAGGTTCAACCGTCATTGTCCTTCATTTTACTAAAATATTTGCAGAAAATTCATTTCAAATAGACCCTTTCTCTGATGCTTGGCAGTAGCCTTAGCTATAGAGTTTATCATTTAATGGTATATAAGTTTTGTCGAATTTTCGTAAAAAATCAATAAAGCTCAATATATCCGTTATTATATAAGATATGAAGAAAATTTGTATATATTAATTATAGGGTGTCTTGAGCTACATCTTAAAATAATATTTCTACAATCACAGGTGGCCCATAAGTCGTTGGTGATACAAATTTCCTTTTTTTTTAATCACACACGCATTATGTTATTGCATTTTTGCATTTTCCATCGAAATATAATGCAGGTTTGTACGAAAAGAAATTCCGGACGCAGCAAGTGCGTTATGGTAGCGAATTTTGATCAAATGTTTCATATTTGAACAGCTCAATTTGCTATTAACCTACAAGGTTGACCAAGAAACGTGTTTTTTCGGGAACATTTTAAGTTAACTTTTAAAATTTTTGTACATTTTCACACAATAAAGTTATTTTAATGGAACATGGCACATTTTTTTTACTATATAGGTTATATTGGTAACCAAATTTGATGCCTGCTTTCTTAAAAAAAACACACATTTGTTATTAAAAAGATTTTAATGAAAATTCACTACCATAACGCACTTGCTGCGTCCAGAATTTTTGAAATATAGGCTTATAGATTAAAAAAAAACCCTAGAATTCATTGATTGTTGTTGCTCTCACTTGGTGAAACTGGTCCATACTACATACAGATTTGGAGACTACTTCTCTGGCTTCACTGTTGGGTTTCGCTTCTGTATGTGAAGGGCGTAGCCAGCACGTAAGCTAACTGGATCAAGAGACCCTTATAAATTATAGATGTTGACAGCATTCTCAAGCAGCGAAACTAGTCACAGAAACGTTGAAGAACATCCGACAACATCTAGAATTCATAAGGGCCTCTTGTTCCAGTTAGCTTAAGCGCTGGCTACGCTCTTCATCTACAGAAACGAAACCCAGCAGTGAAACCAGAGAAGTAGTCTCCAGCTCTGTATGTAGAATAAAAACCCTCTTTTATTTTTATTTATTTGGTAGATCATTGGACTGTCTACACTCTACACGGTACCACCAAAATTTTGATACCTCACATTGTTAAATTTTTAAATAAAAGTGGAAAACATAAACTCGATTCATAACAACAATAAAACATAGTGCTGCAAATTGAATCAGAACTTCCACTCACCTGGAATATCCTCAGAAAGGCATTCTCCTGAAACGAAATTAGAATACAAAACTTATCATAAATTTGTGTGTTTTGTTTCTTTAACCTCGGCCTATTTCGGCGACTACGGACAATCACCGACGCCAGGGAGCAGTTTTACCTCACTATCCTGGAAATGTTGCCAAACCCCTGCCTTTCTGTAAGGAGGGTAGGGTCTTTAACGTGCCCAACATCGCATGGATACGGGTCCGACGGGTTTACGCCCCCTCCGAAGGGCGTAACTTACTCAAATGCAACGCCACAACCTAGGTTGAAGCTTTTTGCACATTATGTACTGAAAAAGTGAACGGGAAACCCTGGGAATACAACCCGGTAACCCTCGGTTCAGAGGTACACGTCCTTACCACCGAACCACCGAGGCTGTGGAGTCGAATTTTTCGAAATACAATAACATACATGACATAGACGACATCTGATTACGATATGTTAAAGTGTTAGGATTATAATAGTGATAAAGTTTAATTGCTTGCATACACAAATAGAGGGATGAAACCGACATCCTTTTATGGGACGCCAACCAAACTAACTTTGAGGAAAAGCTAATTTGATTTACATCAAAAGATGTGCTGTTAAATTGAATTATGCTTCTAATAGAATATGCGACCAGCATCAAATTATTAAAGAGACACTAGTCTTGTAAGTAAGTTTGCAGTGTTATTTCAGAGGCAAGATAAATATTGAAAACAATAGTTGCTGAAAGGGAAACAACGACCACTTTTTCTGGAGAAGACTGCTATATGAGTAAAACACTTTTACTACATTTTAAATGTAACAATTCAATATACAGTGCGTCACAGAAATAAATACTATAAAATAAGGTGCAACTACTGAGAGACATAGAATATTTGTTTGGGTTCTTCAACTATTCTTTTTTAAGTTTTTGTATATATATATATATATATATATATATATATATATATATATATATATATATATATATATATATATATATATATATATATATATATATATATAGGTCCAATTTTTGTGAAAAAGGGTTTTGTGGATAATTATATCTTGGCAAGTGTAGCTTTTGTGTAAATTACTTGAGGTGGTTCGTTGTTCACGCAAATCGGAACAGCTTTTTCGGGAAAATGTTTGCATTTTTCAAATAATTAAATTATTTTGATGAAATAGGGTGGTACATGGTTTTTACCATAAAGATTATACTATCTAAATACAGTTAATTTATTAATATTAAAAAAAATGGTTTCATGGCACATAATTGTATTTTTGGGTGACCAGTTTCTCTTGGAAAAACCCTTAAATGAATTGCTTTATAAAAGTGTGTGGCTAACGGAACCTGCTTTCCTAGGCCCACCACTCTCCTCTCTCACACACACATCTAAACACAAACGTAAAGACTATTTCTTTGGATTTACAAATGTTAGTTTTCTTATCTGTAACCGGTTTCGCTATTTGACAGCATCGTCAGACAGGAGAAATTTGAATTATTTCATACGAATTCATGACAACTACATACAAAAAATTGTTGCTGGATGGTTTGATAAAAAATTATTTAAAAGTTATAATAAAATAGAAGTGACGGATAAAGTGAAGCGCCTGCCCTCTGCTTAAAATGCTAGATAAATAAAAAATTACAGGCGCTTTTGGAAACATTTACATTTATAATCGCATCCATGTAGGGATGAGCTTTAATTTTTTCCGTTTTTTATTTAATTCTAATAAACGATCGGATTATGTGATTATTTAGCAAATTTTCGGAGGAAGATATTAAAATATTCAAATTACCTTTGGTACAGAAAAGGTAAGAAATAATTAATTTAAGGGGATTATCTATTTTACATTTTCATATTATATAAGTACTTGATAAATTGATTTCCCAAATCTCAAATAAAACTTCAAAGTTACAGACTCAATAGCGTTCTTATTAGTTTGTGACATGAAAGTAAGAGTATTTTTCCGTTTATGTCTTTCTTTACATCAACTGGTTTCAATTTTCGTGAAAGTTCAAGAATATATTTTAAAAATATTTTTCTAATTTTAATTACAGATTAGGTAAATAATTTTATGTATTATTTTAGCAGATCTTTGTGCAAAAAATGAATAGTTAGTTTTCGCAGAAATCTGGTGTAAGATTCTTGGGAAATTTTGGTAATTAATAATAAATATTTAATAAGTTATTCTAAAAATGTGTTTTTGGATTTTCGTAAAAAATAGTTTTTAAAATTTTCATTTAACATTTGTAAGTTTCGTCGAAAAAAAGCGTTTTGCTAATAATTATATCTTGGCTGGTGATAGCTTAAATCCATTGGCTAGGAAAATCGGACCAGTTTATTCGGGAACATTTTAAGGTTATTTTCAGAAAATGTTTGTACCTTTTCAAACAATAAAGTTATTTTTATGAAATATGGGACTTTGTTTCTACTATATATATATATATATATATATATATATATATATATATATATATATATATATATATATATATATATATATATATATATATATATATATATATATATATGTTATACTGGTAACCAAATTTTATGCCTGCTTTCACAAAAAAAAAGCCTAGACGCAGCAAGTGCGTTATGGTATTGAATTTTCATAGAAATGATCTGGCATAAAATATTATAAAGTTTTTCTCTTGTAACATAGAAATCTAAATTTTGGTGTATAGCTTAGCTTTTATATCGTAAACCGACCTACCGAATTTTGTTATCATACCTTCTTTATTTTTTTAGATAAAAATTTTTTTCGAATGAAAACTCATTCAATTCTCCTGACTAACGAACTTATCCAAGCCATTTGGGAAACGTGGTACGTGCCAAATTTCATCAAAATCTGATATATTTTTTTGAGTTATCGGTGTGATATATATATATATATATATATATATATATATATATATATATATATATATATATATATATATAACTTATAAAAATTGAAACTGACTCCGAATTTGGGTTCTAGGGGTCCTAGTGCGCTCATTTGCAAAAAAAATTTCAAAATTTAAAAGTCGAAATCTCCCCATTAGTAATTTTTTCTACGAAAAGTCCCTAAAATGACATCTTTGCTACTAAAAAAATTTATATGGAAATTCACTAACATAACGCACTGGCTGCGTGCAAACTTTTATTAAATGAGATAATGCATTGGTTCAAAATTTGTTGAAATCTAATTAGACGCGCATGACACGGAAACGATAATAATTCTTTCATACATCATATGGTTAATCGCTTGTTTTTCAACCCAAATTATATTAAGCAACATTCACTTGATACATCGGCAAACAATGAATTGTATTCCACAGCGAACTCAAAGTACTCACACTTTCTGACGGAATAAACACCAGGGCACATTCTAGAAACATCAAAGTTGTCTTTACAAAACAAACATTAGAGAATGGAAGTAGGTCTTTGACTAACGTCACAACCTACAGAACTCCCTGAAAACTTTAGTCAAATTGAATTATTTCAGAAAGTCATTTGTATTTGTTTAGCCTCATTACGAAAGATAAAAGATCTGACTATTGATGATCAAATGATCTGCACTAAAGTAGTTACCGTATTTATAACAGTGCGTTTAGCTGTTTAAAAATAGACTAAAGTAATATCAGGTACATTTGAGGCTCATAATACAGGGTGTTTCCCAAATGTTTAGCCTAATTAATAGCCCGGAAGTTAGACAATATATTTTTAACCATCAGCACACCACCACACCTTTTTTACGCTACTCGCGAACACAGTTATCTGATGCCGCTACTGTTATAATGTCTCCAGAGGATAAATGTGAATGAGTAAAACATTCAGTATTATATATTCCAATCAAATATAAGAAAAACAAAAGAAAATTTTCAAATTTTACAAAAGGTGTCACGTATTTCCGAAACTCTTTGCTTGAAATTTCAGGCTGAGCAATTTCACCACAATATTATATTCTGGGGTCCTTAATGCCTTATTTGGTTCTTCGGAACTTCATGAGTATCCGTTTTTGGCGAATTTTTATTTTAATAGAGAGGTTTCGATAGTCAGATTTTCTAAAAATGTATTCACATGATTGCAAATTTGGGCCCCTAGAACCCGAAACCAAGATTCGTTAACAAAATGGTTATGTTTATATATATATATATATATATATATATATATATATATATATATATATATATATATATATATATATATATATATATATATATATGAGGCCTAGGGTTGAACACACTGAGACCTCACAGACGATCTTCGGCGAGATTTGGGGAGTAGGCAGATTGAGGCCTTAGAGTGTCCTTACATATTTCCTTAACTTCTTGAAAATGGCTCCAAAACAGTTTTCATAAATTCTGGACGCGGTTCAACCAGAGAACCAATTATGTCTCATATATATATATATATATATATATATATATATATATATATATATATATATATATATATATATATATATATATATATATATATATATATATATATTACAGAATTGCTGGAGGGTTTGCACACGTACACGTACATGTATAGATTATATTATTATAGTCCCTGTTTATTGTTTTTTATTTTTTGATTGTACATTTCGCAATGTCTACGTTTAAGTTTAAAATTATAGCATAAGTTTTACATTGTGCTTTTTCCCATTACTTACTTGCACATGTGGAGCAAATCGGCCTCGACGGTCCAGTGATAAAGGACGTGTGTCCCTGGATTCAAAGTACCTGTATTCGGTTTCCAGCAGAAGCGTCAAATTATTTTTCAGTACATGCTGTAAAATAACATTAATCGAGGTTGTGACATTGTATTTGAACAAGTTGAATGTCTGCACGCACTTCGGACGGTCGTAAAGCTGTTGGTCCCGCGTACTATCTGATGTTGAGCACATAAAAAATCCCACCCTCCTTACAGAATGGAATGGGTTTGGCAAAAGTTTTTAAGATTGTGTGTTGAACCTGCTCCCGGGCGTCCGCGAATAGCAGAAATAGGCCGACGTTAAAATAAATGCTGGTCAAATAAATAATTAAATACATACAAACATATTTACAAACTCAAACCGGCCCTGGAAAGCAATTTTAAGAAAGTCGTAAGTAGCGATCCCGTCACATGTGAATTTCTAAACTACTTCAAATTGGTTAAAAATAACAACTATTGGGGCCATGGCATTTTGTCCCTGGAAGTTAACAACCTACATGTTGCCCCCGTCGTGAGGCGTTGAGCCGCTGATCTCGTGTACTATGTAGCGTTGGGCATGTAAAAAAAAGTCTGGGCGCAGCAAATGCGTTATGGTAATGAATTTTCATAAAAATGTTCTGGCACTAAATATTTTATTATAACTTTTTTCTTGCAACATAGAAATAAAAACTTTGATATATTGTTTCCTTTTAATATCATAAACTTACGTTTTAAATTTGGTTACCATAGCCTTTTTATTTTTGGAGATAAAACTTTTTTCCGAAAGAAAACCCATAATCTTCCCAGAAAACCTGGTTCGATTTTCTTGAGTAATGAACCTGTCTAAGTCACTTACAAAAGGAAGGTACGTCCCAAATTCTATCAAAATCGCCAATTATTTTCTGAATTATCGGTGTGATACACACACAGATATATATATATATATATATATATATATATATATATATATATATATATATATATATATATATATATATATATATATATATATATATATATATATATATAATTTGAAACTGACCCCAGATATAAGTGTTAGGGGTCCTAGTTCGCGCTCATTTTACCTAGCATTGCTTATTGATTCTAATGGCTAAAGTAAGCTAACGTTAAAAAACAAAATACAATACAACCTCGCCGAATACAAAATTACATCACTTGTGTTCCACTGTTATCTCATTTTAAAGCGAATTTTATTTCGGTAAATTTTTTGAAGCGATTTGGAGAATACTCAAGAGACAAAAATAAAGGACATAAAGATTTATACACCATTATCCCGGATTTATCAACACCCACTCGAATAGACATTTACGTTAAATATCTATAAAAGGCATCAACATTTAATCACCGCTGGCATTTACATGTTTATAGGTCGTTGCATTCGCTCTAGAGCAGATTGGACGCTTTTTCGTTACTGATAAGGAATATTATCAAAACAAGGGCAGTAAATAAGATTACGAGCTTTGGGGGTTGATAATGTAGAATATAGAGAGGTAGCGTGGTATATATATAGAACCAGGAGAGCATTTGCTGAGATTTAGAAATCCAAATAGAAAAAGTATATGGGGTGGAACTTGTTTAGCAGCTTACCAGTAGCATCAACTGATCTCGCTAATATACAGTGTATTCTTTTTACTGAATTTTCGTAGCAAAAATTAACCAATGAGGATATCGTGACTTTTGAATTTTGAACGCTAACTAGGCCCTCTAAAACCATATCTGGGGTCAGTCTTTTTTATATGTTTACATACTTACAGGGTGATTCATCTAACTGATTGATTAAAGGTTTTTAGGGAAATAGAAGAGACATCAATCTGAAATTTTGGTTGCACCTATAATACGATGTAATCTATTTTTCTATAATATTTTCAATTCTCCGTAGCTTTTACTTGAACCGGAGGTTACATAAACTTTTTTTCTTCAAATAGAACTCTATAAAGATCATTGCCTTCTTAAATTCTAAGTAAAAATGTGAAGCTGCTGCATTTTGGGTCGGTTTCCTGTTTTTAATTCTTTTTGAGATATTTTATTTTTTCAAAAAAATTTGAAAGTTTTTTTTTATTATTCAACAACACACCACGAGGGCTTACTGCCTAAATACTATCGCACCGTGGGTGTCGACACGGGGGAAAGAGGCAACTTGTTAATTCTGGACTTGAAGGTTTGGAGGTTCAGAGGAGAAGGAAAAACATGTGCCGGCAACGAATTCCACAACTTGAAAGTCCTCGGGACAAAAGAGCGAGCATAACAAAATGTTCCATGTCCGGTGACCTGGACAGTAAAAGGGTGCATTCGCTCTGTTCCCCTAGTAGATCTGTTGGGGGCATCAGGTGGGGGAACTATGGTAAAAAGCTTCTCTGAGCAATTCCCGTGCAGATATCTATAACAAAGAGATAGAGAGAGAGATAGAGAGAGACAGAGCGAGAGGTCACCAACGGCACGTCGGTGGGCAAGGGATGGCAGCCTTTCGGTGAGGGTAGGTTCACCGATGATACGTATAGCTCTCTTCTGAAGGGAGTCTAGGATAGCAAGTATAGAAGCGGCACCCAAATTGTGGGAGCAATATTCTAGGTTTGGCCTTATTTGTGAAGTATTTAAAGTACAGAGATTTTCTGGTGAAAAGTATTTGCGAGCCCGGAAGAGGAAACCTAATTTCTTAGCAGCAGCTTCTGCAATTGATGTGACATGTTGGTGCCAAATGAGATTTCGATTTACAGAAATGCCAACAAGTGAGAAGGACTCATTACTTTGAATAACTTTGTTGTGAGGGGTCTAGGGCTGATATATCTCTTATGAGATAGAAAGCAAGACTGAGATTTGGTGGAGTTGGATTTCTACTTCCCCAGTCTAATATTTTTTGGAAATCCACAGAGACAGGACCCTCCATGAGTCTGCGATCCTCATCTAATTTGGCTAAAGAGACAGGCTTAGAATATTGTATATTTGAGTGGAGAGTGCTGTCGTCTGCGTAACTGTGAACTGGGTTGGATGTGCTAGAGAGGTCATTGATGTGGAGAAGAAACAAAGTAGGGGCTAAAGCTGAACCTTAAGGGACCCCAGCATTAATTGAATACAGTTTAGAGGAATGGATATCCACGACAACAGAATTACTCCGGTTGAAGAGGAAATTTGCTGTCCACGTACAGAGTTTTGGTGGTAGGCCATAGGCCGGAAGCAGCGCTGCGTGCCAGACCTGGTCGAATGCTTTGGATATGTCTAGAGCGACTGGAGGTGGAGTGATTAACTAAAATGTCATTGTTAACTTAGGTAAATACTAAATTGATATACACTATTTTATTGATTGTATAACTGCAGTTTCGTTGAAGCTCTCAGATTTTTCAAATACAAAACCCAAAGCTGGGAACTTCAGCAAAACTGATGTTATACATTTAATAAAATGGTATAATCTATTTGTTATATATATATATATATATATATATATATATATATATATATATATATATATATATATATATATATATATATATATATATATATATATATATATATATATATGTTGTAAATCGATTTACATCAAGTATCGGCTTCCACAATATCATAAATGTCAATTACCAATAATTGTAATGTTAAATGTTTATTTTTGGTAAATTCGTTAACAAAGGAGCGTTCTGTTGGGAGCCATTAATTGTATTCTAAATTGCTATACAGGGTGGCTGGTATTTCCGTTCACTTTTTTGTCACTTTAAAGGTCAATAACTGTCTTATTTCAAATCGAATCACCGTAACATTTTTACACCATTCGACGTGGAATTTTATTCTCTATTTTTCCGAAGACATCTACATTACAAAAATAATCAAGTAGAAATTAAAAAAAAAAGATGAAAAAATAAAACTAAAGTGACTGTTCAAAATGTCGCCCATGCTCATATATATATATATATATATATATATATATATATATATATATATATATATATATATATATATATATATATATATATATATATACACGGCGAACTTGGACCGTTAACCGTATACCAGGCACTATTCTGATTTGAAATCTGAAAATTTCTAGATTCTATAATTATCTGTTTAAAGAAAAAGTTATAGCTTCAGATCGTTATCGGTTACACAGGATGTCAACATCAACTTCCTTATTTCCAATATAGCACTCTCTATATTATTACCTTTTTATATTTGCTGTCAAATTGTAATATGACTTTATGACTCATAGTTGGCACTTATCTAGAAATGTTTCCAAAAATGGCGACCAAAAGACAAAAATTTACATCTGAAGAGGTTTAACAAAACTGTTTTTGTTTACTGAGTTTTAGCTCTTTAGCTACAATTTCCTTATATCTTAATGCTGCGATATTACTTTATCTCAAGCAGTTGACTGTTCCTCAAAATTTTTTACAGGTGCTCCTAAAAAATTTTTATTTTTTAGCAACTTCAAACATATAAATTTAAAAAATGATTTACACTATTTTATCTAATGTATGACAGCAGTTTTGCTGAAGTTCTGAGCTTTGTTAAATACATAACTTCAGCGAAACTGCAGTTATGCATTCAATAAAATAGTGTAAATCTGTTTGTTTATTTATCTAAGTTGAAAACGGATTTACGTCAAGTATCGGCCTCTACAATATCAAACTTCAAACAACCGTAATTTGACTTTTTCAAATTAAATACTCCTGAAAAAATTCTAGTCATTACATCTCTTTGACCGAAATATTGTTTATGGAAATTCGCTTAAACTAAATATTTCAATCCAGTCTAAATTTCCTCACATAAAAAATGCATCGAAAAATGCGAACCTGTAATTAACTGAAAGAGCATCTATATATCATATAATTATATCCTAAAGCTCTTATCCTAAAGCTCAACTTAGAAATTATTAAAAGGTAGCCGTAAATTTAACTGTTATAAAAATTAGCTACTATAGCACACTTGCTGGACCAGAAACGAAAATTGTGCCTTTCTTCATAATAATATACAAAAGAAACAACAAGTGAAATCAGAGTTCTCACACTATCCTATTATTTTGTTAATCTAAAATTCCAGAAATCATCATCTACTCTCAGCTTAATTTTCAACAACTACCCTTCTTAGTTAACAATAGCTATAGGGCATCTGCAACAGCTTGAAACAGACTCGAAGGCGTCACTGAAGACCCTGCATAACCGTATCACGTACATCCTGACTTGAATGCCAAATGCAAACTTGCCTTCATTGAATATGTATTCAAATAGACGAGGCGAGAATTCTCCTCACAAATTCATCAGTCATCAAACACCTATTCCAATGTTCTCGTACAGATGTCATCACCATTAATCACATACAGAACAACATCCACGCGTCGCTTTTGTATGCAATAAGACACTTGTATCTCATGTATCTAATGAAATCTGAAAAGAACCCTTAAGATTATTATTATATTTAGTTTGAAGGGAATATTATACTGATACTGAGAACACACACACACATACATAGAAATATATATATATATATATATATATATATATATATATATATATATATATATATATATATATTGTAATAAACCTAATTTTTTTCCTAAACCAAGCGCTAATAGATGACTAAATTAATAACCAGGAAAATATAATATTTAAAAGATGTTCAGCTAAAGGCGGGTATCCATATGATCCAATGCCCCGTAACGTAACACCGAACATGTTACAGAGTGTTGCAAGATGATGATACGCATTTTGACTTTTTTTATTTTTGGCCGTGTCAATCACCTCGTAACGTAACCGAATGGAGTTACGCCACATACGTGGACTTGTTCTCGACGCTCATCAAAAAGCGCTCAGTCTTTATCTGACTTCAGCAATATGAATGCCGCTCTGCAGTTACAGCTAGCAGCAGCTTTATATATTTTTATTCACCACCAGATTTTGAGCAGGAAGAAACAAAAATCTTCACGTTGCTGGATCTTGAAATTATATCAAAGTGTTCCTCCTCCGTCGGCAGCAATTTCCATCCACGCATCCTGCTTCTTAATTTTATTGAAATGGTCGGGATGTTGAGGATCCCAAATTATAGTTTTTTCATGATAACGTTCTATTAAATTAATTGTAACTTCCTTAGTCCAGTCCATGGTCACATACACACAAAAAAAGATGCACACAAAAGCCAGACCACAACTGAAGACTAGACTACACAACAACACAGACGAATGACGACTGAAAAATAAGTTTGGAAGTTTCGAATGCACCAGTACACGACACACAACTAGAGCACCCGTCCCAACTTGTCGCTGCGCGTGACCGTGTCCTTTCTTTGATGCGACGGTAAAAAACCGACAAATGGTGGTTCGAGTTGTAACGGTTACGCGTGTCTAGTTGGTTACGGGTGATATGCAACAGTTTTTCGTCTCCACTAGTCGTATCGTAACATGTTCGCGGTTGTTACGAGTCATTTGATACAAGTGGATACCGGCCTTTAGAGGAAGCGGCAAAGCAGGCTCTGACCGCGGTTGAGCGGGCCAGTCATCCGTCTGCTACTAATGCGCCTGTGTCACCGGTGATAAAAATTCCGCGATTATTTTGATTCACAAGGTTCTGCTGCCTTTGAAATTACATTGTTTTGATTTTGCCTGTCCGAGTTCAAAGTGTTAAGCATCTTCCACCGCTTACCTAATTTGGCCTCCGCTGTAAAGCAATTTAATTTAACAATAAATCTCCGATAGTCAGCTAGTGTTTTTATTTTTGCTTAAGAACCAATTTAAATTTAATATAACTTTTTAAATACTCTCCACACCAACAGAAAATAAATCAGTTTAAATAGAAGGCGGCATATTAATTCTGACCGCCCCACCAGAGTATTAGCTGTCAAAGACAGTTCAACCTTGAGAAACAGGGTAACCCAAGAGAGTGGAAAGACCCGATCTACCTCAGGCTCAGAAAGATAGAAGGAGAATAGAAATCCGAAGTGAAGAAGCCCGCTAATCTAATATATAAATCTTTTTAAGCTATTTACTTACCTACCCAAATATAATTATTCAAAGGCTTTACGACGAAACTTTTAAAAAAGTGTTAGTAAATTTGCAAATAATTTTTTCACGAAAATCCGAATTTTTTTTTGCAATAACTTATTAAATATTTATTATTAATTACCAAAGTTTCCCAACAATTTTGCAAACAATGATTTTTACGGAAACAAAAAAAATTCTGCACAAACTATTTTTCAAAAAAAAATTCTATAAGAATACCTAACATTGAAATTCCCTTTATAATCTCTATGTAATCTGTAATTAAGATTGAAAAAAAAAGGATTTTTAATAACTTTTTGCATAAATTTAAACCAATGGAAGTAAAGAAAAATATACATTGAAAAATACTCATATTTTCATGCCACAAGCTGTCTGAAATAAGAACATTACTTAATAATGCCAGTCTTAAGTTTTATTTGACATTTGTATATAAAAATGTTAACGTAGATAACCCTATTAAATTAATTATTTCTCACCTTTTTGTACCTACGTTAATTTAAATATTCTAATATTATTCTTCGAAAATTCGCTAATAATTACATAATCTGACTGGATCCATGGTATGGTATGCGATTCTAAAAGTTAATATTTCCAATACTAGATTCTGTAGGCATAGAGAGCGTTATACAAAACATGAAGCAGAGAGCATGCCCTTCGCTTCTGAAAAACAAAATACAGGCTGTTCCATTTGCGAAAATAAGTTGCGGCAGTTTGAAATTTTCAAAATCAGTCACCATTTGAGAGCGCTCTGTATACGGCATCTCGAAGTTTTCGACGAATACTATAAACGAAAACCTCTTTGAAAGCGTCGCTTTCATGGCACTCCTCGTAACTACTGGTAAAAACCGCGTATCATAATATTTGGTATGTGTCAAAAATGTAAAAAGTTGCAAACCGATTGAAATAATACGAAAACGATGAGCGCTATCAATTATTTTCCCTACGAACATGCCTTATAATTCGCTGAAAATTTTAGAAATGCAATAATACCAGAAGTGTTTGAAAAAACAAAGTTTGTGTTACCAATGCCCTATGGGCCAGCCTGTGATTGTCAAAATAATTTTGTGGGATGCACTTTAAGACACTTAAAATAGGTAATTAATAAAAAATTTCACGTATCTTGTATAATAACCGATATATTGAGCTTTACCATAGAAATATGTCACTCTGCATATATGAGAACAGATAAAAACTAAAACTAACACAGACAAATTGGACCAGTGTGTTTGGGAAATTTTTATGTTTATTTTCGGAAAAGACATATTTGACCTTTAAAGCTGTTTCTGGACATTCGATACCATAACGCGTTTGCTGCGTTCAAACTTTTTAGTATAGAACGGTTTCATCGGGTTAGTACAACAACGATCAGTTAACGTACACTATAACCTTGTTGCTATCCTTGTGATGAAAGTTAAATAGAAGAGAAGAAATAGAGCCCAATTCTACAAACACATTTAACTTTGCAAAGCAAATAATATTAAATTTTTTTTAAATTATTTATTTATTTTAGTATTTTTTGTATTTTTCTGTAATCATAAATAGTGAAAATTTTGTATATTTTTATTGCAATTTGAAAGTTTGCAACATACTTTTAGTCAATGATGTATAGTAAAAAGAGAACGTACTTTCTGTAGGCAAAATAAATAGGAGTTGCTTCTTTGCTATATTTGATTTAATTTTACTTGTTTAGACACAGTTTCAGTTTTAAATATCTGCAATTCATGTCCATCATATGCAAACGTTTTCATGGGAAGTTATGCTTCATTTCGTAGCGTTGAACAATTTGCATAATGGATTTTTCTGGACTAGCTTGAGCGTCTGCAGACAATTTGGTCGAAAGTTTTAATATAAAGATATCTTGAAAGCGTTACGTTAAGGAGAAAACCGGGAAGTTACGTGTTTCATATACTTGTACAATGACAGCTCGTTTTCATTTATAGGATAAACCGTTAATAATAATAATAATAATAATATTAATAATAATAATAGTAATAAATCTATGGGATGCAAAGAACAGCTAATAATTGATTCGGTTGTGTGCAATCAAGCTGACAATAAACGAAGAAATCTCTTTGCTGCCTACGTGGATTACAAAAAGGCATTTAATTCCTTTCCACACAAATGTATTAGAAGTGTGCTGAAGATCTATAAGATCGATACATATATCCTGAGGTTCCTTGAACACACAATGTCTACCTGGAGAACAAAGATTCAGTTACGGGTACAAACGGGTGATAACATCGTAACCAACACGATACCAATCAGAGGAGGCATATTTCAAGGCGACTCGCTAAGCCCATTTTGGTTCTTCCTCGCATTGAATCCACTATCAAACCGCCTGAACTCCACCAGATATGGTTTCAGTATAAAAAACAATGGGAGGGGGCAAATGAGGCTAAATAATTTGCTGCATATGGATGATCTTAAGCTGATGGCCTCCATAAAGAATCACCTGGAACAACTCCTTAAAATCGTGGAAGGGTTTTCCAGAAATATTGACATGCAGTTTGGGCTTGATAAATGTCGCACCTCATGTGTAGTCAGGGGGAAAATGCAACCAGGTGTATATGAAATGCAGAACGGCCAGCACATTGCCTCGATGGATGTGGAGGAGTGTTATAAATACCTGAGAATACAGCAAGCGAGGAAAATAAACCACTCGGTAATGAAGAACGATCTGACAAATGGGTTTACGAAACGAGTAAAGCAGGTGGTGCGATCACATATTAACAGCAAGAACCTGACTAAAGCTCTGAATACATATGCATGTTCTGCACTTAGCTACTCATTTGGGATTGTGAACTGGAGTAAAACGGACATCGAGAATCTACAACGGAAGGTGCGAACGCTATTAACAAAATCCAAAAAGCATCACCCCCGTAGGGCTATCGAGCGAATAACCCTACCTAGACACCAAGGTGGAAGGGGAGTGTTGAATATTGGTAAACAGTTGGACTAGCAGATAGTGAACCTGCGTACATACTTCCATCAGCGGGCGCTTATTACTGAACTACACCGTGCCATATGCGAGGCAGATGATTCAATACCGATTCAAAGAAAAGAAAGTGAAATACCAAGTAACCATCGGACTGATCAGGACAAGTTGCAATCTTGGATGCACAAGCCTCTCCATGGGCGACATCTGAATGAGACCTCCCAGGCAGATGTCGACAAACTGGTGTCGAACTACTGGTTGGTGTCCGGACAGATGTTTCCAGAGACAGTGGGGTTTTTGCTGGCCATACAACATCAGGTCATCCCAACAAGAAACTACCTGAGTTATATAGTTGGAGATAATTCGGTCCAAGATCATAAATGTAGATTTGGGTGTAAGTCATTAGATACTATCCAGCACGTCACAGGAGAATGTCAAGCGTTTGCTGCAAGAGAGTATAAAGAGAGGCACGACGCAGTTTCCAAGATACTTCATCAAGAACTGATCTGAAACTTGGACATTTAAACCTCATTAAGGAGCACTACTATAGATACACTCCTGAGCCTGTTCTAGAGAACTCGGGATACAGGTTGTACTGGGATCGGACCGTGCTCACAGATCAACGAGTTGCAACAGGCCAGATATAATAATAGTGAATAAGTCCTGCAGCCAAGTGACGGTGATTGATGTGGCCATTCTAAATACTAATAATCTAGATATAAAGTATAACGAGAAGATCATTAAGTACAGAGACCTCAAGATACAAGTAAAGAAAAGTGGAGGGCAGATAGTGACCGAGTGATTCTAATAGTTATGTCGTCAACTGGTGTGGTTTGTAAGAATCTTCGAGAGAACATTAAGATACTGGTCCTTGGAGAGCATCTTTATAAGGTTATTCAGAAGGCGGTACTACTTGCAACTGCCCACACCGTTTGGAGATTCCTGGGAAATGAGGATGTGCCGCGTTGTCGTTCAGGGCCCGACAACTTGGAACGGGCTCCATCTGAGCTCAGCCCCTTTGGTATCTGAGTTACCTGGGATGACTGAATGTTCTCCTTTGAGGGAGTCTGAAAGCCCTTCAGACTAAAGTCGATAAGAATAATAGTAATAATAATAATAATAATAATAATAATAATAATAATAATAATAATAATAATAATAATAATAATAATAATAATAATAATAATAATAATAATAATAATAATAATAATAATAATAATAATAATAATAATAATAATAATAATAATAATAATAATAATAATAATAATAATAATAATAATAATAATAATAATATTTATGGTCCATTAATTACAATTATTGTAAATCACAGTCTATCACAAGGGTTCGTGTCCAAAAATTCAAAATAGAACGGGCTTAACATCACAACAAAAAAACACAAGTTCACAGTGCAGCTTCGAAAATATTTTTTTACAATCACTTATTTAACATTATTATATTATATTATTAAACTCTTCACTTGTCAAACACAAAATACAGAATGATCTATTTGAAACAATTAAGTTACGGTAGTTTGGCCTTTTCTAAATTTAGTCATTGTTTGAGAGTGCCCTGTATACGGCATTTAATTTTTCGACGAATAATATAACGAAGACCTCTCTGTTTCTATTGGACAAAACGGCGTATCATAATTTTTGATGTGTGCAAAAAATGTGAAAAGTTACAACACAATTGAAATCACTTGAAAACTATGAACGCTCTCAAATTTTTGTTCCCACAAACATGCACTATAATTTGATGATAAATGCGATGATCTAAGAGGTGTTCGAAAAATAACGAAAGTGTGTATCACTAGCGACTTATAGATCAACCTATGATTGTTGAAATAATTTTGTAAGATGCAGCTCAAGGTACCTTATAATTAACGTATGCAATTTTTTCTCGTATCTTGTACAATAACGGATATATTGAGCTTCACCGTAGAAATGCATCACCATGTATATATGTAAACAGATAAAAACTGAAACTAACCCAGAATGTGGGTACCGGCGCTGTCATAAATAAGAACGTTATTTGTATGTAACCTGGAAGTTTAATTTGACATTTGTGAAAACCATTTATTAACTAGTTATATAATACAAAAGTTGTAAGAAAAATAGGGAAAAGGTTTATTAAAGTAAACTGGATATGGTAAAGGAATACTAGTTCTTAGGTATATTAAGTATATGTCCCGCGGACCGACACCTATTGGAATGTGTCCCCGCTGCGGGCCCATCTCCCACTGCCTTGGCTGCCCTTGTCACCTCTCACCGTCAGGACCAGCAACCTCGAGGAACACCACCGGCTGCATGTTAAGGAAAATGCGGTTTTGCCGCTGACATTCGGACATCCTGACTTTAGGAGGTCCACCGACGTAGCTGTAAAATTCATGTGGCCTAAGATAAAGCAATCACAGTAATACAAACAAAACCCTGGTCTGGAAACGAAATAATCTGCAACCTGCACTAGACCTAAATATATTCAGGAAATACAAAAACATAAAAACATAAAAATTCATAATTACTATAATTACTACATATTACCACAAACATTACCAGATATATATCTACATATATTTCTACATATATTCATACATACTAATGTGCACATATGTTTTGTTTTATCAGGCCTCTCTTAACTAGTACGCAGGCTTGGATAACCACTAGCCCCTTAAAACTAATGAGTACCGCAGCGGACTCGGATAGCTGCCAGTCCAGGCCTGGATCGCCAGCGCCCAACATGCTGCAAAATATAAGATCGAAGTTTAATTTACCATAACTGCCGCGACCTTATCCACGCGTTCAGAACCAATCTGAACCGGGTTTTGGTACTCATTCACTCACCAATTTGGAGCAAGTAAACCTTACACTCTTCTTTCCATAGAAACGTGCTTCTTAGGTTCTCAAACCTAGCCACAATCACCTATAGGTTCCTTGTACATGTAGAACCTTGAACATTATACATCCATTACCAAGGAGTTTTGAAGTTATAAACGATCTTTTTTCTCGTTGTGGTTTGCTCCACTTACAGGGTCTCCATCAGCCTTTGTTAAAACTGTTGAATCCCTGGACTCGCTGGGTTAAACGCCTCTTCTTTACTGCCTGATCCGTCTTATCCATTGAGCCACATTTTCTCAGAAAGCCAATTACTGTTTCTGTCGTATTGTTCTCAGGATGTTGTTCAGTAGTGGATGCTTTTAATCCAAATAAGACTGGACTTGATCCACTTCATTAGGTCGACTGGGTGAGAAGAGCAACTTCAAAAAGCGTATATTCCAAATAGTCCTGTTACATTTTTAGTTTAACCCGCGCCGCGAAGTAATCCGACATTTAAGAAGTAATAACCTAGATAGCATTTCAGTAATGAATCACACCAATTTTAGAACATATATATTTTTGTTAATGAGCTCTTAGTTTTTTTCAGTGTTCAGACCCTTTAATTGTTTTATCTCATCAATTCTTTAATGTATAGGACTACTTTTTTTTTCAAATTCTGTAACTGTCACTGCTGCCCATCTGCTATCTGTCGACGTCTATGTCTCCTGTCAGAGATACCATTACAAGTGTTACTTGACATTCGTGTCGTGTTCTAACAACATAGTCAGGTGACCGTTGGGATGAACTTTCTTTACAAAACAGGGGTGGACCCATTGTACTAGCTTTCACGGTCACTTGAAATAGTCCGAACTGTTAAAAACACAACCGCGCTAAAAATCTCAGACGATCGAATAAACTACTTTTTAGGGAAAGGTCTAATTAAAAGGTTTATTGAGGTTTAGTTTTAGTTTAGTTTAGTTTAGTTTATTGGTGTATAAATTTTACAATGCATCTTACAATTAAGTACTAAACTTGTGTTTGCAATTGATACAATTTGGATTTGAATATAATGGAAAACTGCAATATAGCTCGAAATCTTCTTGGCACTGACGGCACTTGGATTTTGGTTTTCCAATTTTTCATTTTAATTAACTTCCCATAATTGTTTCCTATAACCAATATTTCATATATATCCTTGGAATTTTTATATCATGGTCCAATAACAAAATTGTCTGGTTTTAACTTAGATTTTCGAATATTTTAAATTTTAAAGCACCAAAATTTCAAAATCGTAAAGGAATGCTAATTCTTAGGTATATTAATTACATGTCCCACAGACCGACGCCTATTGGAAGGTGTCCCCGCTGTGGGTTCATCACGCACTGCCTTGGCTGCCCTTGTCACCTCCCACCGTCAGGAACAACAACCTCGAGGAACACCACCGCCTGCATGTTAAGGAATATGCAGTGTTTCCAGTTTACAAAATGTAAGCATAGATAATCTTATCGAATTGATCATTTCTGGCCTTTTTTTCACTAAAATTAATTTAAATAATTTAATATTTTTCCTCCAAAATTCGCTACATAATCACACAATCTGATCGGATATTAGAATTAAATGAAAAACTGAGAAACAATGAATTTATTAGATTTCTAACTAAATTCTAGGAAAATTACTAGATAATCACTATTAGAAACAGCCTCAAGGACTAAATAAGCAAAATTATATATTGCGCTGGGTTTTTGTATTATTACTCAAGTCCAAGCATAGAAGAAATAGAAACCTTGTTATTTCTGGATACAAACAGAAGCCCAACAATGAGAGACTAGTTAGGAAAACTGATTGGAAATAGTCATTTTAGCTGACGACATTTCCATCGTTTCGTAGTAATTAAACTGTCATAACAAATCATACAGCAGGTTTAGCAGGGTCCGTTTTGACTTCCTGTGACGTGTCCACAATTATATCCAATAAAATATACCGCTTCAATGAATCCCAACTGAAGGTCTATTAGTTACTGTTATTTTTGGCATTTCTTCCATATTGTTTCTCCATGTCAATTGCAATAATTTTTGTCATATTGCAAAGCTCATTTATTACTTTTGTATTTTATAATTTGAAATAAATGACGCAAAAAAGACCACTTTTTGTAGTCGTTACTTTGTTCCACCCAACACAGCTTTATATTTGTTTATTTCTTCATGGCGTCTTAACAAAAGGACATTACACATCGTGAGATCTATTGGATGTGTAGTCCCATAATTCCATTATTAATTTCTTGTTTGTTATTATTAGCAAATTTTCATAAAGCAAATTTTTCTGGTAGAGGTAAAGACTTTGGAATTAGAGATCATTTTTTTAACTGAACGCGAATTAGAGCCCATCGAACACATATCGGGGGTCACTTTTAGATATTATTTGTATGTATATACAGCGTGTTTGAAAAAACATGTGCCAAGACTTTTTTATATCAACATAGGTCCAGTTGTGCTTCGTTTCGTAGCTACGGGGGTGTAAGATTTTTTAAAATGTATTCGAAAGTTCTGCAAAACTACGGTAGCAATCCGAATGAAATTTTGAGGGCAAAGTTATCTAAACTTGTACATCTTTTACTCGTGAAAAATGTAGAAAGCTTCACCAGGGCGGTGCGTATGTGCTATTACTGCAATAATTTTCTTTAAAAACCAATGAGGGACTGACTTTTTTTCTTTAGTTAGCAAAGTTAATTACGTCGTTTATTGCTTGCTAAAAGTTACCGCTTGATATTTTGTCTATTTCGATCTCTTTTATGAGATGAATGCAATTAAGCTGTGTTATCTAGTGTATTCAATTTTTTTTTTTCATATTTTTAAGGTCCTTAATTTAAACAATTAACTGTTTAATGTACCTGAATGAAATTACAGCAGGTATTGAAAATAGCTACCCGCAGCCTCACTACAAACCCTCGTTCGTCTGTACAAACATTTTCTTTTTCTGGCACAAATGCGAGGACTTTGCCAAGCTATAACAAATGCTAGTTCTCTGCGTTGTAAAAGTTCTTCAAATGTTTGTACTGGTGTCTTATAAACAAGCTCCTTTATGTGCCCTTTCCTGCAGAAAAAATCTAAAGGGTTCAAATAAGGATATCTTGGCGGCCATGCTACTGGACTACCACGACCAATCAATCGATCACCTTATGTTTCCGAGAGGTACTTTTTTTTTTTGTTCCCTCAGGGCTCGTCCGCGGCCTTGCCGCCCCGATAGCACCGTCCGAGAGGTACTACATAACATCAACCGCAAAATGCGCTCATACACTATCGTGTTGCAATCACATTCTACTTTTCACTACATTACACACATGTAATAATAGTTCGGGTCGATCATTTTTCAGCAAATTTAAATATGACACTCGATTCAGTCTATGTAACAGAATAATTGGACCAACAATTTCATTTCCAATAATACGAGCCTAAATATTTATATTAGCTAGAAGAGTTGTTATTTTTCTCGATAGTTTAATTACCACAGCTTTGTTCTTGCAGTACTGTATCTACGTGAAAGTTCCTGTGGAAGCCTAGAATCGTTACAAAACCAGAATGGTTATTCCCCAGTACACACACACACACACACACATATATATATATATATATATATATATATATATATATATATATATATATATATATATATATATATATATATATATATATATATATAAACATATAAAGTCTAGCTCTAAATTTGCAATTTTCAAAAATTCGAAAGTTGTTACATTTTCTTTGTGAAAAATCGCTTAAATAATTACAAGAAATCCTAATAGGACTTTTTTATCTGCCAACATATACACACAAAAAATACATCTGTCGACCAAGCATCCTCTTTAAGTTAGTTGATTAAATAGAACAAAAACCATAACTTTGGTAGCGCTTTTCACATCTCGATGAATATTTCTTTCCAGGAGTGTCGACGCTGAAAGTAAAACACAAAGTACATAAATAAGGCGTGGTAGGAAATTCACTAATTAGCGAATTGGTTGCTAACCAACGAGTGAATGACCTCGTAATCCTTCTTGCAGCATTTTTAGATTTTCTTCTTTCATATAGAGGCATTAGGAAAATTTAAGTAATGAGAGCGTGTTTTTTCTGTAGGTTATATTAAATTAATTGGTTTATTTTGTCTCTGTTTCTATTAGTTAATTTTCTTAAGAGGTATCGATGGTGAGACTTTTGGAAATTTTCTACAAACGAGCGCGAATTGGGGTTCCTGCAACCCAAATCCAAGGTCAGTTAAAAAGTTTATATATATATATATATATATATATATATATATATATATATATATATATATATATATATATATATATATATATCTGTGTGTGTGTGTATCTAACCGATAACTCAAAAAATACTTCACCGATCGAAACCAAATTTGGCAATTCCCTTCATTTTGTTAATAGCTTGGATGAATTCATTAGACAGTTTTGACAATCAAATACTTTTAGAAAACAATTCAAAAAACTGCTTGAAAACGCAATGTCTTTTTAATTACTAGAAATATTAAGCTAAAACTTTGCAAGCACGTACACATTGTACAAATGTCTTACCTACCAAATTTGAACGCAGTTGGTTCAGCAGCTCTTGAGTTTTAACTAAATAAAAAATTAATAATCCACGATATAACCTGAAATTGCCTCTAAATGGATGCCTATAATGTTAGACAAGGTCAGAGAGATAAATCAGGGTTCCGTTGCCTTTGCAAATAAAATCTTTAAATTAAGTTTTAAATGTACAGCTACGAAAGTATGTCACAATAAACAATCGGCGGGGTTGCCATTTATGACAACCCTATCTGAATCTGTAGATATTAGAAACATGTAAAGTAAATGAAAATTGTAATTAAAGTGATTTAATTTGCTTAAAATAAATCTATAACTCCCTTTTTTTATGTACAAATATTAAGCTTCTTATTTTAACGGCATTTAAAAGCCATTTCCATCCCTCTAGTTTAATCTGACAACACCACCATTTGTCATTTGTTAACTGACAGGAGTCGTGTACGTTTTGCGCATAACCTCGAAATCGCCTCCGCTAATACCTTAGAATCTCAGAATATAAAACAACTACCTATAAGGTTAATAGAAATAGTAAGTAAATAATAACTCAACTTTTAATTTTAACATACCTTTAACAAATGCCTTTGGCCGTCCACTGTGACTGTAATATATTATGATTCTAACATCCAATCAAACAAATAAGAAAGCGATTATGTACATCAGATTGAGGTTCCTAATCAATGCATGTAGGTGTTGTATTACTAAAGTGAAATTAAGTAAATTATGAACTAAATCATTTCAAGAAGAACTATACCTACCGCAAACTAATTTAAGTATAAGACCTAGGGTACCTATGTAATTATGATTTTCTTTACTCTTAGCATTCACACTTTTTGAAACATTTGAAGTAAACGAAACCACATAATATCATAAAGAAGCTTAAATTACATATATGTATAATCGGATGTAACAGTGTAGATTATTAAAATGTTAAATTCAAAATTTTGTATTGTTTATATTTATTTCATTTTCAAAAAGTATAGATAGAGTAATAGTAAATAAGTATTGAAAAGAGTTTAGGTGCAGCAAATACGTTATGGTAGCGAATTGTTGGAAAAATATTTCAGATTATGATAACTGAACCCCCATTAAACTAGAATCTTCAGTTTTGATACATAGTAAAACCAATATAAAGGCAGCGTGGTTACTAGACTTGAAAAATAACTGCAAATTTCTTTTGGAAAACCGTTTTTGTTATTTTGTTTGCAGAAACTGGTTCGACTAAGTTGGGTAAAATGGATTATCCAAGCGATTAATAGGGAAAAATACCTGCCACGTTTATAATTTGGCAGCTACATTCCTTTTGAAAATTAAAATTAAAATTTGGGGAAATTTGCAGTTTACCACACGGGGAACTTTTGGAAATACATTTTTAGAAACATGCGTAGAGCCCTTTCTGAATAGACATACCAGAAGAAAAATTTCTTGCAAACGGCCCCTAAGAAACTTGCAGGACCAGGAGTGAATAGGGGTGCTGGGCAGAGAATAAGATAAAAAGGCAAAATGAGCGGAAAGTTCGAACACGCTAGCTTAGTTGTACCTCTATAAGCTACCTTTTACTCATTTTGTAGCTATACTTCCTTAAAATCCTGTTTACTTCGCGGAGAACCCTTATTCACCGCAGGTCCCGCAACTTTCTTGGGGGTTGTTCCGAAGAAATTTTTCTTATTTATATTGTTCTTCTTTATATATTGAGGGTGGTTGTAGGCATGTAGAAGGAGGAGAAGAACCCCCGTGACCTAGCCGAGAGCCAAGATTTTTAATTTACGTTTCAATTGTTACCTCATTTAATTTGTTTAAAATATTATTCCAAAAATGAATTTGAGGTTGCCTTGTTTGTCAGTCTCACATAGAGAGCTACAATATTTATCATTTAAAAAAGTATGGATACATCAACAGTAAATAAGCGATGAAGAGGGTCTGGGTGCAGCAAGTAAGTTGTGGTAGAGAATTTTCGTAAAAAGATTTCAAATCCGATAACTCAATTTTCCATTAAGCTATAATCTTCAATCTTGAGCCATAGTAAAACCTATGTAACATACCTTTTTGGTTGTTTTGATTGCAAAAACCAGTTCGATTGGGTTGACTAAACCAAACCATCGAAGCAATTAATAGGGAAAAATACCTGCCATATGGATGATTTGGCGGGTACATTCCGTTTCTAAATAACTAATTTTTTCTGGATTTTTTTTAACTTTAATGAAATTTGTAAAACAATGTTTTTCAAGAGACTTGTAGTATTTACATATATGTACCAAATTTTAACTTTCCAGCTCCATAGAAAACAGAAAATTGTAATTGCTTGGGAATCACTGGGACCTCTAAAACCAATCTCCAAGATCCATTTAAATTTAAAGAATTAGTTTTAATAATTACCTTACTAATAGTGTACAATTCGCTACAATAATGCACTTGCGCGTCCCGGACTTTTGTTTTTAACTTTTTTAAAAGCTAAAAATTCATATTAAGACCATAGTTTCATTAGTTGCCACATAATATGAGGGGTATAATTTGTGGTTTACTATTAAATAAAAAGTCTGTATGTACGCATCAAGTGTGTTATGGTAGCAAATTTTCATAAAAATCTGTCAAATCACGGGAAATACAAAAAAAATTCAACTAAAGTAATAAGGTGATGTGGATCCGTTATATAACGCACTTGCTGCATCCAAAATGTTACTACTGGTTATATATAGTTTGCTTGTTTATAGATTTGTTGACTGGAGAGAGGAATTTTTATAAAATTTATTTTCTGGAATAAAAAATACGTAACCAATTTTTCCAGGAAAATTATTGCATATTCAGAAATATCAAAACTATGGCAACAAAATTCGGTACGTATGTTCATATTATCCAAAATAAACTATATATCAAGAATAAGATCTCTACGTGTAAAGAAAAAAAGTTGTACGCATTTAAAAGGAAAGAAATTGGGCGTTCAGAAAAACACGCAAGGTCAAGATGTTTTGTGTGAATATCAAAAAAAGTCTGGACGCAGAAAATGTTAGTGCATTTTCACGAAAATCTTTTAAATAAATTCATAATAGGTCTTTTTTTAATGAAAGCAGGCATCAAATTTGGTTATCGGTATAACCGATATAGTAAAAGTCTGGACGCAGCAAGTGCGTTATGGTAGTGAATTTTCATAGAAATGATCTGGCACAAAATATTTTATTATAACTTTTTTTTCTTATAACATAGAAATAAATTTTGGTTTATAGTTTACTTCTTATATCGTAAACTTACCTACCAAATTTGGTTATCATAGCTCGTTTATTTTTGAAGATAAAATTTTTTTTGAATGAAAACTCAAAATTTTTCCTGAAAACCTTGTCCGATTGTCCTGACTAATGAAGTAAAAGTACCAAAATTAGCTAATATCATAAACGAAAGCATCTCTTCAAGGGATCCTCCATCTATTGGTAAAAATGTTCGGGACGCAGTAAGTGCGTTATGGTACTGAATTTTCATAAGATTAATATATTGATTACTGATTACTGATTACTCATTACTGATTACTGATTTAGCCTTATATTAAAAGTTATAAAACACTACTTTATTTAATTAGGAACAGTAAAAAATAGGGCAAAGAAAGGCAAGCCAAAGCATGATCTCTAACATAAATATTTATATGGTCATTTGGATACAAAACTCAAGCAAAACAATTGGTAAACAGCAAATACACTCAACAAAAAAGATACCAGAAAGGTGAACATATAAAGAATTCCCGTGGTTTATACATTGAGGGTGTTTGTATGCATGCAGAAGGGAAATATGAACCCCCGGGAGGAAGAGAGTTCCTGCCCAATCGCCTAAAAACACGAAGGTTCTCCTTTCCATTGTGCATGCATACCACTACCTTCAAAGCATAAAGCACAAGAAAAATATCTTGCGAACCACCCCCAAGAAAGTTGCTGGACCTGGGTGAATATGGGTTTTGTGCGGGGTAGGCAGGGTTCAACGGAGGTACTGCTGCAAAAAGTGAAACACGCATCTTTTCAAAGTCTGACTAATTGGTTTTTAGCGTTTTCCGCTCATATTTCCTCCCCGCCCAGCACTCCTATTCATTCTTGGTCCCTTAACTGTCTTGGGGATGGTTTGCAACAAATTTGCCTTGTGGCTTATGCATCCAAGGAGGCTTCTTAGCATGTTTCTGAAAAAAAATCCTAAAGACCCTCCCTGCAGAGCAAACGATTTATTTGCGGAAATTACATTCCACTTCGTCGCCTATAATGTCTTTTTCAGATAATATCGAATATAGCACTAAAGTAAATAAATTCACTTGCTGTTTCACTTCTTTTTATTTTTATATAACATATAGATGCAGGAGCTAAGTAAGTAATAAAGGAGGGCCATTAGTTAGCATTGGGGCTACACAAACTTAAAAGTAGAGAAGACATTTAGATCGTGTCTAACTGTGCGCACACAAAAATTAGTAAAATACATTTATAAAATCTAATAACAACAGTTTTACGATATTATTTTAAATAAACCTATAGGAATACGTTTCGCGAGGATTTAGCAATTCCCGACTATATGAATCTAGCTTTTTTCCAAGACTATACTGAAATCTGGTTAAGGCCGCAAGCAATCAGCTTGTAAAATAAGCTCGATAGGCTTGGACGGATAACAAACGTAGGTATGTCTAATTTTAAGCGGGAGACTGTACCTGCTTGAAACATTCAATATCAGAAACACAGAAATATGCTATTTATTTAATAAAAAAAAACACCAGCTAACCTGCGAAATCATTCATAATAAAAATGATGGATCTAGTAACTTATCTATCAGTATCTACCGTTCTCATTTTGTCAGCAGGTTCTGATAATTGCAAAGAACATTGACGCCCTCGGTACTAAATTTAACACAACGAACCCAACAAATATTGTCTTCCGCACGAAGACAAACTATAGAAATGTACATACTGTTACTATCACTACATAATGCATTAGTTATTTCCCCCGGTTATACAATAGTAGTGATGCCTATGGGGTCCGAATTTGTGGCTCAATTAAGAAACATTAAAAACCGAGTGTTAACACTGCTCCTAAAATATGATTTGCTAACATACTGATTTTATAACGGCGGATTTTGGTGTAAGAAATTGTTAGAAAATTGTCAGCAAAAGTTTTTTTGAAGTCTTAGTCAAAAGCTTTTTGTGGATAATTACATTTTGGCAGATGTTTAAATAGCTTGAAAAGGTTCGTTGGCCAGGAAAATTTTACGTTTATTTTCGGAAATTTTGTTTAATTTTTGGAACAACTATATGGGTTATACTGTTAACTAAATTTGATGTCTTTCATTAAAAAAATGCATATTTTCCATAAAATTTTTAATGAAAATTTGCTACCATAACGCACTCGCTGAGTGCTGACTTTTTAATAACTGGTTGGTAATGTCTAATTACCGTTTACAACTGAGTGAATGCAGTCCAAACCAAGACGGTCATTTCGAAAATGCCCTTAGCTTAATAATAATTTAGACGATTCAAATCACAGAGAAGTAAAACGGCATAATTACATCAACAAAATGAGGGTAAAACCAGATGAATGAATAATTCTCGAAGTGTGAACATAAAACGGAGCATAATAGTAAAATCCGGGCATTATATAAGCCAATTAACAATGTAGGTCCCACTTCTGATCCCTCTTCTAAGCACAAAGTGTCAGTGGGTTGCTGTGTACTCTGTCAATACGAGTAAGTGCAGCCAGTAGGGGTGTCTTAACGGTTTATATATCACTTATTCAGCCAACGGAGACGTGGGGCCTCACAAGCTAATTGCGGTGCCTTAAACACAAATTTGCATTCACATTATTCATCAAACAGCGTCACAAAATACGGATCTGCTAAGTTACGATAGCAACCTACTAATTATCAGCGTATTAGGTTACATTCCTCACCTATCGATATCTGCACCATCAGGAGAGAATTAATTTAAAAGCCTTCGGGTGGCTGCCAGACGGCTGGAGTAACTCGTTAGCGTAACATGTTATTTATGTGACAACAAGAATAAATATGTTAGAATTAATTGGAACCCTTTCCTTTGCGCGGTTTCCTTTTTCTAACGCTTTTATTGGCTCACTTTATCTGTTTTGAACGAATCTTGCAATAAAAAGTTTCAACGGCCTCTAATTAAGCTAAATCTTTGAAATGTGTCGCCGTGTATAATAAGTCCGGGGACAACGCAATAGAGTATATATAATATTGTTCTAAATTCACTTTGGCGGACGCTTCAAGATCGCGGGGTACTTTTTCCTCACAACCCCCTTGGTCAGAGTATGAAAGGAAAAGGTTTGACGAGCAAAATACGATAAACCATGTGATGTCATTCAAAACCCAACATGGCAGACATACAGATCAACAGACAAAAAAAATTCGTTTCAAAATCATATTTTCTATATATTTTGACACTTTTTGCGACGTTTAAGGGATAAAAAAAATTGATATTTTTGTCGTGGATGCCATACGTATTGACGATATGGAAGCAAAATTAACCTTTGTAAGATTTTTGGGAACTGTTGGTAGTTACTCAAAATGTTTAATAGCGCCTCGTAAAGAAAATGTGCTCGATTTTCGTGAAAATAATGTTTAGCAAATTTTCGTAAAAAATTAAATTTTCTTGTAACATTACCTAAGCCGATTTTTGTAAACAATCTTAAATTTTCGTGCAAGAAATCATTTGCTAATTTTCGTGCTAAAATTTGTTTGGAATTTGGGCCAAAAACTTTGTGTGAATAATTTTATCTATTCAGATGTGTAAGTAGCTTGAAGAGGTTCGTCGGGCAAAAATATTTTGGGAACATTTTAAGTTTATTTTCGCAACAATTTTGTACTTCTCCAAACGATAAAGTTTTTTTGATAACATATGGAACATTTTATCTACTATATGGGTTATACATATTGTTACGTTCTTTGGGGTTCTGGATTTGTTGACTAAAAAAACACAACTTTTCAAACTACTATTTTATTATAGCCAACTATTTTCCAAAAATAAGCCCAACAAGTAAAATATTTGTCTATTAGCAAATGTCCATAGAACTATATTTCAGTATACGTCTTCTATGATCGCTTATTCTACACCAACACTAAGTCACTACTGACTACCTCACTCTATCTGCGGCTCGCTTATTTATATTGCCCATAGAGATTCTAGACCTTTCTGCATTGTTCCATACCTGTCACTTCTGGTTCCTTCTAGAAATATAATTCCATAGTGTTCGCTTTTACCAACACACTTTATTTTAGATGCTGGTTACCAAAAGTAATAATGTTCTATGAACAAGACTCATAGACAAGGATGTAACACTGCCCACTTCTTACTTTTGACCGTTTGGGTCAAATTCTGACATTTCTTGGTAGCACGAACGTCTGTGCATATGAAACATCTTCATCTTGCTCTCTAAACTCCTTTGCATGGGATGGACCACGTCATTGCCCCGTTTGATCACCTTGTACAAACCTTCCCATAATTTCTATAGTTTTGGTGATCGCCCTTTACGTCGTACTGGATTGTAAAACCAAACCAGATCCCTTTAAAACCAGCCACATTAGCTAGCACGTAATAACGGTTCTTCGTGCGGTCGCTTTCTACTCGTATGTGCATTCTAACAGCAGCATGGATGGACTTCCCTCTCTTAATTTTGTCGCAGTTCTCTTCAAGCAAAATTCTTACGTTACGCTGGTTCTTGCGCTTAGTTGCTCTTGTCCTGATGTTTATACTTGAACGAACAACTCTGGGTGCCTTATTCTTCTCGTCGACATCAATTTTGTGCCAACGATGTGTTCATTGACCTTTTTCTGCACTTGCTTCACACCTACATGGCCTATACATGCTTCGCCTTGTATTTCTCCCATGATCCATTCTGTCGCTGCGTTTTGCTGAATAAATGGGACGTCTTTTTCGCTCTCAGCTTTCACACTTCCATTGCAGACGTTTACGGTCCTACTTTCTTTTACGATAATTTTCCGTACTACCAGGTTACTGACAGTCGACATTACTATTTCTTCACCGCCGATAGTCAGGATGTTAGGGCCAAGATCAATTTTAAGGCACTCACCTCGAAGGACGTTTAAGCCAATTATAATCGGGTTTGATATGGCTCTCTGCTTTGCCTTCCATGTCGCATTTTGTACGTCGACGCCAGTTTCGCCAAATATCCAATCACCACCGGCTGCATTTACTCTGTACACTCTGCCTGGCTATCCCACTCGCCATTTCGGTACCATGTCGCGGCGAATAATCGTCATAGGCGCTCCAGTATCGACGACCATCTGGGCATTATCGCCGCTAACGTATTCGTCTACGACGAGGGCGCTGCCAGAATTGCTAACCTGAGAGACAGTTACCGGCCTCAGCGGCACTTAATCCCATGCGCCGAATAGCGGTGATCTTGGAGACCAACATTCGCCTGGTATGTGTCTCGCCTTGCTGCATTTCTAACAACGCAAGGTAGTGGCAGCGTGTGCTCTTATTGGGTTCCCAGGACATGTAGGCTTTACCTCTTCTATTAGTTTTTCTAGTAGTTACACGACCTAGTATGATTCTATTTTATTTTCTTCTCGGACTAAAAGACTACGAGCACTCACATGACTTTCTGATGCGTTATTTGCTGCTTGAAACTCCAAGAAATGAGCCAAAGCGTCGTTCAAGTTTTTGTGCGTTGCAATCCTCAGTGTCTTTGGGTGTCGGTATCTTTGATACCGCCAATGAATGTCTGCCGCGACAGCTGGTTCAGAAATTCTACCGGAGCTGTGGAGTAGGCTGCTTGTGTTAGTCTAGCAGCGTCGGCTTAGAACTGCTGGAGAGTTTCGCCCGATTTCTCACAGCGACTTTTCAGCTGAGTTTGATTCAGCTGCTGTAAATTCTGGTCACCAAATCTCATTTCTAAGTGATATCTAGTGATGTCGAAACTGTCCTGTTCTTACTGGGAATACCTTGTAGCACATCTAAGGCATCTTGCCCGGGAACTATAATCAACGAAGTTGGTTTCTCTCTCTCGCCCCAACCATTAGCTGTATCAGCTGCTTTGAACTGGAGTAGATGAATGTCCCAAGGAACTGGGCTATCAAATGTGAGGGCCTATCTTTGAGTCTGATGTTTCCCCTGGCTAACGTATCACACTTATTATCTAGTGATAGCACTTTCTGCTGTACTTCCTCTTGTACCTTTTGCATTCTCGTCGGCTTGTGATATACATCGTCAATGATAGCCCTTACTCGGCTTTCTACTTGCTGAAAGATGTCGTCGTTTACCTGCTTTATTCGTTCGTCTACACATAAAGTAATATCGTCAATTCTAATGGCCTGCTCTTGCAGCATTTTCTTGGTTTCTTTACCTCCTTTTCTCAGTTTCTCACTTGCCTCTGCACTGCATCTCTTTTTTTCATTTCTTCTTTTAATTCTTCAACTCTTTTATCTGCTTCTTTGTCTCTTTTTCTTGCCTCTTTTCGTTATTGGTCTATGTTTTTAATCATTTCTAATAGGTGGTTGGCATATTGGCTGCTGCGGTACGCGTCTTAGACATTGACGTACTTAAAGCTGAAACAAAGTTTATTTAGTCTTAAAAATACAAACAGTTATAAGTTACTTCTGAGACTAATCTTCCAGATATTTCCACGTCGCTGAACGATGATTCTGGAAACTATCTTTTTTAGCAGTGTAACAAGTCCCCATCCCCGCTCACGTCTCCCACGTGCCGCACATGGCCAGAGCAGGACGTGTAGCTATTGTGTTGATGATATTTCCGACGAGAAGGCTGGCAGTTTTGACTAGGACTTGAATAATGGGGTGTTCATCCTAGAAAACTTTCTCTCCACAATAACTTTGAAATTAGACATGATAAGCCTGAACCCTAAATAATTATAATTGTTATTTTATATTTTAACACCAGTAATAAACCATTAACTATTATTACCGTGTTACAGTGGCGCCCAACGTGGGGCTTGTCTGCGTTCGAAGTCATGGAAAAGTTAGTTTGACAGGTGAACAGGTTGTTTATGTTTGAATATTTTTTCTTTCAAAAATTAAAACAGTTCTCAATCGGGTTGGTGGACAATTAAAAACTTTCATTTTTTCGTCTCCAAAAGACGCTGAGTGTTCGAGAACTTGCAAACATTGTTCTAATGACAGTTGTTCATTACACAAGTGTTTATTTTCAGTAGCTGATTGCGAAGCACTTTTTCGGATTTATTTATTTCATGCGTATCGCGCCAAAAGTGTGTTATCGTTATTACCGGATGTGCAGTTGTTCGAACTTTATGTTGGAGCCAAGTGGAAAGTTGCAAAGACGTCGAGATCCATCTTTATTGCTTTACACGTGTCTGTATCGATTACCGCGCTTTGAACAAACTGACACTTACCTAGAGTTATCCGTTACCGCGGATGGATGATCTACTTCACGCGAAAGAACCTTGTTTATGACTACCACAGACTTGAAATCAGGGTATTATCAAGTGAAAGTACGCAAACGAGATCGCGACAAAACTAATTTCGTGACTCCGTTCGGTACTTTACGGTATCTGCGCATGCCAATAGGGCTTAAAACTGCGCCTATGACATTCCAACGTCTCATGGACCGTTTTCACGCTGGAATCGGGGATATTCTAGTGCTCGTGTACTTGGACGATTTGATTGTTTTGTCGATTTCTTCTGAAGCACATTTAAAGGACTTGGAAACTATTTTTGAAAGACTTCCCATGTTTAAATTGTTGGTGAATCCCGACAAGTGGGTCGAGCTTTTCCCATTAGTTCGCGCAACTGCGGAAGTGTGCGCCCGCACCCTCATAGACCAGGTGTTTCTTCGGTATGGTCTTGCACGGAAATCATTGGTGACAATGGTGTACAGTTTAATAGCCACATTATGCAATGTGGCAATGTATTGGACATAAAACAGACTTTCACTCCAGTGTATCATCCCGCAGCAAACATGGTGGAACGCAAAAATAGAGATTTTAAACCACGACTTGCCATGTTGGTAGGTAATGATCACACCAGTTGGTCTTCCAAACTTCCCACTATTAGATTTGCCATGAACACAGTGGTAGGAGAAACCACAGGTAACAGTGCTGCTTTTCTAACATTTGCGCGGGAGTTGATGACTCGAGATGATGTTGCCCATGATGTGAAGTCCATTTTAGCTGAAGATGCTTTCATACCATATCTGCGCCAGCTTGCAGCAGTGTTCCTCGAAGATAGAAAAACACATGACACAGCTCAGGATCGTCAGAAGATGTATGCTGATACCAAAAGACGCACAGCTCCAGATTTTAAGGTTGGAGATCTTTTGTGGGTAGGGACTCATACTCAAAGTAATCAAGCTCAGGGTCGCACCGCCAAATTCGATCCCAAAAGAGATGGCCCTTATGTCATATTTCAAAAGGTGTCCACCTCCAGTTATGAAATAGCCAAGCTGAGATCCCCAAATACCCCAATAGGAAAATATCATGTTTCTGCACTCACTGAATATCATGGCAATGAAGCAGAAGCTCCAGTGGTCGAAATACGCAAGAGAGGCAGACCTAGACTAACCCAAGAGGATTTTGGTTCTCTCGCCGGTCCGTCTTCGGAACCATAGGGGGAGACTGTAACAAACCCCTATCCCCGTGCACGTCGTCCACGTGCCGCCCATGATAAGAGCAGGACGAGCAGCTGTTGTGTTGGTGACATTTCCGACGGGAAGGCAGTACTGACTAGGACTAGAATAATGGAGTGTTCATTATAGAAAACTTTCTCTCCACGATAACTTTGAAATTGGACATATTAAGCCTGAACCCTAAATAATTATAATTGTTATTTTATATTTTAACACCAGTAATAAACCATTAACGATTATTACCGTGTTATAACAGCTTGAAAATCCCACTTCTGACACCAGTTCTTACGTTCTTCAGGGTTCTGGATTTGTTGAATAGCAAAACAGAGATTTTTAAACTACCAGTTTATTATAACCAGCTATTTTTTTGACAGTAAACACACCAACTAAAACTTTTATCGATTAGCAAATGTTGATAGAACTATATTTCACTATACGCCTTCTGTAATCGCTTACGCTACACCAACGCTAACTCACTACTGACTAACTGACTCATTCTATCTGCGGCTCGCCTATTTATACAGTAAATCGCGATTCTAGACCTTTATGCATTGTTCCATACTAGTGTTCGCTGTTACCGACAAATTTAGCAAGATTATTGCTCCCATAGAGGCAATAATGTTTTATTAACCAGACTCATAGACAAGGATATAAGTATATGTTAAAAAAGTTGTATATGGATTAAAAAACATATTTTTATGAAAATTCACTACCATAACGTACTTGCTGCGTCCAGGCCTTTTTGTGATCAGAAACTTCTGTGCTTTTCTGTTAAAAGCAACATCAAACGCTTTATTATCACAAGGGTCTATCGAATAAATATTTAATTGTGTCTATGGCTTCATAATAATTCAAAGAGAGAAAGTTTCCGTAATTTATTAGACACAAACTTTGTATTGTATTAAAGTTACCCTTTTGAAAACTCCACATATATAATATAAATAATTTCAAACATCTGAAATTGTTCCAATGCCGACCACATTTACACCACAAAGCATTTTCAACTGGCCTAAATAAACTTTATCTCGAACAAAACAGATCGTCTCTCTCTAATGTGGTCTGTTACTGCGGCATTTTAACAGTTAGTGATCTCTCGAGACAACAGATTGCGACATGATGCTGTTTCTCTAATACATTTCGCTGCAAGGTCTCAGTTTTCCAGATGGATACGTTAAACGGAGAGAACATTCAATGGAAAATTCATTTAGAGGAAATATAAACTTCATAGTTGTGTTATGCTACCTAAAACAAAATGTACGCTTAGCCAGGTTATATGAAGCATAGAAGACAATGTTGAGTAAAAACTATTTTCTGCCGTAAATTAGTTTTATGGTATACTGCACAAAATTAATCAAACCTGCAGACTGCAGAGTGCAGCCAGAGATGAGCTTCATTCTCTCTAAGACTTCGTAAGTCGTTCGTTGCAACTTGACGCAGGTTTTTTATGAAGAAATTAATTTAAGGGCCTAATTACGAGGGTTGCCTTTTATATTTCGGGATTGGGCAAAACCAGTGGTGATATCTACCAACTAACGTCCTTGTCGTAAAAATCGACATTTTTGACGTTATATTTACTCAAACCTTTTTTACGTATGAGCGCTATTTGTATTGTCTACAGTCATTTGAAAAGCTTATATCGGCCAATAAATGGAACTAAATCGTGAAGATTTGCACGCGATTCTTTTGCACATCGTTGTATCTAGTTCCACTTTTCAGCATCATCAAGGTCCAATGTTTATCGATGGTTTACCGAAGTCAGTCGTGGCCGTGTTTCGTTCAAGAAAGAATTTCGCGAAGGTCGTCAAAATTGGCCGTTGTTCGGAACAAAAATTAATGAGTTGCATCAACACATACTGCAAGATCGTCATGTGACATATCGTGAGATTGAGGTATCCTTAGATATTATCGGTACTAGCATACATTCGATATTGCATTAACATTTGGCCCAGAAAAATTTGGTCGCGGTGGGTCCCACCTAATTGGACAATCGCTCAAAGACAAACTCGTGTCATTTCGTCGCAAGACATGCTGAAACAACTCGATCGTGGTGCATCAAAACATGTATATGACATCCTGATAGGAGATGAATCGTGAATCTATGCGTATGAGCCCAAAAGGGAGCAACAGCCAACTCTATGGGTCTTACAAAGCCAAATCTAACAAAAGTAGCCTGCTTTTTCTAAAAATATGGACACATCTCTTGGTGAAATTTAGAACTGTCAGTTTGAAATAGTACACAACCAATTTTTGCGCACAAATCTTCTTATCCACCACTATAATGCGAAGTCTCACACATCGTGTCGATCTAGTGATTTTTTGGACACTCAAAACGACAATTATGACTCATCCGCCGTATAGGTCTGCTTGGCACCCAACGACCCCTCTTTTTCCCGAACATTCAAAATAAATTGCGAGCTAAATGTTTTTCGACACCTGATGAAACGTTTGATGTGTTCAAGTTGCATGTTTTGGAGGCACCTTTATCGGATTGGAAAAATTGCTTCGAAATTTTGTTCCACACTCAGGAAAATTTGTATTGATCTTCATGGAGAATATTTTGAAAAACAATAAAACCTTTTTCTATGATAAATATGTGTTTTTGTTCTCTATTCGCTAAACATAAAAGGCAACCCTTCTATATGCACCGAAAATAAGACAACTCTACGAGGACATATTGAAAATTTTTTAGCCAACTATAGTGGTAAACAAGTCCGAGTAAATGTATTGCATAGTCGTATTAAACAAATAACGCAGAAAGCGTGTCAGAACAGTCTGAACAAAAAAGGCACAAAGTACAGACATCCAGGCTGTATTTTGTGTATATGTGTGGGGTACGTTTTTATGTTTGTATTGTACCTGTTTGGTAAAGTCAGACTACATATATTGCATATTTTTAAAGTCGTATTAAACAAATTACGGAGAAACCCATTTCAGAAAGTTCAGAACAAAAAAGTCGTAGAATAAAGAAATCCAGGTTGTATTATGTATATATGTGTGGGGTACGTTTTTATGTATGTAGAACAACAAACTTGTAAACATGCTAACTTTCGAAAGTATTAAGCTAATGATTTCGTTTGTAACGAATTTTCATTAAGAACTAATCGAGTTGTCACGATGTCCCTAGTTGCATATCTTTTCATTCAGGAAAATAAAAAAGGAGGGACGGGACCGAGAAAATTGTTGTGTGAACAGCAGTGTTATCGTGATGGAAAAACCAGTCGCCCAACTGCCACGAATCTCTTCCGCCGCAAACTCTTAACTGTTTTGTCATTTAATTCAAATGTTTGCAGAAAATTGAGTTGAAACAGACGATTTTTGCCTATTTGTAGAGTAACAGGAGAGTCGATTATACCTGAAGAAATGGCCAGTTGTAAAAGGTCTGGACGCAGCAATGCATGGTGTTTTATTTTTAATAGGAAATGTCTTTTTTAATTAACAGGCATCAAATTTGGTTACCAGTATAGCCTAAATAGTAGAAATCGTATACTATATTTCATTAAACTAACTTTATTGTTTGGAAATGTTCCAGAAATATTCCAGAAAGAACTGGTTTTCTAGCTAAAGAATCTTGAGTTAGTTGGGTTATTTAAATTGAAAGCAGTTGAAGATAATTCGCTATCAAAACGCACTGAATTTTTTTTTACTAACATACCTTATATTACGATGGAAAATCCAAAAATTCCATAATATAAGGCATGTTTGATAAAAAAAGTAAATTTATATCACCAGCGACTTATGGGTCACCCTGTGATTGTAGAAATACTTGTATAAGATGCGGCAAAGCACACTCTATAATTAACGTTTATATTTTTCTCGTATCTTGAATAATAACAGAAATGTTGAGCTTTACCGTAGAAATGCGTCACCTTGTATATATGTAAACAGATAAAAACTAAAATTAATCCTGGAGATGGGTTCGCACTCGCCAAATTTAGTCAGAATCAGGCTATTATTTTTCGAGTTTTCGGCGTGATACATACATATATACTCGTATATAAATATATATATATATATATATATATATATATATATATATATATATATATATATATATATATAAATAAATAATAGCCCGATTTTTACTAAATTTGGCGAGTGCGAACCCATCTCCAGGGTTAATTTTAGTTTTTATCTGTTTACATATATACAAGGTGACGCATTTCTACGGTAAAGCTCAACATTTCTGTTATTATTCAAGTTACGGGAAAAAATATAAACGTTAATTTTAAAGTGTCTTATGCCGCGTCTTATAATATTATATATATATATATATATATATATATATATATATATATATATATATATATATATATATATATATATATATATATATATATAATAACCTATAATATATATTTATATATTATAGGTCACACCAATAACTCAAAAAATAATTGTCTAATTTTGATTACATTTGGTACATACCTTTAGTTTGTAAATGGCTTAGATATAATTGTTAGCCAGGAAAATCGAACAAGTTTTTCCGGGATAATTGTAATTTTTTAATTCTCTGAAAATAACCAATAATATGAAAATAGAAAAATTACTAGCGCATTGAAAGCTGGTTAGTGTACATGTGCATCTTTAGGCCTATTTGATTTTTTTCCTATTTTTTTAATACTTCTAACATAATATTACGGTTTGCAGAGAAATTTCCCAACGGAACTTTTGGTATAAGTTTTGCCATTCGTGCAAATCAACATAGCCGTCCTCAACTTCAAATTTCAGCGGTCCTAAATGACCATCTGTAATAACTAAAAACGTTGTCACTCCAACTGGAGCAATTATAACAGTTAGACAATTGTCTCTCACGTTGATGACCGTGAAGTAATTACTTTAATTGTAACTGTGGGGCCAGAGGACCATGCCGACATAAATTTTCGAGTGGATTAAGAATTATACACCCTGGCTTGACACTGTCAGATAAACAAGAGTCCTTGACTTCTACAACTTGCACAGCCCTAATTTCTTAAGGGATCTAATTTGACACGTGTTAAAGTTCAAGATTAAATGCGATATTTTTATCTGTTTTCTGTTGTCAAGTTTAAAGCGATATTTGCTAAATGTTAAAAAATTAGTTGAATCGCTTTTTACTTTACTTTTAGTTATAAACTAGACCCACTTTTTATTCTTCGTGTCTTCCCCTTAAGCAGCTTTATTGTACATTTTAATGATTAAAATAAAATAGTGCTGCAAATTAGATCATAACTTCCACATAGCTGTGATAATCTACTCTCCCCAGAAAAACATTTCATGAAACGAATTTAGTGTCCATGACTTGACCACAAAGAAAATATTTATATTCCTGTACACATAAACTACTGAAACGTTATATTACTCGAGGTTTAACAAAAAAAATGTTAATTTTTACCAAATCACACCTCATTTATCCCCTAATCCCTGAAGCCATCTTACGCAAAAACAATTCGAAGCGTTCGTTTGTCGGGTGCTAATTGGATACTAAATTTGAATATGATGTCTCAATTTGTTCGAAAATTATTACGCATACTAACAGACAGACGTACAAGCCGTCAGACTGACAGAAAAAATGTTTGTTCCAGAATGAAATTTCCCATATGTTTTGAGACTTTCTACGCCGTTTCAGCAAAAAAAAATTCGAAATTTCTATCACCAATATTCCACCCCCACACATTCAACCCCTAATTTAATTTGAGCATAGAATACTAGATACTTGATGAAATTAAAACTTTTCTAATAAACAAACTTTAAATGTTATATTACTCAAATTTAACGAAAAACTGTCAATTCTCACCAAGTCACCGACCATTCATCCCCTACCCCCTGGCGTGATTTTAACCAAAATCAATCTGAACCGTTCGTTTGTCGGGTTCTCAGTGCATACCAAAGTTAAAGATGATATCCCAATTGGTTCGAAAGTTATTGCGCCTACCAGCAGACAGACATACAGGCCGACAGACCGACCGATCGACCGACTGACAGACCGACAGACAAAAGAAAGTTCGTTCCAAAATCAAATTGTTGTAGGGTTTAAGACTTTGTACACTGTTTTAGCAAAAAAAATCGAAATTTCTGTCACCGATATTCCACCCTCACGAATTCAACCCCTAATTTAATTTCAGCACAGAATACCAGATGTTTGATGAATTTAAAAGGTTTCTAATAAACAAACCCTAAAACGTTATATTACTCGAGTTTTAACGAACAAATTTCAATTTCACCAAATCACCCCCCATACCCTCTGGAGCGATTTTACCCGAAAACAATCCGAACCGTTAGTTTATCGGACGCTAACTGAAGACAATATCTCAATTCGTTCTAAAGTTATCGTGGCTACAAACAGATATGCAAACCGACAGACATTCTGGCCGACAGACCTACAGACCGACAGACAAAAAAATCATTCCCAATTGATTTTTTTTATGTTTTGATACTTTTTACGACAAAAATTTTTTTTGAATTTTTGTCGCCGCTGAGATACGTTCACACGTTGTGGCGATGTGCAAGTAAAATTAGTAATAATAATATTAATGACTTTATGTGCAACCCTTTTTTAAAAGAGTAATGGATATTATTCCTGAGGGTTCGCTGAATGCAAGATTTCATTGAATTGAACTTTTTTGGGCGAAGTGCAGAAGAGCTCTTCAAAAAATATACTACCCTCTGCTCTATCGCCAATACTCCAATCGCCAATTAAAGGGTGTATTGAGCAGTGAGTGTTTTCCTATATTAAACAATAAATACAGTTTATAAGTTTATTATCACAATTAATGTGTGTTTTATAATTATTTTTGTTTTGCCTTTATGAGCTATTTAAGAAAAAAATCTTAATTGTTTTGTTCATTGTTTGTGTTATATTATTAGAAAATTTTCATTAAGAAAAATTCCCTAATCGAACACTGCTCCTGTCAACAAGCATCTGTCAGTTGACTAATGTCAAATTTTGAACAAGCTGCGTCATTTAGTTTTTGTTAGATGGCCATTGAAAGCAGACAAGCTCTTGAGTTATAACGAAAATGGAAAACAATAATTTCGTGCGCTCATCTAACATTATTTTTTGCGGAAAAAAACCATCACTCAAACCATAGCTAAGCTTGATATATACTATGTGGACTCTGCACCATCAGTTTCCATAGCAAAAAAGTGGTTTACTGAATTTCGTTGCGGTCGTACAAGCACAAATGACGCTGAACGTTCTGGACGCCCAGTTGAGGTCGCTACACCAAAACAATTGAAAAAATTCACGATATGATGTTGGCCGATAGGAGATTGAAAGTGCGGGAGATTGTGGAAGTCATAGGCATATCACATGGCTCAGTGGTTTCGATTTTGCATGATCACTTGGGTATGATAAAGCTATCCGCAAGATGGGTGCCGCTTTTGCTCACAATCGACCACAAACGCAATCGTGTGACAACTTTGAAGGAGTGTTTCGCGTTATTCAACCGCAATATGGACGAGTTTTTGCACCGTTTCGTAACCGTGGACGAAACATGGATTCACCACAACACACCAGAGACCAAGCAGCAGTCAAAACAGTGGGTTTCTCCGTGATAATTGGCGCCGAAGAAGGCCTAGGTGGGTTTGTCAGCCAAAAAAGTCATGGCGATCTTTTTTTGGGATGCACGCGGTATAATCTACATTGGTTACCTTCAAAAAGGAGGAACAATCAATGGAGAATATTATACCAACTTATTATACCGGCTCAATGACGATTTGAAGAAAAAAGCGACCGCATTTGGCAAAGAAAAAAGTTCCTTTTCACCAAGACAATGCAAGGGAGCACACACGTGTACTCTCCATGGCGAAATTTCATAAATTGGGCTACGAATTGCTCTCTCATCCCCCCTATTCTCAGGATTTAGCCCTGAGTGATTATTTCTTGTTTCCAAACTTAAAGAAATTGCTCGACGGAAAGAGATTTGACTCCAATGATGAAATCATCTCACAAACAAGTACCTGTTTTGAGGACCTCGAGAAATCTTATTTGTTGGAAGGGATAAAAAAATTGAAGAAACGTTGGACGAAGTGTATAGAGCTCAAAGGAGACTATGTTGAAATAAAATGTTTTTTTTTTGTCAATAAACCTGTGTTTCATTCAGACAGTCACGGACTTATTGACCCGCCCTCGTGTATATATATATATATATATATATATATATATATATATATATATATATATATATATATATATATATATATATATATATATAGCCGATATGTCTTATACTGCCGAGCTTCCAGAATTAGTTATTTCATTATCAAGGCTACAAGGAAGGAAAAAAGTTCAATTAACATAGGAAAAATAGTTATAAATACTTACATACAAAACGAGTTTTAAAATTTGATAAAACTAAATAAGAAACATTAACAACGATTATATATTAAATTTGAATGAGCATCAATCTAACATAGGCAAGCTAACTATTTTACGTTTAAATTTAGTTTTTTTTTTGTGACAAGGAAATGTAAATAGGAATAGTATTTTAAACAGTTTTTCTGGCATTTCTTGGCCTTTTTTCGCCAAACAAGCTTTATCTTTGTCTGTACTATACAATATATTTTGTTATCCATACAAAATATTTTGTTTTTCTGCGTTTCTCTAGTCATCAGTGACACCCACATTTTTTAAATGCCTATGACTTTTTTTTCTTCGAACTTATAGATCTAAATTTTAGTAGACGGTTTACTTTTTATGGTATAAACTGTCGTTGCAAATTTGGTTGCCATAACTTTGTTATTGACGGAAATGTAAAAATGTTCCAAAAGAACACAAAATTTTCCGGGAAAAGTGTACTACAACAATAATTTCGCCAACATTTAAAAAACAACTCTGGACGCAGCAAGTGCGTTATGGTAGTGAATTTTCATTAAAATGTTTTTATTGCAAATATAAGTGTTTTCTTTTTATTTAAGAAAGCAGACATCAATTTTGGTTACCAGTATAACCTATATAGTAAAAACAATGTGCCATGTTTCATAAAAATAACTTTATTGTGTAAAAATGTACAAAAATTTCCAAAAGTAACTTAAAGTATTCCCGGAAAAACTCGTTTCTTGGTCAACCTTATAGGTTAATAGCAAATTGGGCTATTCAAATATGAAGCATTTGATCAACATTCGCTACCATAACGCACTTGCTGCATCCAGAATTTCTTTTCCTACAAACATGCATTATATTTCGATGCAAAATGCATGCAATAACATAAGGCGTGTTTAATTTAAAAAAAAAATTTGTATCACCAACGACTTATGGGCCACCATGTGATTGTAGAAATATATTTTTAAGATGTAGCTCAAGACACCCTATAATTAATGTATAAAGATTTTTTTCATATCTTGTATAATAACGGATATATTGAGCTTTATTAATTTTTTACGAAAATTCGACAAAAATTATATACCATTAAACGATAAACTCTATAGCTAAGACTACTGCCCAGCATCAGAGAAAGGGTCTATTTGAAATGAATTTTCTGGAAACATTTTAGTAAAATGAAGGACAATGACGGTTGAAGCTAAGACTTCAGGGTTTGTAAAACATCCTTCTTGAGACATTTGATTTCCATAGCCCGTATTAGATTCAAGTTATTTGCCTAAATGTTGCCGATTTTGACGTTTTAGATGGCAACTTTGACGTTTTGAGGAAAACCCCAATTTATTTTTCTTTAAATGCCTATAACTTTATCCGCGTGTCAAAATTGGTCGCCCTTACTTTGTTAATTTCGGAGATATAAATTTTTTTCAAAAGAAAATACAAAATTTTCCGGGAAAGCGTGGACAGATTTTCCTGGCTAACGAACTTCTCCAAGCCATTTGCAAAAGCAATTTATTCACCAAATTTAATAAAAATCGGCATATTATTTTTTGAGTTATATATATATATATATATATATATATATATATATATATATATATATATATATATATATATATATATATATATATATATATATATATATATATATATATAAACATATAAAAATTGAAACTGACCCCGGATATGTGTTCTGTGGGGCTTAATTAGCGCTCATTTGAAGAATTTTTTTTAAGGAAAATTCACTAAAAGGGAATATTAAAATTAAATTTTGGTATACATGTTTCATTTAAATCATCGATATGATATTGTGGAGCCCGATACTTGATGCAAATCCATTGTTAACTTAGACAAATAAACAAATTAATTTACAGTGTTTTATTGAAGATATAACTGCAGTTTCGCTGAATTTCTCAGCTTTGTCAAATACAGAATGTATTTGTATTGATGGATCATTTCATAGAAAAGTTTTAAATTGTGTTAATATAGAATGTATTTAAACAGGTTGGTTCTAAGCAGAGCTAGAGAAACATTTAAAACAATATAGACACAATATGTTACCTGCAAAATTAAATTGTTTATTTTAAAATCTAGGAAAGCGACGTAAAAGCAAAAATAAGTTTAATTAAGAAGCCGAAGTTTACTAATGTTTATCCACAATTACACAATTCGATCGTACCGACTTCTAATATTAAGAGGGAGCTGGTTAGGAGTACCTTGAAGTGACAAATAGTTTGAGTAGTTTTACTGATTGTGGTCCAGCCATTTCATCATGAAATAGCACCACAAACTCTGGAATGCAATTTAGGAGCTTTCTTTACCTCTCTATTAAGTTCGGCATAGTTTCTTTACATTAGAGGGGCTAACCGAAATTTGTGGTCCTCACTCAACATTGACAGGAAACTAATATTTGATAAATACCATTATAAACAGGTGGCGAATAAAATCAGTGAGTACGAAACCTTTATATATTGATGTTTCGAAGGAAAATCTGCTCAGCTTAAATAGAATAAACAATGCTTTGTATTAATTAGACAGTCGGATTCCCCGCGATCAGTGAAGTTCTGAGCTGACTTAAATGTATGAAATTTGGACCACGAAATTGTAATGCATGTGTGTAAGAAAATAAATTCGAGACTCAGCAAGTGCGTTGTGGTAGAAAATTTTTATGGAATGCCTCAAATATGAATAGCTCAATGTGCTATTAACCTATAAGGTTCGTTGGCCAGGAAGCTAGTTTTTTCGGGAACATTTTAAGTTTATTTCCGAAAATTTTTTGTACATTTTCAAACAATAACGTTATTTTGATGAAATATGGTACGTTGTTCCTACTGTATATGTTATACTGATAACCAAATTTGATCCCTGCTTTCTTAAAAAAACACATATTTGCTATTTAAAACGTTTTTATGAAAATTCACTATCATAACGCACTTGCTGCGTCCAGGCTTTATTTTTAATTTGCAAGTAACATTTTTGATAAAAAACACGTTAAAAACTTGCTATCTAACCCAAAAGATAAGAACAGTACCGCTAAAATGTAGGATGATCTATGAAATATGATATGATTTTTTTAATATATTAGCTGGACTCTAAACTCACAGAAACGGTTGAGCGCGAAAAATGTTAAATTCTAAGAAATACATCAATATATTTTGGTTATGGTAGTTTTGGAGATCATTGACAAACCGTTGAGAATTAACTATTAAACATTGTTCCATTGACACATTGTGAGTTGTTGAAAAGTGATACATTTCCATTTAAATATTAGTATTTTTACACTTAATTTATATCACATTAACACTATGTGAAAACTGGAACCTGTGATGAGCACTAATAAGTACCCTTGGAGGACCCAAATCACCACAACACATATTTCAGAGACCGTACGATCGTTTCGCTGACCATGTCAACGTCTTCAGAGGAAGAAAAATTCTAAAATTAAACTACAAGCTACAGTGTATTTATATCTCGTCTAGGTAAACGAACTAGTCCGAAGTAAAATTGTCGTCGAAGACCCATCGTTTGTTTATTGTGTAGTGAAACTACGAGGTCGAAGACCTGCTTTAACCTTCTGGTTGGAAAATTTATGAGCTCTCATTTAATCTAAGTATGATAGGCTTAAAAGGAAAGGTGCCGAGTTATTTGAGGAATTTGCATGTTCCTTTTGAAATTTACTATGTGGTTATTGGAGCAAGCCGACAAACACATCTGGCGAAACAAACACCATAACTTCTGCTCATCTTTTTTATAAAAAACTAACCCGGGTGATTGGCTCACAATGTTAACTCTAACAAAGGATAAATAATTCAACTAAAATACTACATAAAAAGTATATTTATATTGATTTTAATTCTTCGTAAAAACAGTATTTATATTGACTTCTTAGATACAAAGAAAACAAAAGGGTCTTTAAGTCGAGGCAAGCGTAGAGATTAGTATATATATATATATATATATATATATATATATATATATATATATATATATATATATATATATATATATATATATATATATATAGACCGGCCGAGTTAATGACAGTAATTTATTATTCTACCAGACAAATTAGGAGTGTTTAAGTGGTCAAATAAAAAGTGAAAATAAAGGGCTTGAAATTAAAGGTGCCGCACGATTCAATGAAGTTTTGTTCTCAATCGACCTTGATATAAAAGTACTTTCTAATCGATCAAGCATAGTTTGATGTTTAACATTTTTGACAAGTTTCAAATTTTCTTTGTCAATGTGGTGATTATTATCCCATATGTGTTGTGCCACACACGATTTGTCCACCGTACCATATCGTAAATGTGCGAGATGTTCATGAAATCTGGTGGCTATGTTTCTCCTAGTTTTACCCGCGTATTTAAAATTGCAATCTTTGCAACTATATACCAGACATTTCAGTGATTTTGTCTTTGTCTTTCGTATTACCCAACAAATTTTTTACTTTACTTTTCGTCGAAAAAGTCAAATGTAAATCGGCTTTCTTAAAAATACTTTCCAAACCCTTTGCGATTCGTGGTTCATAAGGTAAACATACAAATTTTTTCTCTATTTTATCTTTCTTAAATGTCGTACATTCAGATATCATTTTCTTTGTTCTATGTTTGTTAACCAATTTGTTTATTAAACCATCCGAATAACCGTTATATCTTGCCACGTTTTTCATGTATTTTAATTATGTATTAAATATATTTTTACTTTACGGAAATTTTATCAATCTGTTTACTAGGAAATTTAAACTAGCCGTTTTTTGTGCAAACGTATGATGTGAGTCTCTGAAATATGTGTTGTGGTGATTTGGGTTCTCCAAGTATACTTATCACATTAACACTTTATTACATCAATAATACATACAATACATGCAAAATACCGGAAATAATTAATACTCAACATATAATAAATGCATTCATATAACAAGTAACAACAATGTTCTTATTACACAAAACTATTAAAACAACTTGTACACCATCTTTTCACGCTCAACATTTTTAGTTTTAGGATTCCACATAAATTTAAACAAAATTCTCAGAAAAAAATCCTATCTTCTTTTTAGTTCCTTTATACATACGTTGTTTTAAAAACTTATTTATATAATTTATTAGTTACGATAAGTACACTAAGCTACTTGATAACTTATAATTTTCTAATAGCGCCTATTCTGGTGAAATGCAAAACGACGTTTCATCCCCTGAGTTACTAGAACGCTACTAATAGTTTTTTTTGTGGTTTCCTGGCTTTTGAAGCACCTTAATTCTTTTACTATCAAACGAATTTTAAAATTAATTTACATGAGAATTACGTTGCTACAGTATTATAGATAGAATTTTAAGTCTGACAAATTTGTTACAGCTTGGATTCTTGGCTGGTGGATGTGTAAAACTGTTCCATACATCCAAGGTGTTTCTGTTGCCGCTTCTGTATACAGCCTCATTGCCGTCTCCGTAGACAGGTAAGTTACTATACTATCTGATGAGTTTAATAAAGTCATACATGACACTAATATCAATTTCATTTTCAATAGTAGACAACTAAATAATGTTGTTAGTGAATTTTTATTTTAAAAAAATCACTAATAGAGAGGTATCGATGGTGAGACTTTGCAAATTTTTTTTTAAAAGAGTGCGAACTAGGGCCCCTAGAACTCATATCCGGGGTCAGTTTGAATTTTGATGTTTATATATATATATATATATATATATATATATATATATATATATATATATATATATATATATATATATATATATATATATATATATATATATATATATATATATATATATATATATATATACCGTCTGATAACTCAGAAAATAATTAACCGATTTCGATGAAACTTCGCAAGTACCTTTATTTTATTAATGGCTTGGATGAGTTCGTTAGCCAAGAAAATCGTACAGGGTTTTCCGGAAAAATTTTAGAGTTTTCTTTCAAAAAAATTTTTTTTTCTCCGAAAATTACAAATCTGTTTTAATGAAATTCGACAGATATATTTCCTTAGTAGAGACCTTACTACGTATTAAAATTGAACTTGCTAAGTTTATAGAAAATTGAGTTATTCAAATTTTAAATTTTCTTTTGAAAAAATTTTTTTCTATGAAAATTACAAAGTTATTTTAATGAAATTTGGTGGACATCTTGCTTTGGAAAAGACCTTACTACGTACCAAAATGAAGCTTTCTATGTTTATAGAAAATTGAGTTATTGAAATTTGAAACATTTAATAAAAATTCACTACCATAACGCAATTGCTGCGTCCCTTAGTTTTTTTATATATTTGACAATCAAATATCATCGGCAGGTTAGCTTTATAGAGCTGCCGCTTAGATAAAGCAGTGGAATTACGCTTGGCCTACCATTTTTTTGAGTGATAGATCTTGTTCTCAAAACCTTTTATAGTATGAGAGACAGCGCTCCAGACGTTTGGTTTCTCCTCCATAAACTTTTTACCAATATTCCTCTTCCGTGAGCAAATGATTGTACTACATGCACCAAATAATTAAATTAATGCTGACTTCTACACAACCAAATAGGACTTTGCACTGTTAATAGAAATTTTTTAACTTAAAAACACCAATTCAGTAGGTTTTGACAAAATTCCACTAAGGCTGCTGAAGGAATGTGCTGGTGTTTTAGTAAAGCCATTAGCACATATTAACTTATGTCTGGCTCAAAGATTGTTTCCAGATGACCTGAAGAACTCACTAGTGTTTCTGATACATAAGAGTGGGGACATATCTTTACGTACCAATTATAGACCTATCTCACTAATTTCGAACATAGCAAAAATGATAGGAAAAATTCTATGTAAGCGAATAGTGGCTTTTTTAGAGAAACACAAAATAGTTTTTGATAATCAAAATGGCTATATTAAGAAAAGGTCAACTAACAGGGCAATATTTCAAGTTATCAAGAAAATTACAGAGGGAATAAATAAGCGTGAAAGCACAATGTGTATGATGCTGGATATATCTAAAGCTTTTGGTGGCATGTCCCATGACACGCTGTTACTTAAGTTGAAATTTATGGGTTTCAGGGGAGTCTCGCTGAATTTAATGGTCATACCTATTGAAGAGGAAACAATGTGTGGTTTATAATGATCATAAGACAGAAGTACATCTGGCATCTGAGTGGAAGGTTATAGAACGGGGTGTGCCTCAGGACACAATTCTTGTCCCAGTCTTGTTCTTCTTGTTCTTACTTTATATTAACGAACTGTCTGATGTATTGCCCCATAAGACAACCCTGTTTGCTTGACGATACATCTTTGGTTTTACGAGCTCCTTCAGATAATGATCTAAGTTATGAGGCATCACAAGCACTAAGAATTCTGGAACAGTGGTACAATGGAATAAACTTACAACTTAATGTGACTAAAAAAAACTTGATCCCATTTAACTATTTTAAGGGAATTGCTGAGTACGCAGAATGATGTTACGTTTTTGGGCTTGAAGCTTGATTCTCAGTTGAACTGGAGGGCTCACGTTGTCTATCTAGCAGGTAAACTGTCAGATTTTAGTTATGCTTTGCGTGTTCTGTCCGATTCTAGTGGTATTAGTGCTGGCCTAGAGGCGTACTACGCACATGTGAACCCAAGGCTTTGATATGGAATAATGTTCTGGGGGAATTCCATAGAAGCCGGTAGAATCTTTAGGCTTCAAAAGGCCTGTATCCGCAGTATATTCAATCTGAAGAATAGGGGTACGCGTAGGAAAACCTTCTTCGACAACAGAAAATTACCTTGCAAAATTTGTATATATTAGAGTGTGCGTGTTTTGTTAGAGAAAATCGCAGTTTGTTGTCAGATTGCAAACTACAGCATCAATACAACACTAGAGCTCATTTAAAGGATCAGTTAATTGCTCCACAAACTACAAAAAGTATTGTTTACAATAGTGCAGTGCTGCAGTCCCTAAAGGCGTACAATAAACTGACGGTGCAGAAAAAGGCGCTTCTACTTGCAAATATGAGAAAAACACTGTTTAATATTCTGGCGGCCAAGGCCTACTATAATATTGAGAATTTTTTAGCTAATAAGTTATAACTGTTTGTAATCAATATCGTGTGTTTTTTTTTAGTTTTTTTTAAATATTGACGTGTTCTAGACATTTTTTTATGTATTGATGGTACGTATATATATATATATATATATATATATATATATATATATATATATATATATATATATATATATATATATATATATATATATATATATATATATATATATATATATATATATATATATATATATATATATATAATATTATAACGTGAATCGAATTACCTAATACTGTTATATATAATAAAACTTGTAGATTATTTCTAAGAAAATTTACTACCATAACGCACTTGCTACGTCCACACTTTTGTAACTATGTCAACTCCAGACTTTTAGTGAATTTTCTTAGAAAAAATTCACTAATGAGGAGTTCCCGACTTTTGACTTTTGAAAAAATTTCTTCAAATGGGCGTCATCTAGGACTCCTAGAACACATATCCGGGGTCAGTTTCAATTTTTAAATGTATATATATATATATATATATATATATATATATATATATATATATATATATATATATATATAACAGGGTGGCGCATTGAAAACGAAACATACCGATTTGCGTCCAGAGAAAACGCTGAAACACGTCAATTTTAATATTGAGGGGGACATGTTTTGACATAAAACTAAACTTTGTCACATCAACCCCTTATATTTTAAATGGGGAACATGGATCGAGTGTTACATCATTTGAAACCTCACAGTTGGAGTTACAAGAACGTATTTTATCATTGTGATAAGAAATGCACTAATTAGTCAATTTTTCGTTAGAAAAAAAATTAAAAAACAAAACCAAACGTTCAAAAATGTTTATTCAGTTAAGAAAGTGTTCAAATTGTTGACCACCAGCTTCCATACAAAAGTACAAATTTTGTTTAAGACGAGCTCTGACATCCTGGAGCATTTGTGGAGTTATTAGACGGCATTCTCCAACAATGCGTCGTCGTAATTCTTGCATAGACGCCGGTTCTGTTATTTAAATTCTACTCTTTAAATGACCCCATAGAATGAAGTCTAAAGGAGTTAAATCCGGTGATCTAGGGGGCCACTCAATAGCACATCTACGCCCAATCCATTGTCCTGGAAACTTTATGTTCAAAAACTCCCTAACACGTTGTGAAAAATTCGGAGGAGCTCCATCTTGTTGAAACACTAATTGATTTTCTTGATAGCGATCATCATTTTCAGCAATGTCAATTAGTAGAGTGTAAACGATATCTTCTAGTAACTACAAATACGTTTCGCCACTCAAACTGCCATCAAGAAAAATTGGTCCGATTAAACGGTCGCCAAAAATGCCAGTCCAGACATTCAATTTCTGTGGAGTTTATGTGTGGACTTCGTGAAAATTTATTGGATTATTATCTGCCCAATAATGACAATTATGACGATTGACTGTAGAGTTTAATAAAAATGTACACTCGTCTGAAAAACAGATGTTGAACAGAAAGTTCCCGTTATCAGCTATACAAAACCGCCGATCAAAATAATCTTCATTCAGTTGTTGTACAAGATGAATTTTATACGGGTGAAATTTATGATGCTTCAATATTCGCTGAATAGTTCTGCTTTTGATGTTTGAAACAGTGGCAAATTTTCTCGTGCTCAAAGTTGGGTCTGCAGCAATTTGTCCTAAAACTTCAATCTCAGTAGTCTCATTTCTAACCGGAAATTCACGTTCAGGATCACGCTTTTTGTTGGCTACTGAACCACTTTGTCGAAACTTTACAACTAACTCCAAAATGTATTTTGTGTTAAAATGTCTGTTCTGATGTCGTTCATTAAACGAATTTGCACTACGGTTGGCACAGTCGTTGTTTTTGAAAAAAAGAGTAATTATTTCAACTCTTTCTTCTACAGACTACACCATTGTGAAATTAATTTTCGGTAGTACTATCAAGTATCAAACCGACCGATAAACTGAAATAATAAACCGTATTTCTCTCATTCCGATAATAAATGTTCTGATAGTCAATTTTTTTGTTTACAAACCAACAAAACATTGACTATCAGCACATGTTTTAGCGGAATAAGTGAAATGCGCTTTTTCATCTTCAACTGTGAATAATTTTTAAATGAGTTGATAAAGCTTCCAAAAAAATTTGTGTGCTGAATTTAGAAAAGAAAGAGCTTTCAAATGATGTAACATTCGACGTTCTTAACCCTTAAGGGGTTGATGTGACAAAGTTGAGTTTTATGTCAAAACATGTCTCCCTCAATATTAAAATTGACGTGTTTCAGTGTTTATTAAAAAAATATTCTCTGGACGCAAATCGGTCTGTTTCGTTTTCAATGCGCCACCCTATATATATATATATATATATATATATATATATATATATATATATATATATATATATATATATATATATATATATATATAGTTATCACACAAATAACTCAAAAACTAATGGATTGATTTTGGTAAAACTTAGCATATACCTTCCTTTTATAAGTGTCTTGGATAGGTTCGTTAGCCAGGAACATCGAGCCAGGTTTTCCGGGAAAATTTTTTTTTTTTTTTTCGGGAAAATAGAAAAGGTATGGGAACCAAATTTGGTACGTAAGAATACGATATTAAAAGGAAACTATATACCAAAATTTATATTTCTATGTTAGAAGAAAAAAAAGTTGTAAAAAAATTTTGGTGCCAGATCTATGAAAATTCACTACCATAACGCACTTGCTGCGTCCAGACTTGTTATACCTAAAAATAGTATTGACTTTAATGCTAAGAGTCGCCTAATCTTGGAACTTTTTCTAAATAAAACAATTTGTAACATTAGTGAGGAATTTAAACCTATAATCTTGCGCAAAATGCTATTCGATGCTAATTAATGTTAAACTGAGTTGAGGTAATTGCGTCAATGTTGCTAAACGAAATAGACGCATATTAGCATCAAAATATAACTGTATGTGTGACCCAATTCAACAAATGTCACCGAGAAATGTATAAAGCTTTGTACAAGGACTTTATCTTCACCGGCATAATATCTCTTGAAAGTGTATTCGTCACAGGAATCTTTATTTAATTTTGCGGCCATAGAATCGACCCGAAAGCTGCCTCGCCACAAACGACAAATTATACTTTGTGTCCCAGTGCCAGGGCAACTTCATCCTGCTGGCTGCTTCTTCTAGTAATTCATCACAAGTCGAATGTCTTCGCAACATTATTTATACTAACACATTTCAGTTAAAGTTCAAATCTGTATGTGGATGTGGAGTTCTGGAACAAAAGGGCCTAAAGGATCGATACGAGAATTTGACAGAAACTTGGCTATAATCTATAGCACGCAAACTTGTTCCTTATAAGCCTCTCAACGTGAATCGAATTACCTAATGCTGTTATTCGAACTAGCTACTGTACCCAAATTTAAATTTATTCAAATAAGCTTACAAGTAGTACACGTTAGACAAAAATTTGATAATATAAGTTTTGCTAAGCAAGAGAAAATGGATTATAGTTTATAAAATTAAGTTTGCTAAATACAAGCCCAACTTAAAAGTTTTCGTAGTATTGCAAGAAAATGAATCGGTTGCCTGAATTTACATGTCTTAAGTGAAACTTTTTGTAGCACTTGGAAAGTTGTTTTTACTAACTAATTTTCATAGAAATAATTCGTAAATGAGGAGATTGCGGCTTTTGAATTTCGAAAAAATGTCTTCAATTGAGCGCGAATTATGAGACATAGAACCTAGAAGCTATATCCCGAATCAATGAAAATGTTATGGGTACATATATACAGGTGTGTCCATCATGATGAATGGGCCATAGAGTAACAGTAGATTCTAGACTTGAAATAATACGATTCCACCAAATACTCCTTACTAAAATGTTGACTGCTTAACAGATACAGGGTGTTAAATATTGCTCTTAAGTTTGAGATTTGTTACATAATTTGGAGAGTTTTTCAGAGAATGTCATAAAAACGCGGAATGGAAAGTTCTGGATGGTGAGAAATCCGAATCTCAACTTAGTTTTTGGGTTAGTTGCAGAGACCTCACGTTACACTGTCGAATACAAATTGTTTATCGTAACATTTTTATGCAAAACCCTACCACTATTTTGGATGGAAATGTGATAAACTTATTAGCTTTAAGGAACAATGGTACCTATACTTGTTTGAGATCGATAAAAAAACGCCGGTGTCTAGATATTCGCACTTTTACCATTCAATACACGTGAACTTTCTGATCATTGCCAATATTATTTCCTTACTAACCCAAAAATGCGTTGACCATTTAAAAAAAGTCTGGACGCAGCAAGTGAATTTTCATAAAAATATTTTTAATAGGAAATATTATTATAATGCAATCAGGCATCAATTTGGATACCGGTATAACCTATATAGTAGAAACAATGTACCATATTTTATCAAAATTGAGTTATACGAATTTGAAGCATATAACGAAAATTTGCTACCAAAACGTAGTTACTGCGTCTCGATTTTTTTTACAAACATTCATCAGATTCCGATGAAAGATGCAAAAATGCAATAATATAAGGAATGTTCGAAAACATATTGTAAGTGCCACCAACTACTTATGGGCCACGCTGCCATTGTCAAAATAATGTTATAAGATGCAGCTCATGACACCCTATAATTAACATATACAAATTTTTTTCGTATCTTGCATAATAACAATTATATTGAGCATTACTGTAGAAAAGCGTCACCCTGTATAAATGTAAAAGGATAAAACTGAAACTAAACCTGGATATAGATCCTAGGGGGTCTAGTTCGTACTCATTTGAAAAATCTTTTTAAAATCAAAAGTTGCGGTCTCCTCAGGAGCGAATTTTTTCTACGAAAATTTGCTAAAAATTATAGACCATTAAACCAGAAACTTAACTAAAGCTAGTGCCAAAGCATCAGAGAAAGGGTCTATTTGAAAAGAATGTCCCGGGAACATTTTAGTAAAATGAAGGTCAATGGCGGTTGAAGATGAAACATAAGGGTTTATAGAACACTCTTCTTGTGACATTTTCTTTACATAACACATATTCGTTTCGGGTTCTTGGCTAATATGTTGCTTACTTTGACGGTTCAAATCACAACTTTGACGTTTTGAGTAAAACCCCTTTTTTTTATGCCTATTACTTTCTTGTCGTTACACCTACAGAACTAAATTTTGCTGCATGGCTTACCATTTGTAATACAAATCCGTGTACCAAATTTTGCTTTGTTATTTCCGGAGATATAAAAATTTTCTCAAAGAAAACACAAAATTTTCAACCTTGTCAGATGTTCCTGGATAACGAACTTGTTCAGGCCACTTGCAAAGGGAAGGTACTTACCGAATTTGATCAAAACCAGCCCATTATTTTTTGAGTTATCGGTGTGATACATACATACTCCGGTACCGAGCTGATGATAAACCGGGCCGGTCCGAAACTGAAGTCCACGTAAACCAATAAAAAATCACAAAAAGTACATAAAACAAATAAAGTATATATATATATATATATATATATATATATATATATATATATATATATATATATATATATATATATATATATATATATATATATATATATATATATATATAATATAAATCGGAACTGACTCCGGATGTTCTAGGGCCCAGATTTGAAGAAAATTTTTAAAACTACAAAAGTCGCTATCTCCTCATTAGTGAATTTTTTAAAGAAAATTCACTAAAAAAGCAGTATTATTACACATAAATTTTAATTAGAACTTTGTAACAATAGAACAATATTATCAATAACAACTAGAACATTGTGAGATGTACGACAAGGTCGCCATCTCGGTGCGGAACCAGGTAGTATGTTGTCACGACAGCTCCAAATAACACAAAATGTTATAAAATAGAGACTGTGTACAACCAACTAACAATTTTGTAAATTGTCAGCCCTGTCCCATTTCTTCCCTAATATAGGGACAATATATTTAAGGCTAGATGTATTTTCACCATAATTAGAACCACAGAGCGGTTTCGCTCTAATTAGGGCTTATCAGTACGGTATACTAATTACAGCGAGAACACACCTATAAAGTAATACGGCCATTGTAGCCAGCCTCCCAAAACATTGTGAGATGTACGACATTTTGGTGCGGAACCAGGTAGTATATTGCCACGTCATCATAAACGATAACTCACAAAATAGACGTCTCCGCAAATATCCTTGCTATTTTCGTTAGCTGCGCACTGAATTACGTAGGTGTACGAAATTTCAGGAAAACAGAGCATATGGCAAGAAAGTATTAGCAAACTTTTAATTAAAGTTTCAACTTTTGGACTGGATTAAATTACGGTAAATCGTAAAATTTTAATGATACCAATCGACTACTGCTCTGTGTAGCATTACTTTTGGACCGTTGTTTATAAGTGTTAGTAGTTAAGCACACTTGGAGAACCAAATAACTACGACACATTAAAAAAAACCTTACGATCGTTTCAGTAACCAAGTTAGCGTCATCAGAGGATGAATAATACTAAATATATTATAGCCACAACACTGCTTACATTCTTCTGCAGTTAACCAGTTAATCGGTCACAAGCGATTTAGGGGGGTAACAAACATACTTCGTTTGGTGGAAATATCTGAATTCTTTTATTATCTATAGGACGTACTTATGTAGGTATTTTTGCAAAGTAATACATCAGGAGGCTACCCACAGGCGGCGGAGCGAGATTCATACACTTTTTATTATATCTATATTTAGCTATATATTGTTTTATTGTTTACTGATTTAAATTTTACACTATGTTCCACAAATAAGCATAAGCTTGTGCTTGCAGTTAACACAATTTTATTTTATGTTCCAAACTAAACTACCAAAATATTTTTATAAAATGTCACTTTAAAAATTTTGTTCAGGGTACGTTTTTTTTTCAGCATTTCTACCAATAACACTCGTGCAGCTGCCACTAGTATTCATCTACCATTATTAAAGAACTCATTCCAATACAACAACAAATTTTTTAACTAATATTAAAATTCTCATCACTGTCATTTTGACATTTCTACTTGACATTATATTTATATATATATATATATATATATATATATATATATATATATATATATATATATATATATATATATATATATATATATATATCATATAATATAATCACCACAGTAGACAAACTCCGCACCCAGAAGACTCTGACTTGTGCGGTGGGAGCTTACGTACACATATAGACAAAGGATACCATCCATAACTCATCAGAAGCCGACCTTTCTAGTGAAAAATACCGACTGTCCGATTACGGGACTCGAACCCGCGATCGCCTAGTCCGATTCTAGAGGTTACTCACCTCGCAAACTGAGCTATTCCGCTTGTATATCTTCTGGGACGTTTGAATTTGCATCTTGTAACTACTTCGCCAAAAAGTACTGTCTCCCAACAATCTATGAGTAGATTTGAAACAGATCTTGAAAGTAAAAAAACTCTGGACGCAGCAAGTGCGTTATGGTAGTAAATTTTCATAAAAATGTTTTTATTGCAAATGTTTTCTTTTTAAGAAAGCAGGCATCAATTTTGGTTACCAGTATAACCTATATAGTAAAAACAATGTGCTGTTTCATCAAAATAACTTTATTGTGTGAAAATGTACAAAAATTTCCCAAAGTAAGCTTAAAGTGTTTCGGGAAAAACTCGTTTCTTGGTCAACCTTATAGGTTAATAGCAAATTGGGCTATTCAAATATAAAGCATTTGATCAAAATTCGCTACCATAACGCACTTGCTGCATCCAGAATTTCTTTTCTTACAAACATGCATAATATTTCGATGGAAAATGCAAAAATGCAATAACATAAGGCGTGTTTGAAATAAAAAAAGAAAATTTGTATCACCAACGACTTATGGGCCAGCCTGTGATTGTAGAAATATTTTTTAAGATGTAGCTCTAGACACCCTATAATTAATATATACACATTTTTTTCATATCTTGTATAATAACGGATATATTGAGCTTTATTGATTTTTTAAGAAAATTTGACAAAAATTATATACCATTAAATGATAGACTATATAACTAAGGCTACTGCCAAGCATCAGAGAAAGGGTCTATTTGAAATGAATTTTCAGGAAACATTTTAGTAAAATGAAGGACAATGACGGTTGAAACTAAGACTTCAGGGTTTGTAAAACATCCTTCTTGAAACATTTGATTTCCATAGCCCCTATTAGATTCAAGTTATTTGCCCAAATGTTGGAGATTTTGACGTTTTAAATCGCAACTTTGACGTCTTGAGGAAAACCCTAATTTATTTTTCTTTAAATGCCTATAACTTTTTTCTCTTTTGATCTACATAGCTAAATTTTGGTAGATAACTTAGGTATAAGGATATAAAGCGGCGTACCAAATTTGGTTGCCCTTACTTTGTTAATTCCGGAGATATAATTTTTTTCTAAAGAAAACACAAAATTTTTTGAGAAAACCTGGGCAGATTTTTCTGGCTAACGAATTTATCCAAGCCATTTGCAAAAGGAATTTATTCACCAAATTTAATCAAAATCGGCCCATTATTTCTTTAGAGTTATCGGTGTGACATATATATATATATATATATATATATATATATATATATATATATATATATATATATATATATATATATATATATATAAATTGAAACTGACCGCGGATATGTGTTCTGGGGGGCCTAATTAGCACTCATTTGAAGAAATTTTTTCAAAATTCAATAGTCGGGATCTCCTCATTAGTGAATTTTTTTACAGAAAATTCACTAAAACAGTATTTTCCTAGAGAGTGCTTTCGTTACGTGGATGATATTTTCGCGGGATTTAACACAAACACTTGCAGAAAAGATTTTGTTTACAAATTAAACAATAAATCTTATTCTATAAAATTTACCCACGAATTAGAAATTTAAAATAAAATGTTTGGGACGCAGCAAGTGCGTTACGGTAGTGAATTTTTATTAAATGCTTCAAACTTTAACGACTCAATTTTCTATAAACTTAAGAAGATTAATTTTGGTTTGTAGTAATCTCTTTCCTAAGGCAAGATATACACCGAATTTCATTAAAATATTTTTGTAATATTCGAAGAAAAAAATTTTTTCCGAAGAAAATTCAAAATTTGAATAACTCAATTTTCTATAAACTTAGAAATATGAATTTTGGCACGTAATAAGGTCCTTCCCTGGAAAATATATTCAGTAAATTTCATTAAAACAGCTTTGTAATTTTCGGAGAAAAACTTTTTTTCGAAAGAAAACTCAAAATTTTTCCCGAAAACCCTGTCTTATTTTCCTGGCTTACGAACTCATCCAAGCCATTAATAAAGAAAAGGCACCTGCCGAGTTTCATCAAAATCGGTTTATTATTTTTTGACTTATCGGATATATATATATATATATATATATATATATATATATATATATATATATATATATATATATATATATATATATATATATATATATATATATATATATATATATATATATATATATATATATATATATATATATATATATATATATATATATATAAACATATAAAATTTGAAACTTACCCCGGATATAGAGGGTCCTAGTTCGCGTTCATTTGAAAATTTTTTGCAAAGTCCCACCATCGATACCTCTCTATTAGTGATTTTTTTTAAATAAAAATTCCCTAATTACCCCTTCTAGATGTACTAGTTATCAAATATAAAGACACTTTTGAATCCGATGTCCATAGGAGACCATCACTCTAAGTTACATTTCGAATGACTCACAACATACGTATGCACAAAAACTGGGCAGTCTAAATTTTTTAGTTAACAGGTTAATTAATTTTCCTTTAAGTAAAAATACATATTCCAAGAAATATGGCCGAATATAATGGATACACTGCTTGCCTGGTAGAGAAAGTCATTAACAAACAGAAACAAAGAAATTGTTAGCAGAATCAACGACTTTTAGAAGAGAGAAGGCCGAAAAAAACTTTGCTTACCATTTGAACATCGAGTAACGAGGGATCTAGATAGCATTAAAAAAAAAACAATTTTCAGCTAACATTTTTGACAAAAAAAATACTTTGAAAAACTTAGTAGGTAACCCAAAAGACAAGGATAGTACAGCCAAAATGTCGGGAATTTATGAAATAAGTTATTAAGATTGTGGTCTTAAATAGGTCAGACAAACAAAAAGAACTATTGAAATTAGGTTTAAAGAACATTTAGCACAATTAAGATACGGTACTATAGATAGATCTTCCGTTGCCTGACATATTTGGGATAATAATAACGACGTCAGTGAGGAGAACCTAAAAGTAATAAAGAAAACGTTAGACAACCAGGAAAGCTAAACGCCTTTGAAAGTATATATATATATATATATATATATATATATATATATATATATATATATATATATATATATATATATATATATATATATATTGCTAAATATTGTTATAATAAAAACTGTATAAATCTCGCTCCGATGCTTATGGGTACTCCCCTGATAGATTGCTTTACAAAAAAATACAGATAGAAGCACGTCCGATAGATAGTAAAAGAATTTAGATATTTCGACTAAACGAAATATGTTAATCTTTGCGTCGTTGACCTCCTAAAATCTACCTGCAGAAAATATAAATAGATTTGTGGATATGTGATATTTGGAATGACTCATCCTCTGATGACGCTAAGTTGGTTAATGAAACGATCGTCAGGTGTTTTAAAATGTACCGTGGTGATTTGCGCCCTCCAAGTGTGTTTATCAGTGCTCATCACAGTTTCCAATCCTCACTTGGTGTGGTATTAGTAGTTGGTTATAATAAATTTTGCCAGTGCCAAACCCTTGTTTTTACACAGAAAGGAGAGGGTGGTGACCTAAAAAACAAAACAACATTATGTAATAGTAGGTATAATAATATTTGTAAATTGGCACATTATGGGCAAATGTCACGAGATGCATTTTACTACCACTGGCTTCTACAATTTTGTCTTCTAAATGAATGACTGTGTCGTGAGGGTAATAAAATTATAATGCCAGTTAAACAACTGATCTAAAGGTACGATTCTACCGCAAAGCTTTCTCACAGGTTAATTTGTATCGCCACATGCATTTTAGTGAATTTTCGTAGAAAAAAATTCACTATTGGGGAGATCCCTACTTTTTAATTTTGAAAAATTTAGGGTGCTAGGGTCACCTCTCCAAGGTATTTGAGCCTTTTTCAGAACTGAACCATACAGTCACATATACAGTTTTCTCTTGTTTCTACTGCTTCAGTCCAGTATCTGCAGTTTTCACTATCCGCCTTGCCCATCTTCGTAAGGTGATGATACCTTACTCGGTAGTGTCCTGTGAAAAGTCCTGTGATTATTCTCAGGTCGTTCCTGCTCAATCCAAGAAACAGTTCACACTTCTCTTTTGATATGGTGATAAACCGTTTTGACTGCCTTAAGCCTGGCGGTTTACTCCAGTAGGGCAGCATTTGGTTCCTCTCCCAAGTATCAAGTTCGTCTCTTACGTGGTTTTTCGTTAGTCAACAATAGGGCTCTCGTCCATAGAATGGTGTTGTTACTGATCTTTTTGCAAGGTTATCTGCTTCCTCGTTTTAGTGAATTTTCGTGGAAAAAAATCACTAATGGGGAGATCCGGACTTTTGAATTGTGAATTTTTTTTTGCAAATGAGCGCAAACTAGGACCCCTAGAACAGGGTCAGTTTAAATTTTTATATGTTTATATATATATATATATATATATATATATATATATATATATATATATATATATATATATATATATATATATATATAAAATTTGGCATGTACCTTCCTTTTGTAAATGGCTTGAATAAGTTCGTTAGTTAGGTCAGGTCAATCGGACGAGGTTTTCCGGAAAAATTTTGAGCTTTCATTCGAAAAAACATTTTATCTGAAAAAGTAAAAAAGCTGTGATAATCAAATTTGGTAGGTAGGTTAACGATATAAAAAGTAAACTATACACCAAAATTTAAATTTCTATGTTACAAGAAAAAAAAAGTCATTCTCACCACAGTTAGAACCGCAGACCGGTTTTGCTCTAAATGCCTTACATGTTGCATCTAGTCTTACATACTTTGTCCCTATGTTAGGGTAGAAATGGGCCAGGGCTGACAATTTGCTAAATTGTTAGTTGGTTGTATACAGTCTCTATTTTTTAATATTCTGTGTTATTTGGAGCTGCCGCAAGGAGGTCGCGGCACGTGCTTCGTGTCTTATTTCACTTCGTGAGGAAAAAAATGTCAATATTTACCAAATCAACCCCCATTCATCCCCTATCCATTGGAGCGATTTTACCTAAAAACAATCCGAACCGTTCGTTTGTCGGTTGCCAACAGTTTGCCAAATTTGAAGATGATATCTCAATTTGTTAATTTATTCTTAAGTTATCGTCGCTACTAACAGACAGACATACACACCGACAGACGGACAGACAAAAGCAATTCGTTCCATAATCAAGTTTTCTATATGGTTTAGGACTTTTTACGCCATTGTAGCAAAAAAAAAAAGAAATTTCTGTAACCGATACTCCACCCCCATGCATTCAACCCCTAATTTAATTTTTGCACAGAATACCAGATGTTTGATGAAATTGAAAGTTTTCTAATAAACAAACCCTAAAACGTTGTATTACTCGAGTTTTTACGAAAAAATGTCGATGTTTACCAAATTACCTCCCATTCACCCTCTCCCCCCCAGAGAAATTACCCAAAAACAATTCCAACCGTTAGTTTGTCGGTTACTAACTGTGTACTACATTTGAAGACGATATCTCAATTCGTTCTAAAGTTATCGTGGCTACTAACAGACAGACATACAGACCGACAGGCGAAAAATATTTCGTTCCCAAATCATTATCTATATATGTTTTATCACTTTTTACGAGGTTTAAGTGAAAAAAAATGTGAACGTTTTGTCATCGATGCCACACCTATTGACGATGTGGAAGTAAAACATATTTGACGTTAAAATAATTTTTATGAAAATTAGCTACCATAAAGTATTTGCTGCCTCCAGAGTTGTTTGTTTTTATTGTGGTCTACTTACTTGCTCATATTTTTCTTTGCTATTTCGCTTTATCCCGTTCTCGATTTCTTAATAATTATTTGCATAATTTGTACTAACACCACTATTTGTGATGTATTTTCCGGTTTTGATTGTTCTAGATTCTTCTTGTTTAGTGCTGCTTTTAAACCGCTAGTTATACTCAATTTATAAATAATGTTCATAAGTGTTTTCAATTCATATCAACTCATACGCTACAGGATAAAAGAGTTATAATGGTAAAGTGTGAAATTTGTACAACATTGGTCAGTAATATTGTGTATTGGAAAGTGCTATTTATCTTTTCAGAAGCGGTAATTGTAAACACATTATATCTATAGGTATTCACATTTTGATTTATGACCCATGACAATTGGACAAAGAATGGCCCAACATCCACCATTACACGCAATCAAAACCGTGTGTCAATATGAATTAGTATCGGTAAATCGATCCATCGCCCTCATTAATGTTTCATTTTGTAACATAAATTCATATATGAGAATTTTGTATAATATATTGGTCAGTTAGATATCCATAAATACAAAATAATGGTCATCCATCATTCTTGGTCCCAGTGACAATGAAAACGCTGAAACGTTCCCCCAAAAACTCTAATCTCCATTGTTAATATTTTGCTTGGCGAATACATCAAGGAGTTCGTGTTATGCAGGGTTTCCACGTGAAAACTGACCTTTATGAAAAGCATAATGTTAATTTCAGGGTCACGTTATTTTCATTCTATGACAAATCTATTCTGTGGTAAAAAAATGTGGAAGTCGATACGTTATTCAAACACGCATCGCACGAACCCGACTATTACATATTAATTTTTCGTGACTCTAGGAAGTCGGTTGTTTGCAATCTTCTTACTATAAGCAGTATATGCTTAGCAGTGAATTTGTATGTCTTTCACCAAGAAATTGAATTGACTGTGACGTCTAGTTAATTTTGGTAGAAAGAAAAAAAGTACATATATACAAATATATATATATATATATATATATATATATATATATATATATATATATATATATATATATATATATATATATAGGGTGTCTCACGGTGACCACCCACTAGAATATTTCAGAGACTACTTCGTTTAGAAATTTTAAATTTTAAGATATCGGGTTTTCCGGCATGTCCTCAACTAAAATAATGGCGTCCACGTAGTCGCCATTAGCTTGTTTATTTTAAATAGAAAACTTTATATGTTTTTGAATTTTGGGTTTCACGTAAAATGTTTGGTGGACTTTCATCCAATATCCCTATTTCTAAAGTTAGCCGTTTTTTTAGATATTTTTTTTTCAAAAAAGCGAAGAGAAAGGGTAACTATCTTATCCATGTGTACTTTACAGTAAGAAAGATAAATCGACAGTATTCACAAGAGAGATAGCTGGACCGCTAAGCTTCAGACCAGACTTTTAAGGTGGCTTATTTACATACTACTGTCAATTAAAATAATGAGTACACTGAAGAAATTAAATCAAGAATTAGACAAGCCAGGACCATATTTAACAAAATGAGAAGCGTGTTATGCAGTAGAGATCTTAACTTACAACTTAGAGTCAGAATATTGAGATGCTACGTTTTCTCGGTGTTGCTTTATGGGATGGAATCATGAACGTTAAAGAAAGATATAAGTGATCGACTGGAGGCATTTTAAATGTGGTCATATAGAAGGATCTTGAGGATAAGTTGGGTGGACATGGTAACAAATGAGCAGGTACTGGGAAGAATGAGAAAAGAAAAAGAGATATTGAACACAATTAAAATAAGAAAGCTGCAATATCTGGGCCACGTGATGAGAGGAGAGAAATATGTATTGTTGCAGAATATTATGCAGAGAAAGATACGGGGAAAGAGAGCAGGGGAAGAAGACGTGTTTCCTGGCTAAATAACCTGAGAAAATGGTACAACTGTAGCTCCGTTGAGTTGTTCAGAGCTGCAGCATCAAAAGTGAGAGTAGCCATGATGATAGTCAACCTTCTAAGAGGAGACGCCACTTGAAGAAGAAGAATAATTACATACAGGCTGGTGGGAATTTAATGTCGAGTTAAGTTAATTTCAAACCATAATAAGTTGTTGTTTTCAAATAGAACAGCCTGTATTTTTCCATAGTCTGGTGTACGAGATTATTCTCTTTGGAGCGGTATCATTTTTTTCTCCCTCGGGGCTCGTCCGCGGCTTTGCCGCCCCGATAGCAGTGCAACCTTTGGCTTATTGTGCATGCCCTTAGACTTTTTACTCCACCTATTCCAAAATCGCTGTGCCTTGAACCAGTCTGCACAGCGATTGGTAGGGTGATGTTTTATAATGCTCTGTCTCCGGTCTAGACTGACCGTAGATCAGTTGTCTTTTGCGGTCCAGAGCTTTACACTCACACAAGATGTGCTGGGCAGATTCCTCCCCCTCGACGCAGAGTCTACATGCGAGGTCCCCCTCGAACCGTCAAGAGACCTGTTATGTTTCTGAGCTGTTCTCTGCTAAGATTTAGCAGGTCCACAGCTCTCTTTGAACTGGGTTCGTCAATTATTGACTTCCCATGTCTGAGCGCTGGACAGTCTCCCCAGTACACCTTGTGTTGGTTTCTGACCCTGGACTTAATAGCTGCCCTGGCAGAGCCGGTTCTGGTCCCATAAATAGTTCTGCTGACCCCCTCTTCGCGAGAGTGTCAGCTTGAGGGTGACCTCATTCTGCCCATCCAGGTCGCTCGTATCGTTTCGGCACTCATTCACCAGCCAGGAATTTACCCGTGGGCTATTTAGGGCTTTAAGGGCGACTTGGCTATCTGTGGCTATGAGGATCCGCTTGTTGGTGTAGCCCCTCCTCTTGTTCTCCCACACACAGTGCAGGATGGCGTACATTTCGCCCTGAAAGACCGTTACATGGGCTCGGAGGCAAATAGTATGACTTACCCTCGGTCCTTCCGAATAAACACCTTACCCCCGTCCCACTCTCCCCGCCCGATACGTCCGTGAACTAGACAAGCGCGTCCCGTAGTATGCCCGGCGTCTCCTCGCGGCATGCCTCGCGGTGAGGGATGTCCACTGTAAAGTTATTTTCCCTGCAGATTCGTGGGATCGCGAAGTGTGACCTCATTTCAAGCATGGGCTCCTTCACGATCTCCTGAATTTTGCAGTGGCCCTGAAGCCTGGGTTGATGTTTAGTCTACCATTGCAGCAGCGGGATCCTGGTTTCTCATACCTATCTCTTCTCATTTTAGTGAATTTTCTTTAAAAAAAATCACTATTGAGGAGATCGCGACTTTTGAATCTTGAAAATTTTTTTTCAAATGAGCACGATTTAGGGCATCTGGAACCCAAATCCGAGGTTGGTTTCAGACTTTAGATGTTTATATATATATATATATATATATATATATATATATATATATATATATATATATATATATATATATATATATATATATATATATTTATGTGTGCGGCCGTATGAGTGAATGCTCGAGGCCAAAAATGTGTTAAAAAATATTTATGTATCACACCGATAACTCAAAAAACATTGGGCCGATTTGATTAAATTTGGTAAGTACCTTTCGTCTGTCAGTTGCTTGCACTAGTTCGTTAGTCAGGAAAATCAGCCCCGTTTTTCCCGGAAAATTTGGTGTTTTCTTTTGGATTTTTTTTTATTTCCGGAAATAACAGAGTAAGATCAATCAAATTTAGTACGCGGATTTACATCATTAGAAGTAAATTAGGTACCAAACTTTAGCTATATAAGTTAAAAAACAAAAAAAGTTATAGGCAAATAAAAAAGAGGTTTTCCGCAAAACGTATGAGTCGCGATTTAAAACGTCAAAATTGGCAACATTTAGGGAAGAACCTAAACTAGTACGGGTTATGTAAATAAAATGTCACAGGAAGAATGTTTTACACACCCTTAAGTCTTAGCTTCAACCGTCATTGTCCTTCATTTTACAAAAATGCATTCCAGAAAATTAATTTCAAATATACCCTTTGTCTGATGCTTTGGCAGTAGTTTTAGCTATAGAGTTTATCGGTTAATGGTATATAGTTTTTGGCGAATCTTCGTAAAAAATTAATAAATCTCAATCTATCCGTGATTATACAAGATTCGAAAAGAAATTGTATACATTAATTATAGGGTGTTTTTCTATTTTGTTTAATCGAAAACACTTTGAAAAGAAAAACGACCTGTCTTTGAATTTTCCTCAATAATTATCACATTTAATTTTAGCGAATTTTTCGTAAAACGAAAAATTCACTAATTTGTATATATAAATAAATATATATATATATATATATATATATATATATATATATATATATATATATATATATATATATATATATGCCAGTTTTTCCGGCAAAATTTTGGGTTTTCTTGCGGAAAATTTAACAGAGCTATGACAACCAAATTTCACACATACGTTTATACTATCAAACTTACCCTGCGCACTAAAATTAAGATCTCTATTTTAAAATAAAATAAAAAGTTATAGGCATTTAAAGAAAAAATTGGGTGCCACTGGTGATCAGAGGAAAGCGCAAGAAAAAAGTATTTTGTGTGATTAACAAATATTTTGTAAATTTTATAATTATTCTTCTTGAAACGTCAAAGTCGCGATTTGAAACGTCAAAATTTGCATTTTTCAGACAACCAATTTGAAGCCAATACGGATTATGTCTAAAAAATATCGTAATAGGTGTATTTCACAAAGCCTTAAGTTTGAGCTCCAACCATCACTGTCCTTCATTTTAGTAAAATATTTTCGGAAAATCAATTTCAATAGACCCTCTTTCTGACGCTTCGGCAGTAGTTTCCGCTATAGAGTTTATGGTTTCATAGTCTATATTTTAGCAAATTTTCGTAGAAAAAATTCGTTATTAAGAAGACCGCGCCTTATGAATTTTAAAAAGATTTCTTCAAATGAGCGCAAACTATAACCCCTAAAACCCATATACGGGGTCAGTTTCAGTTTTACCTGTTTGCACATATACAGGGTGACGCATTTCTAGGGTAAAACTTAATATATCCGTTATTATACAAGATATGAAGAAAAAGTAATTACGTTAATTATAAGGTGTCTCGAGCTGTATCTTATAAACCTATTTTGAGAATTACAGGGTTACCCATAAGTCGTTGGTAATTTATTTGCTTAATAGAACACCCCTTATGTTATTTGTAATATGTTGGTAATGAATAAAACATGTTAAGTAGTTATTGTAAAGAAAAGTTGAATTTTTGTGAAAAATAATTTAGTGTAACATTCCTGAAGGCAATTTATGTAAAAGAATAAATTATCATACCTTTTTTTTTCAATTTTGACCCTAAAGTTGTTCGTGAATAAGTACATCTTGTGAGATGTGTCAATAGCTTAAAGAGGTTCGTTGGTTAGGAAAATCGGACAAGTTTTTCTGGAAAGTTTATTTTCGGAAAATGTTTGTACTTTTTGAAACAACAAAGCTATTTAAATGATATATGGTATATTGTTAGTACTATATAGGTTATACTACCAACCAAATGCCCTTCTTGTAAAAACAAGATATAGTTGCCATTATAAACATTTTTACGAAAATTCGCCACCATAACGCATTTGCGTCCCGAACTTTTATTGTTACATTCAATTATCATAATTTTATAGACACAGTGTCTATATATATATATATATATATATATATATATATATATATATATATATATATATATATATATATATATATATATATATATATATATATATATAATATACATATATTCTTATACACCTATCGAGTTTCATAAACGTTGCTCGACGTATTCTTGATATATTTCACCAAATAAAGTAAAGAAAACGCACTTTTACACGACTACAATATTTTCCTCTACAACTTCGTGCATTACGTGAGCATAATTCAAAGTCGATTAAGCCACATTGAACCGTGCATATCGTTCTTTTTTCTTTTGTGCTCGACATTTATGATGATATGTTGGCACCTTACAAAACGTATCGGCCAAATTAGCATATCCCATCGTAGAGCTTCAAATTTAACACTCTGGATAAGGCATCATCACACTGGAACGCGAGAAAACTACGAAAGGATGGAAATCAAGACATTTCCTTAAATAACCCAATTCATCTTTAGGCAACTGGTATGACATACTTGTCTCAAGAAATTGCATAATGCTGTTATTTGTGAACATGTAAGTCAAGCAAGCTTATATAATCTACTTAAAACTTATGTACCTACTGTCGGCATCTTTGAAATTTTCGCAAATATCACTCTAAAACTGTAACTTACTTTTAGCGAATATTTGTTAAAAAGCTTTTCTAATGTTTTGTATTTCTCAGCTTGTAAACCACACAACTAGTAGTAGTTTAGTTTTGAAGTACCAGTACACATCTAGTGTTTGATTTGTGTATGTGCTAAAAGTCGCTAGAGTGATAATGTGTGATAGTGTCATGGAAGACCTTAAGTTGCATTGCAATGATGATCTGAAAAAGTCATGTGTGACAGCAATTATTGTAGCAGGATTTTTACAAGAGAAAGATACAATTAAATTCTTACAGAGGTAAAGGCAGCAAAAGTTTGCAAAAGTGACGGTGACACAATTTCTTCGGAACAAGAGCGACGATTGAAAAGGTACGATATTTTAAAAATTGGCGAAACCGAGAAACTGATATAGAGAAGGGCGGACTAAGCTGTTGCCCTGCGTTATTCCTACACGACCGACAAATTTTTTGTCTCACACGTTCACTTCATGTAGGGGCGGGACATAAGAGATTTTATATTTCAACAACACACCACAAGGCCCTACATACTTTACAAAAACACAGTTCCATGTGCATAATTAAAAGAAAAATAATAATAAACTGTGTGAATTGGGCAAAGTTCAGCCGGATGTAAAATCATCCCCTGCTCTACCACTTACGCCCATATGCAAAACTGGCAGTCAACAGCCAATCCGGCAACCTGCTCAAACACCACGCATAATCAGCAACAGTTTCTTTTTGAAGGAACGCACAGAACAGCTCTTAATACTCTCATTAAGTCCATTGTATATAGCGCATATCTGGTAAAAGACCGTTTAAACAATGTTACCCTGTACTTAGGTGGTGAAATTAAGCCCTTCGACCGTATGTTAATGCTATGAACATCAGTTCTGTGCGTTACCTTTCTATACAAGTATGTTGGGACTCTAGACACAATAATATAATGGAACAATGTTGCTGCTCTCAGAGTGAAACGATTACGCATATTAAGCCACTTCACTTCATTTAGTTTATGCGAGATATGTTCGAATATTCGAATACCATACGCGAACCTCAGACAGGAATTTTGCAGTCTCTGTATCCGATTATAATTGCAACCGTCCAAGCATGGCGAATATAGTTCCGAGCAATAGGCAAACTGCGAGAGGACTAAGGTATTCCCAAGCATTAGTTTAACATTAGTCGGAATATAAGTCCTTTGCGGGTACAGCAGACGCAGGTTGTTGTAGGCCCGCTGAAGGCAGGCACTAACATGCCGCTTATATCTAAACTTGTTATCCATTATCACACCCAAGTTTCGCACCTCATCCAAAAGTTCTAGAGGCTCCTTATTTATCATGACCCTCACATTTACCTTTAAGCGCTCTACAAGAATCTGACTCCCAAACAAAATAGCAGCCGACTTCTTCGCATTTAGACACAGCGATTGATCTTTGGACACTTTGTACAATGAATTCAGATCGGAATTCATCTTTCCCAGTGCATCCGAAACCTCTGCGGCATTAAAGGAAATGTATATCTGAATGTCGTCAGCGTACATCTGTACTTTAGAATACTGAATGACCCTTGGGAAATGATTTACGTAAATAGCGAAAAGCAGGGGCCCAAGGACCAAGCCCTGCGGCACACCACTCTCCACAAGACGAGCATCCGACTCGCAGCTGCCAATTCTCACAACAAGGTAGCGTTCCCTTAAGTAATTTCTGATCAAAGCCAGAGCCTCCGAGCCCATCCCAACAGCGCTCAATATTTTCAGCAATATATTATGATTTATGGTGTCGAAGGCCTTGGAAAAATCCAACAGCACCAGTAGTGTCAGCATACCCTGGTTCGTGGCCCGCAAAATGTCGTCTGTAACCCTTAGCAGTGCAGTGGCACAGCTATGATTAGCCCGGAACCCAGACTGAAAGTCAGATAAGATGTTCTTGTCACTCAAGTAAGTCCTAAGCTGCGAGTCCAGCACCCTTTCCAGCAGCTTTGATAATATGGGCAATATACTGATTATCCGCAGTTGATTCAGCTCCGTAGGATCCGCCACCTTCGAAAACGGCAGCCCAATAGCACATTTCCAGATTTTTGGAAAATATACTTCGGAGATAAGGTAAGTTGCGTTATCCAGTAGAAAGTTATGAAAATTCGCTACTATAACGCATTTTCTCCGCCGCAGCTTTTAATATTTACCCTATTTACTTATCCTGCTTACATATCCTGCCCATTCCCATTGTAACACAAACTACACATGTAGGTTGTTTCACTTTTCCCTAGTCATTGAAATAAGTCGATGGCGTATTCTTGTTTCTTTCTTAAAACATTAATATCAAATGCATGCAGTTACGTTTGCTCTTGTATTATAAATGAATGGCTTAAAGTTAAGTTTATAGAGAAACGTACTAACAAGAATAGTAAACAAAAATATCGAAAGGCCAATTCACATCCCCTAATACGCCTAACGAACCGTTTGCGTGTTCCATTCATCATCATTATGATTGTAAATTATTCGGTAGTTTCTTATATTGGAGAACAACGAAAGCTTTAGTTTTCATCAATACAAGATCTACAACAAGAACTAAGTGCTTACCACAGACATGTATTTATATAGAACGTCTTTTAAGCGCATTAGCCACCATTTTATAAGATAACTTTTGTATACTGACTTTCCAAAGAATCCGAGCACCCAGCAGGTGTCCACCAAATGCAATAAAATTTTCTATACTACACTTTGTCTCTGATAAGAAATGGTGACAATATGGGAAAAAAAATTGACAGGTGTGCACATTATAGTTTTGTCTTGTCAAAAAATTATATCTTTAAATTTGAGTTTCCTTTAGTTCGAAGCAATATTTCGTATAGATTTGTGCTCAGTTTACTAAGTCGTTTTGCCTAGGCGCCGTTTACAGAACATTTACAACCCTTTAAAAAGTGAGTTTGAAAGGGGGCGCATTGCTGGTATGCGGGAAGCCGGTTTTTCAATCAGACAAATTTCTGACGGCATAGGACGCAGTGTGACAACAGTGTTACAGTGTTACAGTGTTGGTCCAATGGTCGGAAGAAGGATTCCATAACCGTCGTTATTTGAGAATTGCGGGCTTACAAGACAGTTTTCAAAACTCGGTCCATTGGAAATGCTTTGTTGGGAGCCTTACAATGAAGTATCTTTGTGGCAACTATATATCGCAGAATCCCCGGTTTTTGGGCTTTGTTCATATAGACCTATTCTATGTCTCCTACTAACCCCTCAACACCATGCTGTCCGGCTTGAGAAGTGTAACGGCAGATCAAATTGTGATGGTGAATTGAATAGAAATTTGAAGGAGATGATTACATACGAAACGTACGGGAGCCTGTTGCAATGCTATACCCACGAGGGTGAATGCAATTCCTTTCCAACAAGACAAAGCACGTCCTCATACAGCAAAGGTCACTACTAGGTTCTTACAAGAAAATAACGTGACCCTGCTTCCATGGCCTTCTTGCGCCCCAGACTTGTCACCAATTGAACGCGGATGTGATTGGCAATCGACTGGGTAATTTACCCCAACCACCAAATAACCTACTTGACCTTCGTCACCGAATTCAATAAGCCTGTGATGGCATTCCTGAGGATACCATGAATCGTTTAATTTCAAGCATGCCTCGAAGTATTATAGAATACATAAGAGACCATGGTGGAACCACTCATTACTAAATAACTTTGTTATTAGTGAATTTTCGTAGAAAACAGTCACTATTGAAGATATCTCGACTTTTAAGTTTTCAAAAGATTTCTTCAGATGACTGCGAACTAGGCCACCTAGAACATATACCGGAGGCAGTCTCAATCTTTATATATATATATATATATATATATATATATATATATATATATATATATATATATATATATATATATATATATATATAATCAGCTGATTTTGATTAAATTTGGTAAGTACTTTTCTTTTGCACTTAGCTTGGATAAATTAGTTACCCCGGAAAATCCGACCAGTTTTTGCGGTAAAATTGTTTCTTTCAGATAATGTTTGTATCTCGGAACATAAGAGAGTTATGGCAATCAGATTTCCTACACAGCTTTAGATTATAAAAAATAAATGAAGTATCGCGATTTAGATCTCTAAGTTAAGAGAGAAAAAGGTATAGTACCTATATAAGCATTTAAAAAATATTTCGGTGTCACTGGTGATCAGAGAAACACACAAGAGCAACAGATTTTCTGTGATAACACAACCTGCTGTATACTACAGACAAATATTAAGTTTCCTTGGCGCAAAATTTCTTAAAACATCGTCAAACTCTAGATTTGAAACGCTAAAATGGCATTTTTGAAAGCTGAAACGAATACGGATTCTGTAGAAGAAATATCGTAAGATGTGTATTTTACAAAGCTTTAAGCTTCAGCTTTAACTCATCAATGTCCTTCATTTTGATAAAATGCTTGCAGATAATGCATTTCAAATATACCATTTCTTTAATGCTTTGGCAGTAGTTTCAGTTATAGTTTGTCTATAATTTTTAGCGAAAATCGTGGAAAAAATTCGCTCCCGAGGAGACAGCGACTTGTGAATTCTTAAATTCATTTCTACGGTAAAGATCAATCTATCCGTTATCATAGAAGATACGAGAAAAAAATTTTACACGTTAATTATAGGGGATCTTAATCTATATCTTATAACAATATCTTGACAATCACAAGTGGCCCATTAGTCGTTGGTGATAAAGGCTGTTTTTCTATAGAACACCCGATATATATTTTAGTTGGTCATATCATGCACAGCAAGTGTGTAAAAGTCTTGCGCCGTCTCTGTTTCTCATGGGACTAATTAAAAATAGTGCCGCAAATTGAATCATAACTTCTACATAGCTGTGATAATCTACTCTCCTCAGAAAGACATTCTCATGAAATTAATTTAGGGTCGATGTCACAAAGAAAATATTCGTGTTCCATAAACTTCTAGAATCTCATATTTCTCGAGTTTTAACGAGAAAATGTCAATTTTCACCAAATCATCCCTCATTTATCCTCTACCCCATAAAGCGACCTTACACAAAAACAATTCGAAGCATTCTTTTGCCTAAGTATCATCCTTGCCAAATGGAAATACACCAAGAGATACATAATGCTTCGAAACTTTTGCCAATAGATGAATGCTTAACATAAGACTATTTCTAGCTTTAAGCGAATTTTTTGTAGAACGCAAAATTCACCAATGGGGAGATCTGTATATATATATATATATATATATATATATATATATATATATATATATATATATATATATATATATAAACACAGATCTCCCCATTGGTGAATTTTTCGCTCTACAAAAAATTCGCTAAACGTAAAAAATAATTTATATATATATATATATATATATATATATATATATATATATATATATATATATATATATATATATATATATATATATATATATATATATATATATATATATATTTGTGTGTTTGTGTGTGTGTCACACCGTTACACCGTTAACTAAAAAAATAATGGGCCGATTTTGATCAAATTTGTTACGTACCTTACTTTTGTAAGTGGGTTGAATAAGTTCTTTGGCCAGGAAAATCGGCCCAGGATTTCCAGGAAAATTTTGTGTTTTCTTTCGGAAAAATGTATATCTCCGGAAATAACAAAGTAAGGGCAATCAAGCAACACAACTTCGTCAGTGGCCTGTCGTCGATATTCCAGGATTATTTCGCGAATTTCTTCACTATTTTTTTTTGGTTTGTGCCATGGAAAGGCGACCAATAGCATAATTTTTGTAGGCCGTTTGAAATATTCACGAGAATCAGCATATAAAACAACTCCCACTAAAAATTCACACAAGCCGAGCAGAAACTTCTTTAGTGATTTCTTGGCTTACTGACTCGGGAATGGTAAAACTGATGTTTCAGAAGATGAATGTATTTTGACGTCCAGCATCCAACGGTTATAATGTGTCGCGTTGAAAATGAAACATCCTGTATAGATAATATATTTTAAGAGATTGACAACATTGTTTTTAAGAAGTAAATTTTCCAATCGACAGTGTTTGCCTGGGGGACCTCTAGTAATATTAAGAGACATTTTTCAAGTTCGTCGCTTCCCCTAATGCTGAAATGTCCCTGAGAAGTCGCGCGTGTAAGACTGGCCAATCCAATTTGTGAAAGTGTCCATCTACGTCAACATAGTGCAATTTCGAGCCTTAATAATACTGAAGTATTGAGATGTGAGGCTGATGTATCGTTTGTATTAGAAAGGGTTTGTCTCATGTATGATCACTGAGTTTTTCAGAGTCTCCGAATTTAGAAATGTTGCTGCTTTAATTAGTTACCGACTATTGCTGTTGACGGGGAGCTAAATATTTTTTATTAACTAAAATGCTAGTGTGAATTCAGCTGAATTTTGTGAATTGTCACTAAAAAATATAGTATATATATATATATATATATATATATATATATATATATATATATATATATATATATCCGAGCGGTAACTCAAAAAATACTCAAACGATTTGAACGAAACTTGGCACATATCTTCACTGTATTAAGACCGCGGTCAAGTTTGTAACGCAGCTTTATTTTTTCCCCAAAAATAGGCAGAATATTTTGGAAAACAATATATTTTTGAAAGCATTAGAGTAACCGAAAGTAGGCTTTGCATGTGGGTAGAAATGGCGTAAGTTAACCTATGCTGTGAATTTTAGGTAATTTGGTTGACAAAATATAGAGTTTCTTCCAACTTAAAAATAAACCCTGAAAGATATGTGTTGAAACGACTTAGTAGTTAAGTCCCATGCCTGGCAGACAGAGTAGTTAACTGCCATGCGTGGATTGATTTTTACAACAGGTATAAACTATACATCAACGGTAATCAAACAAAATAAATAACAGGCATAAAACATACTAACTACCCTAACCAACAATCGTGAACTCTCGACCACAAATATCTCAAATGACAGACGATATGAAATTAAAATTTTGCTAAGTGATTGTTTTTTAACTCACGGATTCAATAAATTTTAAAAATACACTAAATTTGTAACTTGATGAACGGCCCCAAATACAGTTTTAGACTGAAAGTGTAGCATATTATAGTGCTGTAGTAAGCAAAATCATGTCACGTCTCTATACAAGCTATTTTAAAACAGTTTATTTTTTATCTTTATTTAAGATCGAAACCGTCGTTGAATGTGTTTCAGGTGATAATTCTATTAATTCTATAATTAATTGTTACGTGTACTTTTATTATAATATAAAATATCCCGCGGTAGGATTCCGGCGTCAAGTATCATGTAAACAAAGCGTCACTTAACGTATCTGAGATGGTTCGTTAGTAGGGTGCTTGTCTTCTACGCAGAAGGTTCTTCGCAGAAGAGATCGATTCCCGCTCGATAAATGTACCTTTTTTTTTAAGTTGACATTTGGAGAAACAATAGTGTACAGATTTCATACGTTTTGAACAAGATGTCATTTTTGTTTACATCGCCTGAATAGCTTTGTCACCTTTGAGCCTAAAATTATAATTTTCAGCAGACATCTTGTTACTGTTGATAGTGAAAAAACCGGTTTGATTAGGTTGACTAATACGAAATTATTCAGGCGATTAATAAGGAAAAAATTGCTACGTTTATAATTTGGCAGGTATTTACTTTTCTAAATGTAAATTAAGTTTCCTTCTGGAAAGCTTTTTTAACTTTAATGAAATTTGTAGGTAATACAAGTTTCTTTTAAACAGACTTACACTCTCTATAGATATAGCAAATTTTAATTTTCTAGCTTAATAGAAAATTCAGTTTAGGGCATTTTTCTCAGAAGGAGTTAGAACACAAGATTTTTTTAATAATGGAGAGCTATCTATGGTAACACTTTCGAAAGAATTCTTCAAATGTGCACGTACTAGGACCTCTAAAATCTATCTTCGAGGGCTGTGTAATTTTCAAGTATTAATTTTAGTAATGTCCTGTGTAATAATAGTGTAGAAGTCATATGAAAATTCGCTACTATAACACACTTGCTGCGTCCTGAAATTGTTTACTTCTGGATTATCTAGGCAGAGTTTAGCAACATTATAATTTTAGTGAGTTTTCGTAGACGAGATCATGAGTTTTGAGTTTTGAAAAAATCTCTTCAAATGAGCGCTAACTAGGCCCGCTAGAATACATGACAGGGGTCAGTTTTAACTTTTAAATGTTTATACAGTGTGAACCGCAGCTATGAAATAAAATTCATAATTCGAAGAGATTTTTTTTTATGAAGAACGCTCGATCACGTCAACTCAATTTTGTTTCACACCTTGTAGTATTAGTTTGTTATTTTCACCTCTCACCATTTCATCCCCATTCTTTGTTAATTTTTTTAAATAGCAACCCCATCATTTCTGACGGAAATTCATAAAGCATAGTTTTTTATGATGGAACCAAAAAAATAGGGACCATAGCTCATAGACGGCTACAAAGGGTGGGAATTTAATGACTGACTATACAAGTTAAACCGTTTATTCTGAAATCCATAGCTATTAAATAGTCCATGATAATGACTAATTACTTCTACATCGTCACAACGTGTAGAAATATAGCGTCGGGGACAAAAATTAAAACTTTTTTTTTTAGCTCAAACGTGGAAAAAGTATAAAAAACTCTGGACGCATCAAGTGCGTTATGGTAGTGAATTTTCAAACAAAAAAATTTAATAGCAAATATGTGTGTTTTTTTTTAAGAAAGCAGGCATAAAATTTGGTTACCAGTATAACCTATATAGTAAAAACAATGTGCCATGTTTCATTAAAATAACTTTATTGTTTGAAAATGTACAAAAATTTCCGAAAGTAAACTTAAAGTGTTCCCGAAAAAACTCGTTTCTTGGTCAACCTTATAGGTTAATAGCACATTGAGCTATTCAAATATGAAGCATTTGATCAAAATTCGCTACCATAACGCATTTACTGCGTCCAGAATTTCTTTTCTTACAAACATGCATTATATTTCGATGAAAAATGCAAAAATGCAATAACATAAGGCGTGTTTGATTTAAAAAAAAGAAAATTTGTATCACCAACGACTTATGGGCCAGCCTGTGATTGTAGAAATAATTTTTTAAGATGTAGCTCAAGACACCCTATAATTAATATATAAATTTTTTTCATATGTTGTATAATAACAGATATATTGAGCTTTATTAATTTCTTATGAAAATTCTACAAAAATTATATACCATTAAACGATAAACTCTATAGCTAAGACTACTGCCAAGCATCAGAGAAAAGGTCTATTTGAAATGAATTTTCTGGAAATATTTTATTAAAATAAAGGGCAATGATGGTTGAAACTAAGACTTCATGGTTTGTAAAACATTCTTCTTGAGACATTTTATTTCCATAGCCCGTATTAGATTCAAGTTCTTTGCCTAGATTTTGCCAATTTTGACATTTTAAATCGCAACTTTGACGTTTTGAGGAAAACCCCAATTTATTTTTCTTTATATGCCTATAACATTTTTGTCTTTTGGCCTACAGAGCTAAATTTTGGTAGATAACTTACCTATAAGGATGTAAACCCGTGTACCCGTGCCTCTATTGTAAGATGCCTGAAACAGACAAGTCAGGACAGCAGCAAGTTCTGCTGCGCATTTTTGAGAACAATTGCTGGGATCTCGTCAAGGCCAGAGGCTTTCCTGGTATTAAGAGAAGAGAGCATATTTCGTACCTTTTTAGTTTGGAAAGGATATCCGTCATTCTATGTGCGACATTGGGGACTGTTGGTGGTTGAACATTTGGAGGTGGGTTGAGGGTACAATTGCCGGCAAATAACGAGGCAAAAAGTTCAGTCTTGCCCAGGGCGGTAGGAACAATTTCATCACCTGAAACAATAGGTGGGAACGTGCTCTTGCAGACGTTGTTCTTAATAGATTTAGCAAACCGAGTTCTCATCAAACCCAAAGTACTGTAACTTATTGAAAGGTATTTCGGGAACAATGGTGTCAAACGCCCTACTCTAATCCACTATGATCAAACAAGTAACTCTGCCGCGATTGAACGATATATACAAGTCGTCGGTAATAGCCGCCAGGGCGGTTAAAGTACTATGGTGTTCCCTGAAGCCAGACTGGAAAGAAGGATTGACACTGTTCTCAAGGACGTAATTTGCTATTTGTTCCTTCATAATCATCTCAAGTATACTAAACACAAGAAGTACACTTATAGGCCACAATTTTCGTAAAAATATTTCAAATCCGATAACTCAATTTCCCCTTAAGCTATAATCTTCAATCTTGAGCCATAGTAAAACCTATGTAAAATACCTTTTTGGTTGTTTTGTTTGAAAAAACTAGTTCGATTGGGTTAACTGAAACAAAACCATCCAAACAATTAATAAGGAAAAATAGCTGCAATATTTTATCATTTTCAAAAAGTATGGATACAGCAACCGTAAATAAGTGTTGGAAATGGTCTGGGTGCAGCAAGTATGCTATGGTAGAAAATTTTCGTAAAAAGATTTCAAATCCGATAGGTCAATAAATTTCCCATTAAGCTGGAATCTTCAATCTTGTATCATTGTAAGACCTATGTAAACGCAGTGTGTACTAAATTAAAGAAAAATAACATAATGAGCTTCGCGGATAACTACAAATTTGTTTTGGTTGCCCTTACTTTGTTAATTGTGAAGATATACATTTTTTTCGAAAGAAAACACAAAATTTTCCGGGAAAACCTGGGCCAATTTTACTGGCTAATGAACTTATCCAATCCGTTTTCAAAAGGAAGGTATTCATCAAATTTAATTAAAATCGGTCTATTATTTTTTGAGTTATCGATGTGATACATATATATATATATATATATATATATATATATATATATATATATATATATATATATATATATATATATATATATATATAAACATATAAAAATTGAAACTGACCCCCGATATGTGTTCTGGGGGGCCTAATTAGCGCTCATTTGAAGAAATTCAAAAGTCGGGATCTCCTCATTAGTGATTTTTTTTAAAGAAAATTCACTAAAACATATAGAAAACATGATTTGAGCACGAACTTTTTTCGTCTATCGGTCTGTTGGTCCGTCGGTCTGTCGTCTGTCGATCTGTATGTTTGTCTGTTTGTAGCCACGATAACTTTAGAATGAATTGAGATATCGTCTTCAAATTTGATATATAGTTATCACCCGACAAACGAACGGTTCGGATTGTTTTTGGGTAAATTCGCTTTAGGGGATAGGGAATGAATGGGGGGAATTGGTGAAAATTTGCATTTTTTCGTTAAAACGCGAGTACTCTAACGTTTTAGGGTTTATTTATTTTATTTAAAATCATTTGGGAATCTGTGCTGAAATTAAAGTATATGTTGAATGCGTGGGGGTGGAATATATAAAAACTTCGAACTTTTGTACTAAAACGGCGTAAAAAGGCTCAAAACATATAGAAAACTTAATTCTGGAACGAATTTTTTTTTGTCTGTCGGTCGGTCGGTCTGTTGATCTGTTGGTATGTCCGTCTGTTGGTCTGTCTGTCTGTCAGTCTGTCGGTGTGCAGGCATGTGCGTCTGTCTGTTAACAGGCGCAATAACTTTCGAGCGAATTGATATCTCATCTTCAAATTTGGTATCCAGTTATCACCCGACAAAGGAATGCTTCTAACTGTGTTTAAGTAAGATCGCTTCAGGGTGTAGGTGATAAATAAGGGGTGATTTGGTGAATATGGAAATTTTTTCAATAAAACTAGAGTAATATAACGTTTAAAAAGTGTATGGGTACAGGAATACAAATATTTGCTTTGTGGTCAAGCCATGGGCCCTAAATTCATTCCATAAATTATCACAGCTATGCGGAAGTTATGTTTAAATTTGCAGCACTATTTTTGCATGCAACCGGACGTGCGAATTCTGTTGAACCTTAATTATAAATCAACAAAAAATAGATTTGTTACATTTTCATCTGCAGAATCAGCTTTCCTACATAATAAGTTAAGTTGTACACGACCCTTATATTTTCGTTATAATTTTTATTAAAAGCATGAAATGGGTGTTATAATAAGCACAAATTTTGGTTCTGTTATCTCCTATCAAAAAAAAAAAAAAATTGCATGCAGGACCAGATAATCTGTTGATCTGAAACCTGTATCTACTTCACTGATGTTCATCAGTTTTTGCAGGTTCGAAAATATTCTTTAATTATTTCACCTTCGTTTAGGCAGCTGTTAGAAGCGCACGTCAGCAAAATTAAACTTCGTTAAAACAATTGTCAGGTAGGTGTCAAATCTACTGCGCTTAAGTCACAGAAATGCCTTATTTAATTGAAACCCTTCGAATTGAAATATTAATCATGATTACGGTGATAAATGTCGATCCCAAGCAGAAGTTGCTAACCTTTTTAATACAAAGCACCCCCAGCTACCACCACTTTCTGTATCTAAAATTTATACACATTTTCAAGTTGGACACGTTAAATCATTGTGCAGGAAGCTCGCTTGTGTGAATGATAACGTAACACTTGGTGCTTTATTTGCTTTTCAAGAAAAGTCACATCTTCGACGCATCGTATGGCACGGGAAAATGGGATAGGTCACTCTACTGTTTTAAGAACTTTACACACAGTAAAAATGCAATCATATAAACTACAATGCTCACAAGAACTGATTGGCGGTTATTCGGATAGAAGATTACAATTTTGCGAGCTTTGATATGCTAAATACAAATATTATTTCTTACGCATAAATTCTCTTTTTTGAAGACGCAACATTAGTTTTAAATGGCGCGGTAAATCGGCAAAACTGCAGATACTGGGCAGAGGACAACCCTGTTGGATGCGAGAAACCTACACCCAGCGTTCTGAGAAAGTCAAGGGCATTTTTTAACGTGGGTCTATTTCGGCGACTATGGCCAATTACCGACGCTAAGGAGCAGTTTCACCTTGCTATTCTACAAAATTTTCCAAACCCCTATCCCTCTGTCCCAATCAAATGGATCAACAGCTGACTCAAATATTTGAAGACAGATGGCTCAGACATCTAAGACCATGGAATTGGCCAGTGAGGTCCCCCGACCTTACGCCATTAGATTTTTAGGTTTGGTGAGTAATGAAGCAAAAAGTTTATTCTACATCAGTAGTTTCAAAAGTAAATTTGATTGCTCGAATACGAACAGTGTTTCATCAGTTGCTTGCAGATTAAAAAGCAAACACGGTGACTGATGTTGTTATCTCTAGAATCAACAAGTGTTTGACTGATAATGGAGGTCATATTGGACACTTATCGCCTTTTAGTGAATTTTATTTAAGAAATTCACCAAAAAGATCGCGACTTTTGAATTTTGAAAAAATTTCTATAAACGAGCGCTATTTAGGAACCCTGGAACGCAAATCCGAGGTCGGTTTTAGACTTTATATGTTTATACATACATACATACACATATATATATATATATATATATATATATATATATATATATATATATATATATATATATATATATATATATATATATGTATATATATATATATATATATATATATATATATATATATGTATATATATATATATATATATATATATATATATATATATATATATATATATATATATATATATATATTTATGTGTCACACCGATAACTCAAAGAGTAATACGCCGCTGTCGATCAAAGTTGGTAAAAACCTTCCTTTTGCAATTGGCTTGGATAAGTTCGTTAAACAGGAAAATCTGCTCAGTTCAAATAGATTAAACAATGCTTTGTTTTAATTAGATAATCGGATTCCCCGGTGCGTGCCAGTGCTGATCTAACCCTTAATGTATCTAATTTCGACCACTTAATTATAATGCATGTTTGTAAGAAAAGAAATGCGGGACGCAGCAAGTGCGTTATGGTAGCGAATTTTTATTAAAATCTGCTCAGTCCAAATAGATGAAACAATGCTTGTTTTTAATTAGAGAATCGGATTCCCCCGTTCCGTGCCAGTTCTAAGCTGACCTTTAATGTATCGAATGTCTACCATGTAATTATAATGCATGTTTGTAAGAAAAGGAATTCGGGACGCAGCAAGTGCGTTATGGTAGCTAATTTTTGTTACATGTTTCAAATATGAATAGCTCAATTTGCTATGAACCTATAAGGTTCGTTGGCCAGGAAACAAGTTTTTTCGTAAATATTTAAGTTTATTTTCGAAACATTTTTGTACATTTTCAAACGATAAAGTTATTTTGATGATCTATGGTACATTGTTTCTACTATATAGGTCATACTGGTAACCAAAGTTAATGCCTGCTTTGTTTAAAAAACACATATATGTTATTTAAAACATTTTTATGAAAATTCACTACCATAATGCACTTGCTGCGTCCAGACTTTTTAATTCTTTTTTCATAGCTAAGGACATTGTTATGATCAACATACATAATTAAATTTGTATATTACTAAGCATTAAGTAAGAGCCTCATCGGTGGTTCAGTAGTAAGGACGTGTACCTTTGAACCGAGTACCGGGTTCGAATCCCAGGGTTTCCCTTTAACTTTTTCAGTACATACTGTACAATTAACATCAACCGAGGTTGTGGCATTGTACTTGAGCAAGTTGAATATCTGCACGTTCCGCCCTTCGGAGGGGGCGTAAAGCCGTCGGTCGCGTGTTCATGTGATGTTGGGCACGTTAAAGATCCCTACTCTTCTAACAGAAAGGTTGTGGTTCCGCAAAATTAAAGGAAAAAAAGCATTAAGTAGTTTTTGTACAATTCTTCTTTTTTCTGCTCATTGGTGGCAAATTGGGATATATCTCATTAAAAACTGTAAGTACATGTTCTGTCTGTAATCCCATTGCAACGTCGGTGAATAAATAATAAATTTAAAATATCAGCATTTGAATATGTTTTATGTTCCATTTCTTAAAAATACCAAATTAAATTCGCACTGCAGAAAAACTAACAACAAATAACTGGTGGCAGTTTTGTTGTTCGTTTTGTGGTTTTGCTAAGAATTTCACAGCCATACTCGCAAGAAGCTACATGATTTTAGTTGATCACACAAAAAACAGTAGATAACTCAAAAAGTTGAAAAGATAGGTATAGGGAACCTTATATCGTTCAAAAAGGAATAAAACTTTGTATTAGAATATGGAAAAACCTATAGGCTATTTCATTTGAGAAATCCGATTTATGAAGGCTTGAATTTAACTAAACTCGGCATTAAATTTCCACCACCCTGTATGGAATTAAGCCACTTTAAAAGTACAGGTAACAATCTCTCTTACTCTAGAACACACATGGTTTTAATATAGATACTGTTTCTTTTGCATTTTGGTGAAAAAAAAATTAATATCTTGAAAATGGTTAGTTTTAGGAATAAGGAAACTTGATAAAAGTCCATCTAGAACGTTAGGTAGAATATAAAAATTGAATAATATACAGGTGTTAAAATATCGAAAATGACGTTATCTTCCGGTCTAACCGGAAGCGGTACGTGGACGCCATTCTTGGCATTCTAGGGCATGTCCGAAAACACTTGCTGCCCAAATTTTCAAAATTGCAATCGTGGGGCCTCTGAAATAAATCTAATGGTCCCTCACCGTGAGACACCCTGTATATATATATATATATATATATATATATATATATATATATATATATATATATGTATAGTATATATATATATATATATATATATATATATATATATATATATATATATATATATATATATATAGAAAGTGGCCCCAAATAGGAAACCCTGGTTTGCGCACATTTAAGAAATTTTGTTTAACAAGGATTCGTTAAAATAATCAAGAAAGGCCTGGTATAAAATTTTCTTCATTACTAATATGTTTGTAAGCTTAATCCGATAGTAAAGATACTGGTAGTAATTGGCTAAAGATTTTACCTTACAAATACTATGAAGTCCGAGCCAACATCCGACATGGAATCAATAAATTGTTTAATCAAAATGTATTTACGCAACCATAACACACATATTTATACAACTTAAATATTTCAACAGTCAGAGAGATACACAATTTGAAACAAAAGCGCATCGGCTTCCCTTCCAAATTAGCAAATAATGTGCTTCGACTTAAACTGAAGCCAAATTAAATTTAATTTCGCCACCACTGACTGGAACAATTGAAAATCCTGACGTAACATTATTCCCCGAATGTTCCATTTCGCCAGCCGGAGTATCAATAAACGTCAAAATGAAAGCCAGTCATTTTTACGTTTACGAATCTGGAAGTAATCAGATATTAATTTTCCTTATTGAACTTATTTCCGTCTGAAAACTGAAACTGATCGAACAGTTTTGCATGAAAAATATATTTAATTCATTCAGTTCCAATAACACGGTAACTGAACGTTCCATGCTTCCGTGCTTCCGGGTAGATATTTTTTTATTCAGGTGCTTTAGTTTTAGGATAAGGCACGAGGTCTATAACCGATTGATTTGGTCTCAAGTTAGGTAACAGAGTGGAATTTTTTCAACTCTATTTTGAGCAAAAAAAAGTTGGAACCAAAGTTTAGCACGTATTGAATGGAGTTTCACATTCATGCGGGTTGAAAGTTAGTAAAAGTATTCAAAACTATAGAATCTTTTCTAGATGCCAATTTGGTTTTATTGTTACACTCGACCAGAATAAAAGTTGTCTCCCCTTCAATTTCATTTACTTTTTTTACCATAAAACACTGAAACAACGTTTAAGGAATCTATGTGGCAGCATTATAACTAATTCATATATGAGGGAAAAGCCTAGGCGAAGCAAGTGCGCTCTGGTAGCAAATTTGCATAAAAATCTCACAAAACAAGAAAAATAGCAAAAATTTAGAAAAGTGTAGTTGTCTCCTAAAAATCGTTTCTAGAACACGAACTAACAATTTTAGTGAATTTTCGTAGAGAAAATTCACTAATGGGGAGATCTCGACTTTTGAAGTTTCAATTTTTAAATGTTTATATGTATAAATATACATACATACATATATATATATATATATATATATATATATATATATATATATATATATATATATATATATATATATATATATATATATATATATATATATATATATATATATAAATGTATCACACCGATAACTCAAAAAATAATGGGTTGATTTTGATAAAATTTGGAATGTGCCTTCCTTTTGCAAATGGTTTGAATAAGTTCGTTAGTCAAGAAAATTGGACGAGTTTTTCCGGAAAAATTTTGAGTTTTCATTTGAGAAAACTGTATATCTCGAAAATTAAAAAGAAATATTATAACTAAATTTGATAGGTAGGTTTACGATATAAAAATTAAACTACACACCAAAATTTAAATTTCTATGTTACAAGAAAAAGAAGTTATAATAAAATATTTTTTGCCACATCATTTCTATAAAAATTCACTACCATAACGCACTTGCTGCGTCAATGCTTTTTTGCTGTTCAGGAACAATATCTTGCCGAAATTGTTGTATATTGATATTATGTTAGTTGTTTTATATTATTTATATATATATATATATATATATATATATATATATATATATATATATATATATATATATATATATATATATATATATATATATATATATATATTGGTAGGTGGTAGTGGACTTTTCCTTTACGTGATAGTAAAGGTTTTTTCACGCCCGAGTAACTACCAGAATTGTTTTCACTCTCTTTTTGAAAGTTGGTAAAGCATAGACATGATCCTCTGAAAATTGCACCAGTCATCATACTCTAAGTTACCCAACTTAATAGTTAACTTTTTAAATAAACTGTATGCCTGTATTTCCAGTATACTACGTTTTGAGTACAGATATTGCATTTCTAAATCCAACCGTTTTTGTTTAGAAATTCTTTTAACTTTTTGACCTACTTTTGTGTTAATATAAATTTTAATATTGAAACTAATGAAATTGGGAAGGACTAATTTTTGTTTTCAAGATTTTAGAAAGGCGATATCTGCACCTAATAATCTTATTTTAGTTCTTAGTTTTCGATAAAGGAAAGGAAAAAAATATCTCTCAAACTCAATGTTATAGTTTATAGTTTATTGTTATATAAATAGTACAAAGCATCTTACAAATAAGTCTAAACTGGTGGCTGCAAATGATGCAATTTTGACTAAATTTTAATCTAAATGTCAATTGTTCTAAGGTTTTGTCCTCTGATTTCTAATCTCCAAAATTATCTCACATCATTATGTCACTGTTCGTATCCCTATCCTCATTTTCATCACTACTACTACTACTACTACTTTCCCCAAGGTCATCTAAATCTAAGAAAGAGGTACAGGAGGTAAAACAAGAATTAGTACAAACAGGAAAATTTCCAATAGAAACGAAGGTAGAAAAGAATGATTTTTATATGGAGAATATTAAATCTGGAATGGAATCAAAGCAACAAGCATTAGTACAGACAAAACTCAACGAAACGATCAGATAAGTTGGGTTTAATTTAAGTAAATGGTCCAGCAACAAATCACAGATTATTGAAAAATTGCCGAAAGAATTGCAAAAAGAAAAAAGTATTGCAGCTGCCAGCTAATGGAACAGACAAATTGCTTGGTACCTACTGGGCACCAAGGGAGTATACAGTTAAATGGAAACTAGAGTTAAAATATGCAGAAATGGTAACAATAATGGAAATATTATCGCCAATGGCCAAGTTATTTGACCCATTAGGGCGGCTATCGCCGGTGGTAATCAAAGCCAAGCTGAAAATTCCCAAACTATGGATGAATCAAACTAGGTGGGATGATGTAGTTCCCACTACCAAGCAGAAAAGAAGTATTCAGGTCAGTCCGATAATCAATGGAACAACAAAACCCAGGTGCGACGAGGTAGTACCCGCTATCAGGAAGAAAACAGGTATTCAGGTTAGTCCGATAATTAATGAAATAGTAATAGCAAGGTGGGAAGAAACAACAACAAAATCAATAGTAAGAAATCATGGTTTGACCGATGCTTCCAAGGAAGGAATAGCGAAACAGTTGATGGATAAATGGCGAACAGCAAGAAGTACAACCACCCAGGTATTTACACACACTGTGATGGAGTATACAGGTCAGAGTCAGGTACGAGCGAAAAAGGGCAAAGGCCACAAATTATACAAGGGCCATCCAGTAATAATCGAAGGCTCACCAACAAAACAAACTCAGCAATATTGTTGGGACGCTGGAAATTTAAAAAGGAGAGAGTACACGCAGGGCACAAGGTATTAACCAAATAATGACCGCTAAGTAGTCAAATCGAGTCGAGTTTAAAAGAAAAAACAATCCAAAAGGACTCGGGGTCGGCAAGGCTGTGTTTTATGGAGTTGGAAGAGCTCTGCAAGCAAAGCAAAAACAATTCTTCAAATCATCTATTCAGTTACTTCACAATGACAGAGGTAACGCAATTTATACTGATCAAAGTCACTCCGATTCCGTATAAGGTCGAAAACGAAACCTATTGATGTATGGAAGTACCCAACCAACTCCTAGGAGTGGATTATAACACACAACGATACTTTCAGATAACAGACAATGAACTCGCAAGCAGTATCCCGATCTCCAAGAATCTATAGGTGTGCTCCCCAGCCAGAGTAAGAAGCACGGAAAGCAACAACAACTGCATAATGGAGGAGAAATGCCAAAGGGAAAACAAAACCACGTGTCCAATCCATCACCAGAAAGGCAAGTCGACAATCTGGAAGCAACTGTACACTAGAAACTCATGGATGTTCAGCACCCCACGAGAATCTAGAATTTCAATCATATGCAAAGGCCAAAGGGAAGAATTTACGATGAAGCAGTATGGTAAAATATCGATCTCCCAAGACTGTATCATCGAGACTAAATGTTCATATATTTCAATTATTATCATTCTAGTTATCATCCTAGGGTTTTATACCTATTATTATTATTTTAATTATTATTCCGATTATAAACCTAGGGTTGTATACATATTAATACTATTTTAATTATTAGGGTTGTATGGATATATATTAACATTAGTTCAATTATTGAGATTAGGGCTGAAGTTATGTCAAGATAAAATCAGCATTCCGCTCATAGCTATCCAGAGAGACGTCATTCCTTTCGACTCGGCAGTATGTTCATGGAACAGAAAACTATCCAGAAGGGCGTTCATAGTCGTGGAAAAATATTTTAATATTATTTAACTTTATAGGAAAATTCGCTATCATAACTCAAAGTAATATCTTATGTAGTAAGTAGGTCACAAAATATCATAATTATTGGCAATGAAATATTACATTACATGTTCAGATAAATAATAAACAAGTTGGAATTGCAGAGTACAGTACAAGGAATGCTCACTGATGAGGTTTGCAATTTGTTGATTAGGTAGAACATACAAGGTTATAAATTGTAGTGTTTGTTAATGACATCAGAGATTTTTTGATTTTTATTATGTAAAGATTAGTAGGGACTTTTGCTTTGAAAATGTAGAGACTATTATCAGGGAGTTTTAATTAAGATTTCATTATGTAAAATTTCGGTTTTAAATTCATTCTGTTAAATTAGTTTGTAAAAAATTGTTAATTTTATTTTATTATTAATTTTTTTTACATCATTACCATGTCCATATTATCCTAGTTATGAAAGTTATTCCCTAATTATCCTCCGCTTCCTTTAACAGTTATTAATTTTTTTTATTAGTATACATTCGCAAGCTAATATTTAGCGCTTTTGGACTCAAACGTTGTCCCGGTATTAGGAAAAAAATGGTCCAAGGCTCACAATTCACAAAATTGTTAGTTACACAGCTCTATCTATAAAATCTTGTGTAAACTAGAGTCATCGTGACAACATACTACCTGGTCCTGCACCGAGATGACGCCCCTGTCGTATCTCACAATGTCTGAGGTTTTGCAATAACTTCCATTGTTTAGATTTTTCTCTACGATATATTTAAATAGGATAGCAATACAGATAACGTCATTTGTCTTTTGCCAACATTGTAGATATTGCAGTACAGAATCTCACTCTAAAACCATTCTCCAAGGTCCATTCAAATTCAAATAATTAGTTTCAATAATATATTTTACTAATAGTGTACAATTCTTATGAAAATTCACTACTATAGCGCACTTGCTGCGTCCCGAATTTTAGAAAAATAGTATAGCAGTACAGGTGATGCCATCTGTCTTTGTCGAACATTGTAGATATTGCACTACTGAATTTGAAGTGATGTCGAGGATTATTTTATTATTAATTTTGACTAACTTTATTTTCCTTTCATCAAACGTCTTGAAAATTCGTACAAAACCACATCTGTCAATATTCCTTTAAGTTGTAAATTTTTGTTTTAATAACATAAAAAATTTAAGAGATATTGCGTTTGTTTTTTTCATTTTTCATTAAGAAAAATTGGCTGTTAAGATTTGATGAACAAACTCATCCAAGCCATAAGGGTAATTCCCAAATTTGGTTCAAATCAGTGAAGTATTTTTTGAGTTATCGGTTGGATACATATATATATATATATATATATATATATATATATATATATATATATATATATATATATATATATATATATATATATATATATATATATATATATATATATATATATATATATATATACAAACATTTAAACTGACCATGTAAACGGGTTCCAGAGGCCCTAATTCGCACTCATTTGAAGACATTTTTTGAGAGTCTCATCATCGATACCTCTCTATTAGTGAATATTATTAATGAAAATTCACTAATATTTCATTCCTGAACGTCACAAGGTCTGGGATAGACATAATTAAGGTACTTAATGAGAAGCTTCATCCAGACAGCAAAATTTATTGATGAGGTGCCCTACGCGTTTCGGCTATACAATAGCCATCATCAGGGGCAAATCTAAAAATTGTAACAAAATGTCTGTCAGAAAACATTGTCTTCTGGTAGGCAATTGTGCTGGTTTAAGCACAATGATCTCAAGTTAAACTCTACATACATCATCAAGACTAAAAATCTACAGTCACATAGCAAAACATGTCTAAAATAGGTTAAAATGCAATGTTACATGCCGAACATAAATTAAAAACTACAAGTCAACCAAAAGGTTACTTAATTCACACTAAAGTCAAAAACATGCAGTCAAAACGGGCTAAAGGCCATCATTATCAAAACAGAGCATAAGTGAAACGAGTTAAAAAGCTAGTTATTTAGTGCAAAAAGCTAAAAAACCAAAATTGAATCTACAAAGCGAAAAAGGCAGTGGAGTGAACTGACAGAGCAAAAACATAACAGGAGGCCACACAGTCAAGCAGAAACCCCATGAGAACTCAGAAGGAGATTGAAAAATTCTATAAAGAAGTGATACGAGAAAACAAAATGGCTTCAATACTTACTTTCTAATTCTTGAAAAAATTAGATTCAAACTATACACAGGTTGCCAAGGCTGGAGTCTTCATCTATTGCATCAGCGGTCCAACAACAACATACCCAAATGTGCCGGAAAATCAACTCATGGTGTCATTAAAACAATACAAACGACAACTCAAACACAAGACGAGAGTGAAAGTCGGCCATTAATGAAAAATGCAATGAAGCAGATGGCGCTGGTTTGACGGCGAAACGGTGAACCAAAAGCAAGGACAGAACAGCGGAAATGTCAGAGACAAAACGTGGAGAGGAGGGGGAGCCACAGAACAGCCAACAAGTTGTTGGCCTCAATCAGATTCCTAGTCGACAGATTGTTCAGAGTCCCACTGTCGGGGACGAATTTCGTCAAAGAATTGAACCTTATCAAGCAGCTCGCAGTTAACAACGAGTATCCAATCAATATCGTCGATAGGATGGTCAGAAAAAAGAGCCGTCAGCTCTTGGTAGAACTCAGCACTAGTTTACCGCTCACCCAGCCAGAGGTAGGTTCATATTTCCCCTTCACGTTTTGTAGCCCAGTTTCAAACACTATAGTTAAAGCCCTCAAGAGAGACAGTGTGAAGTTTTCATTCAAATCGATGAACACAGTTAGTAATATGTTCATCCACAACAAGGACAATATTCCAGACCTTAAGAAGTCAGGTGTTTATCGTTTAACATGTGGTGCCCCCGATTGCAATGCCGTCTACATCGGGAGAACAGGAAGATCATTAAGCACCAGGGTGTCAGAGCACTTCAGGAGCAGAAATCAAGTGAACAATGACACGTCAGTCTTTGGTAGTCATTTAAGAGAGAGTGGCCACTGCTTCAATAAGAACAATGATGCCATGATTCTACATCCCTCAAGTTTTGGAGTAGAATAATTTATCTTAGAAGAGATGGAAATTTTCAAGCATGTCAAATGTTCCAGCAACGAAGTTTTGAACCTGTCCAATACAGACATTTCGAATTTTCCTTCATTGTATAATCATTATATAACATAACTAATATTACCAGTAGTCTATGGTTCCTCTATGGCTGAAGCATAACGTACACAAAGTTGGCTATTCTGTGGCTCCCCCCTCCTCTCCACGTTTTGTCTCTGACATTTCCGCTGTTCTGTCCTTGCTTTTGGTTCACCGTTTCGCCGTCAAACCAGCGCCATCTGCTTCATTGCATTTTTCATTAATGGCCGAAGTTCACTCTCGTCTTGTGTTTGAGTTGTCGTTTGTATTGTTTTAATGACACCATGAGTCGATTTTCCGGCACATTTGGGTATGTTGTTGTTGGACCGCTGATGCAATAGATGAAGACTCCAGCCTTGGCAATCTGTGTATAGTTTGAATCTAATATTTTCAAGAATTACATAGTAAGTATTGAAGCCATTTTGTTTTCTCGTATCACTTCTTTATAGAATTTTACAATCTCCTTATGAGTTCTCATGGGGTTTTTGCTTGACTGTATGGCCTCCTGTTATGTTTTTGCTCTGTCAGTTCACTCCACTGCATTTTTCGCTTTGTAGATTCAATTTTGGTTTTTTAGCTTTTTGCACTAAATAACTAGCTTTTTTAACTCGTTTAACTTATGCTCTGTTTTGATAATGATGGCCTTTAGCCCGTTTTGACTGCATGTTTTTGACTTTAGTGTGAATTAAGTAACCTTTTGGTTGACTTGTAGTTTTTACTTTATGTTCGGCATGTAACATTGCTTTTTTAACCTATTTTAGACATGTTTTGCTATGTGACTGTAGATTTTTAGTCTTGATGATGTATGTAGAGTTTAACTTGAGATCATTGTGCTTAATCCAGCACAATTGCCTACCAGAAGACAATGTTTTCTGACAGACCTTTTGTTACAATTTTTAGATTTGCCCCTGATGATGGCTATTGTATAGCCGAAACGCGTAGGGCACCTCATCAATAAATTTTGCTGTCTGGATGAAGCTTCTCATTAAGTACCTTAATTTACTAATAAACGTATAATTTCGAGATAAAAGGAAAAACGTTTAAAATTAGTTATTTTACCTATTAATATTAACCTTACTTGATATTAACTTGCCTAACAAAACCATATAGCAGATAAAAGAGAAAGTAAGTTAGTAAAGATTAGAGTCTTAGTTTCGCAATTACCAGCAACTAATCGACGTAAAAAACACCATCAGTACAAGACATCTCCCCAAGCCCAGAGATTAATTGTCTGAAACAATATAGCGAAGTTCGTTTAATATTAAGTAAGAAACTTTCACTGAAAACTTTGGCAGTAGTTCTTCTAACTCCACAACTCTTGTAGTACGTTCGATCGATGTTATTACTCACCTGTATAATTCTGCCAGGACATTTTTCAAGCAGTTCAGATATAAATTCATTTCTTCTTGGACCAATTTTGTTCTACACTAATGGACATTAACTTTTCATAAGAGAGTTTCCAGGTCCAGAACGATCTACCAAAGTTTGCCAAGTACATAGAAAGCCATTACCGTAACTACGCAAAGCTCCAGGCTCTCTGAAATTTTGCGGATAAGATGTAGCAAATGATTTAAAGTAGCTATATCTTAGAGAGGTCAAGGTAGCTGAGATATTATTATAATCACTTTCCATTTTGCCATTTATCTTATACTAAAGGGGATGTCTTCTCTCTCACAGTTTTCTAGTTAAAGTAATCTAACAAAAATATTTCATTGTTTACAAAACTATAGTTTTATAGAATATTTGCACCAAAAAAATTTCTGGTCGCAGCAAGTGCGTTTAGGTAAGAAATTTTCATGAAAATGTGTCTTTTGAAGAATTTTTATTTAGAAAATTCACTAATAGGTATCGATGGTAAGACTTCCGTAAAATGTCTTTAAAGGAGCGTGACTTAGGTTCCCTGAACCCATATCCAGGGGCAGTTAAAAACTTTATACACAGATACACACACGCATATATATATATATATATATATATATATATATATATATATATATATATATATATATATATATATATATATATATATATATATATATATATACGCATATATATATATATATATATATATATATATATATATATATATATATATATATATATATATATATATATATATATATATATATATATATATATATATATATATATATATATATATATATATATATATATATATATTGTAATAGTTTATTGTGACAATAATAGTACAAAGCGCCTTACAAATAAGTATTCTACTTGTGCTTGCAAACAGCGCAATTTAGACAGTTTTCATCCAAACGTTGATATTACAAATTTCTTGACAATGGCAGTTTTCTAATTTGGCACACTTCAAATTTTGATTAATAGACAATAATTTATTTTTAAAAATTCCTCCTTTCTGTCTTTAACTAAAACCAATCCATTTCCAGCACTCTCTATTACACCGTTACTCTTTCCAAAACTTAAATTTTCTATGTTATCCAAATATTAAGTTAAAATTGTATGTTTTGTTCGAGACGAAATTGACACGCCTAGCTACTATTTACATTAATTTTCAAAAAGGATATATATATATATATATATATATATATATATATATATATATATATATATATATATATATATATATATATATATATATATATATATATATATATATATAACCGATAACCCAAAAAATACTCTTCACTGCTTTAGACCCAATTTGGGAATCACCTTATTTTGCTAATCGCTCGGATGAGTTCGTTCACCAGATCTTAACGCCCCATTTTTCATGACAAAAAATTAAAAAATATTTTGTAAAACGCAATATCTTTCAAACTGTTTAAGAGATTGAAACGAAAATTTACAAATTAAAAGAACATAGATAGACGTGGTTTTCAAGTCCTTTGATCAAAGAGAAATAAAGTTACTCGAAATTAATATTAAAATAATCCTCGACATCACTTCAAATTTTGTCGTGCAATATCTACAATGTTGGACAAAAACAGTTGGCATTACCTGTACTGTTATATTATTTAAAAAAAATTCGGGACGCAGCAAGTGCGTCATAGTGATGAATTTTCATAATAATTGTACACTATTAGTAATATATATTATTAAAACTAATCATTTGAATTTGAATGCACCTTGGAGAACGGTTTAAAAGTCCCAGTTATTTGAAAAAAAATATAGTTCATATCGTATTAAAAAATTACAATTTGGTCTCAGATATAATATGTAAGTACTACAAATGTCTTTAAAAAAATTGTGTTAAAAATTTCATTAAAGTTACAAAACTTTTTTAGAAAAAAATTAATTATTCACAAAGGGAATGTACCTGTCATTGATGATTATAAATCTGGTAGGTAGTTATCCGTATTGATTGCTTGGATGGTTCTGTTTTAGTCAACCCATCCAGGTTTTGCAAACAATAAACAACAAGAAAGGTTTTTTAAAACACATTTTAGTTATCCGCTCAATATGTTATTTTTCTTTAATTTAGTACCCACCCAAGGTGTGTTTAAATTTAAAGAATTACTTTTGATAATATAGCTTACTAATAGTGTACAATTCTTATGAAACTCCACTACTATAAAGCACTAGCTGCGTCCCGATTTTTTTTATTTATAGTATATATTCGCATGCTAAAATTTAGCACTTTTGTACGCAAACTTTGTCCCGGTATCAGGAAAGAAATGGTCCAAGGCTGACAATTTACACAATTGTTAGTTGATTGTACATTGTACACAGCTCTATCTATATAATGTTGTGTAAACTAAAGATATCGTGACAACCTACTACTTGGTCCTGCACTGAGAATACGTCCCTGTCGTATCTCTCACAATGCTCTCCAGGCTGACATATTGCAACAACTTTCATTGTTTATATTTTTATGTACGATTTATTTAAATAGCATAGCAGTACAGATAACGTTATCTTTCTTTGTTGAACATTGTAGATATAATCCATTTCAGAATCTGATGTGATGTCGATGATTATTTTATAATTAGTTTCGAATAACTTTATTTTCCTTTGATAAAACGACTTTAGAATTGGTACACAACCACGTGTGTCTATGTTCTTTTAAGTTATAGATTTTGGTTTTAATCATTTAGACAATTTGAGAGATATTTCGTTTTAAAAAATATGTTTTAATTTTTTATTAAGAAAAATTGGTCGTTAAAATTTGGTGAACGAACTCATTCAAGCCTTTAGCAAAATAAGGGTAGTTCCCAAATTTGGTCCAAATCAATAAAGTATTTTTTGAGCAATCAACCAACATAGACAATATCCCCGAAAAAATAAACCAAATCAACAAAAACATTTACAACAGAAAAAGAATCAAACAAGACCATAAACTTCCTAGACTTGACACTAATCAGAAAAAAACCCAGATTGAATACAAAATATACAGAAAACCTACACAAACAGACATCACTATAAACACTCACTACACCCACACACACACAAAATGGCCGCATACAGATACTTAATAAACAGAATGTTAAATGTACCACTCCATAACGACGAACGAGAAAAGGAGTACAACATCATAATACAAATAGGAGAAAGAAATGGATACAACAAGAAAGCAATAGAAAAGCTAGTAAAACAAATCAAAGGCAAAGAAGTCAACACAGCCAAAAACAGGACACCAGAAACAAACACAAAATACACAACATTCACTTATAACCACATCAAAAAATAACACAAACACTCAAACAATATGACTTAAAAATGAGCTACAAAACCAATAACAAAATAATAAACAAAATAAATAAAAAAGAACACCACCCACAGGAATTAAACGGAATATATCAAATGGAATGTAACACATGCAATAAAAAATATATAGGAATGACAAAAAAATCAATAGAAACAATATTTAAGGAACATATAACAGCATTAGATAGACTCCACATACCTAGCTACAAATCAAACGTAGCTACATATATTCACCACACAAAACACCAAAAACTAGACATCACCCAATTACAACTAATGAAACATGTTAAAGACCACAAAAAAATGGAATCTGGGAACAATACTACATTCAACAAACAAACAATAAGAAACAATTAATGTCAGAAAAAATCCAAGTACAAACATTTAAACAAAACTTAGTAAAGGCTATACAAATAGACAAATTATCAAACCACAGTGATCAAGACAGGAGACCGATACACACGACACAGTCCGAAGACACAACCAATCAGAGAACAGTAAACCGACCAATAGAATCTCACGGCGCAAGCGCCACGTACAATCTCAGACGTAGACCACACAAGAGCGATAACAGTCAGTAGTGTGCGGATGATGAACCGGGACGATTCGAAACTGCAGTCCACGCAAACCAATAAGAAATCACAAACGTACGGCAAACAAATACAGTATATATATATATATATATATATATATATATATATATATATATATATATATATATATATATATATATATATATATATATATATAGATATATATATATATTTATAAATAAACATTTTAACTGGCCATGGAAATGGGTTCCAATGGCCCAAATTCGCGCTCATTTGGAGAAATTTGCCGAAAGTCTCACCATCGAAACCTCTCTATTAGTGAATTTTCTTAATGAAAATTCACAAAAATCGTTGATACAAATCTAAAAAATGAAAGCTACATTCATTGCAATATGTCAAAATGTTTCTTTCCAGGGTTGCCAGATCTTCAGAAATTTCATGTAGTTAAACCTTTCATGAATAAACATATCAATATTTCCCAACTTCTGATAATAAAGAAAATATTGTATAAAATTTAATTTCATCAGTTAGGTACTTGAAGAATATCGTGTTTTATAGCTGTATTTAATACCTACAAATTTCGAATTACCCATTTCTTATGATATTTTACTTATAGCTCCAATCCTAATTTATTCTATCTGACAACGTTATTATTATTACTATTATTATTATTATTATTATTATTATTATTATTATTATTATTATTATTATTATTATTATTATTATTATTATTATTATTATTATTATTATTATTATTATTATTGTTATTACTCTTTGTTTATGGCGTCTGTTTCTGCTAACCTAAATTTTCAATTTGATATTGACAATTGAGAAAGGACACCTGAGCTCCACCACGAACACAAACGCTGTCTAACAACGTTCTTGCGTTTGTGCTGGAGCTCAGCTATCAATTGTGAATTGTCAATATCAAATTGGAAATTTAGGATATTATAAACAGACGCCATAAACAGAGAAATGTAAGTTTTAGACATGATACAATTACTAGAGAGATATGATAATGCGGCTACCTATTTTTGCACTGTCACGCGCTAGCGACATGGGGTGATTACTATAGTAATATATATATATATATATATATATATATATATATATATATATATATATATATATATATATATATATATATATATAGAAATAAATGTACGAAAATTCGTGACCTCTATGGAAAGTCGCTAATAAAAGGCGTGATGTAAAATATAATAGGGGCTGATTTCTTTATGTTAAAAATATTTTGTTTCGGAATTAACCATTAAACCTACTGAGTAGAATAAACTTGATAGACTTGTGAATTTTCCATTTATTATTTTCAAAGACTAACTTCAAACAAAAGTGAATACCTCAAGTAAAATGTCAAAAATATTACCATAAAAACATAAACCTTCTACAAGTGCGCCGTTAGATTTGAATAATAATGGTAGAGAAAGTCTCTTTTTGCAGACAAACACAGCCATTAAAAACAGTTTTTTCACCGGGGGGAAATATCCAACAATATTTGACTCACTCAAATAGAAGTTTAAGAATGGTTAAGTACTTGTTGAACGCTACCTTCATTAATCAGACGTCATCCACAATGCCTACACTTAGCTACGTTGGCATTTAACTGTCCCTTTTACAGATAATGTTTTTTGTGGACTTCATATTTAAGTGTACATTGACTTCTCCGCCATCCTGAACAGGGTGCGAATAACCTTATCAGAATAATCTCTTTTGATGAAGGATTTAAATAAGGACATTTGTGTTAAGCAGTGACAAATGGGTGCATACAACACAAGCTCAGAAATAATTTAACGGCTTTAATCATCTAATAGTCTGGACGCAGCAAATGCACTGGTAGTATATTTATATATAAATGATCTACGCAATTTTTCTGAAAGAAAACCCTATACCTTTTTGGAAAATTTGGTTTGATTTTCTGGCTAACGGAATTAAAGCCACTTACAAAAGGAAGCTACGCATCAAATTTTATCAAAATCCGCCCATTATTTTTTGATTTTCATTTTACTTGATAAAACTATTTATTTTTTTATTTTATTTTATTTAATCACACACACACAACTACGGTCAGAGCATCGGAGAAAAGATCTGTTTGAAATGTATTTTCTCTGGAACCTCGGTGGTTCAGGGGTAAGAACATGTGTCTCTGAACCGAAGGGTACTGGGTTTGATCCCAGGGTACTCCTTTCACTTTTTTAGTACAAACTGTAACATTAACATCAACCGAGGTTCCGCCCTTCGTAGGGGGCGTAAAGCCGTCGGTCCCATGTCCATGCGATGTTCGGCACGATAAAGATCCCTGTCCTCCTTACAGAAAGGCAGGGGTTCGGCAAAATTTCCAGGATAGTAAAGTGAAACTGCTCCCTGGCGTCGCGATTTGCCATAGTCGTGGAAATAGGCTGACGTTAAAGAAACAAAACACACACACACACACATCTAAATCGTTCTTCGTGATTTCTACAATAAGACCTTTTCGTGGAATATTTTCTGTTTCTATACTTGTACATGCCTGGCTATTATCATTAGATTCTTGGTCTATACTCAAGTCTTCTATTTCTTGATTATCTATTTCGAGGTGGTTTTCGATAATATTTACTTCTGTGACAAATGTGTCTATTTCTTTACTTTCTTCACCTTGCTCAGCCTGTAGTTTTGTCACATCATGTTTGAGTCGGTCAATTTTACTCACAATTTTTTATATAGTTCAAAAAGTGATCGATTTTCAGTTTCGTCTTTCCATTGACTGCTGTTTCTAAACTGGATTATTTTTCGTCTTCTATGTTTCTTGTTATGAAAAGAAGACAGTCTTGAAAATACTTAATTCTTTCACTTTGTCTCCTATAGGAACTTTGACCACTTCCGGATCCCAAGGGTACAGTCCATTTTCCGAAAACCATTTCTCAAAACTTGAGGAGTAATCCGCTTTTCTATAGCGCTTTTAAGCAACGGGCAGAAAAGAGTTTTTTTCAAGGTTGATTGTTGGTAGTTATCAAGCCTCCATTGATGGACATGCTCTTTCCATCCTGCTTTGAGAGTTCTAAAAACCTCAACGTCCATTGTTTGAATCAGGTGTGTTAAATTCGGATAGAGTGCAATAAGTATTATACTGTTTTCTTGACAAAACTTACTGGTATGTAAAGTTAGGTCGGTGACATGTCCATCGATGAACAGAATAATAGGCAATTCATTTTTTTCTGTTTTCAACCATGGATGGAAGACGTTTGCAATGTAATCAAAAAATGCTTCACCAGTCATCCACCCTGACTCGGTTTTTGCAATACCTCAGTCTTCCGGAACACTCAAACTCAATTCTTTGGATATCCTCTGGTATAAAAAAACTACCATTGGTGGAGCTAGGGTTCCAACTGCATTCCCAGTTATTAAAACAGTTAGGTATTGTTTTTCATCGCTGTCAACTATTTGGTAAATATTTGTTTGTCCTTTGTGTGCCGTTTGGGTTTAAAAAAAAGCAGCTTCACCTGCATTAAAAAGTCTCTGGTTTTTGTAAAACACCATCCAAATTTTCCTCATTCAGATAGATGTGTACGTCAGCAAAACAAGTTTGAAGGTAACTGTTTGTTACAGACGCTCGGGTTGTAGTCAAATTTTGTGGGGTTCTATGGCATATTTTTTGATTTCGTTTGAGGAAGCTTCTGTACCAACTCTTTCTGGCCGATTGTTTGTAAAAGGAATTTTTCTTTTCATTTGAATCAAGAGATGTTGGACGCTGTCCAACAGTTGGCCTTTTCCGATAGGGAAACCTAATTTTGACATACTAATAGTCCAGGATGCTAAAACTTCTTCCTCATTTTTTTGAGATAAGAATCCTTTCCCATTTTTCTAGCTGGAGGCGTCTTACCTCGCACTTTGTAGACTAAGGTTATTCTAGGAACATTGTTCTTAGCGGCTGTTGCAACTGGCATGCCCTCTGCTAAGTTCTGAATGGCTTTCTCCATTTGCTCTTTTGAGTATTTCAGAATTTTCCGGCTTGGGGTTGCCATTATGCCCACAACCTGCATAGAACCAATAGTTGACATGTGCGGAACTGATAGTTGACATGGGTGTCAACTATCAGTCCTGATTATTACATCAATGTTTTTTTCCTATACAAATATAAGCTTTGGAACAGGGAGTTTAAGAACCGAACATTAAAAAAATATTATACTAAATGCCTCAGGACCAATAATTGACACCCCTGCCAGGCATTGGATAAAGTACGATTAAATGGACCCAGTAATTGAGACCCCGGGTAAGCAAGTCACTATGCATTAGTTTAATTATATAGTTATAGTGCATCACCTTACCTTTGTTTTAGAGCTCCTGTATCAGCAGATCAAGCTAAAATATATGATACGTCACTTTTTACAATACTTTTAAAAAATATAACTTCTTAAGGTTTTAGCTTAGAAATCACAAGAAACATGAACACTGATTTAGGTCTACATAACACATGCCACCATTTGGAACATGACTCTGTTGTCTTGCTGATGTTTTCACTGTGTGACAACAGATGGCTATACTAGTAGATTTAGTTTAATTATTTAAGAAGCTGCAACACAGAATACCTTAATAGTGGATTATATTGCGGTGAGTGTCAACTATTGGAGCACTGTCAACTAATGGTGCTTTTACCTTTATATATATATATATATATATATATATATATATATATATATATATATATATATATATATATATATATATATATATATATATACAGTGTGGAACAGCCAAATGGAATAAATTCGATAACGGATAAATGAGGGCGTGTTGGGAAAAACGCTTGGACACGTCGATTTGTATTTTTAACTGCGCATCTTTTTCAAGAAAAAAAATTATATAGGGTGCGTCATGTGACAGTGGCCAATACCAACTTTCTTATTTTAAATACAAGCCCCTGTATATTATTAATTTTTTGAATTCTTCAGAAAATTCTAGACATAATTCATGTACAATGTTCTATACCTATCTTCAACTGTTTCGGAAATATTAAGTATTTTCAGATTTATTACAAAAATTAACATTAAAAATAGAAAATTATTTTATTTCACAAATTCGCTACATTGCATTCAATACTTATTTCCCATTCAGCTCTTGATAATGAGAAAGTAAACAAAAACCATTCCTGCGTTTCTTTTTACTGATATGAAATGAAACAAAAACAAAAACAGTTTTCTTTCTGTTCGTATAAAACTCGTAGCCTTAGCAACTTGTTGTCTGCCTGCATGACAGTAGTGATTAGTGTCAGTGCTATTGTCGTTTGAATTTCGTTAACTGTACGTAATAATATCAGAAAAATGGTTCATTTAACAGAAATGCACAAAATAACCATTCTACAAATGATTGGTTATGGAGATAACACACGGACACAGATGGAAGTGTCTCGCTTATTTCACGAAAAATTTCCAAATTTGCCGCCTGTATCCCAAGGAACAATTAGCAAAATAGAAAAGCAGTTTCGGGAGCTTGGTCATGTGAGACAGATAAAAAAAGTAGCTGCCAATGCAGTAAGTGATGATACGAAATTGGATATTACGCTTGAGTTTCAAGAAAACCCACATACTTCTGGTCGACAAGCAGCCCAACTATTCAACGTTAGCCACACAGCAATTTTTCGAACATTAAAGGAAAGTAAAATGCATCCCTATAAAATGATACCAACTCAGGAGCTCATGGAGGACGATTTCGATAGGAGAACGTATTTTTGTGAACAAATGATGGCAATGTTAGATAACAATGTGATCCAATTAGAAGATGTTTTGTTTTCTGATGAGAGCACATTTACACTTCACGGTCATGTTAATCGTCAAAATTGCCGCTATTGGTCTAATGAGAATCCTCATTGGATGAGAGAGGAACATACGCAATATCCTGAAAAAGTTAATGTTTGGGCAGGAATTGTTGGAAATCATATCGTAGGTCCCTTTTTCATTGATGGCAACTTGAATGGGGATAAATATTTAGAACTGCTCCAAAATAATGTCGTGCCAACTTTGACAAACTTATATCCAGATCCAGCAAACCCACAAGTTCCTGCCAATAAAATATGGTTTCAGCAAGATGGAGCACCGCCCCATTACCAAATCAATGTCCGGCAGTACCTGAACCAAATTTTTCCAAATCGGTGGATAGGGAGGCGCGGATCGATAGAATGGCCAGCACGATCTCCTGATCTGTCGCTATTAGACTACTTTTTGTGGGGATATGTCAAAAGTATTGTATACAAAACTAAGCCCCTCAACTTAGATGACTTAAAAAGACGAATCACGCTTGCGATTAGATCAGTCACGCCTGAGATGTTGAGTAATGTTAGAAGACATTTCTATACCAGATTAGCATGTTGCCAAGATGTTCGTGGCGAGCATTTTGAACATTTACTACATTGACATTAATTTTTTTTTTTGTTTTTTTAAATTATTAAGAAATAATCAGTATTTCTTATTAGAATTTGTGAAATAAAATAATTTTCTATTTTTAATGTTAATTTTTGTAATAAATCTGAAAATACTTAATATTTCCGAAACAGTTGAAGATAGGTATAGGACATTGTACATGAATTATGTCTAGAATTTTCTGAAGAATCCAAAAAATTAATAATATACAGGGGCTTCTATTTAAAATAAGAAAGTTGGTATTGGCCACTGTCACATGACGCACCCTAAATAATTTTTTTTTCTTGAAAAAGATGCGCAGTTAAAAATACAAATCGACGTGTCCAAGCGTTTTTCCCAACACGTCCTCATTTATCCGTTATCGAATTTATTCCATTTGGCTGTTCCACACTGTATATATATATATATATATATATATATATATATATATATATATATATATACTACAGGCAAACATCATAATGCAGCGATAGCCAAACAAAAAGCATACGCAAGACGAGATCGCCACAACAATCCTAATGTGCAACGAACGCTCACACCCGAACTGTAGCGATCTCACCCTATTGTCCGCTCTCGGGTATATTTGGATGCGTGGATTTGTAAAATGCTCAAATATCCTAATCTGATAATTAGAGGCAAAATAGGGAAGTTTTATATCAGCTAGTTTTTTTTTTTTTTTATGTCAACAACACACCACGAGGGCTTACAGCCTAAATACTATCGTACCGTGGGTGTTGACAAGGAGGAAAGAGGCAACTTGTTAATTCTGGACTTGAAGGTTTGGAGGTTCGGAGGAGAAGGAAAAACATGTGCCGGCAAGGAATTCCACAACTTGGAAGTCCTCGGGACAAAAGAGCGGGCATAACAAGATGTTCTATGTCTGGTGACCTGGACAGTAAAAGGGTGCATTCGATCTGTTCCCCTGGTAGATCTGCTGGGGGCAGCAGGTGGGGGAATTATGGAGGAAAGCTCCTCTGAGCAGTGCCCGTGCAGATATCTATAAAAGAGAGAGAGGTCACCAACGGCACGTCGGTGGGCAAGGGATGGAAGCCTTTGGGTGAGGGTAGGGTCACCGATGAGACGTATAGCTCTCTTTTGAATGGAGTCCAGGATAGCGAGTGTAGAAGCGGCTGCTGCACCCCAGATGTGGGAGCAGTATTCGAGGTTTGGCCTTATTTGTGAAGTGTATAAGGTATAGAGATTAGTTGGTGAAAAGTATTTGCGAGCCCGGAAGAGGAAACCCAATTTCTTAGCAGCCGCTTCTGCAATTGATGTAACATGTTGGTGCCAATTAAGATTTCGATCCACAGAAATGCCAACAAGAGAAAAGGACTCATTACTTTGAATAACTTGGTTGTTCATTGTGATGGGTCTAGGGCTGCTGTATCTCTTGTGAGAAAGAAAGCAAGACTTAGTTTTGGTGGGGTTGAATTGTACAAGATTTCTACTTCCCCAGTCTAATATTTTTCGGAGGTCTACGGAGACAGAACCCTCCATGAGTCTGCGATCCTCATCTAATTGGGCTAAAGAGACAGGCTTAGAATATTGTATGTTTGAGTGGAGGGTGCTGTCGTCCGCGTAACTGTGAACTGGGTTGGATGTGCTAGAGAGGAGGTCATTGATGTGGAGAAGAAACAAAGTAGGGGCTAAAGCTGAACCTTGAGGAACTCCTGCATTAATTGGATACAGTTTAGAGGAATGGCCATCCACAACAACAGATATGCTCCTGTTGGAGAGGAAATTTGCTGTCCAGGTACAAAGTTTTGGTGGTAGGCCATAGGCCGGCAGTTTATTAAGCAGCGCTGCGTGCCAGACCTGGTCGAATGCTTTGGATATGTCTAGAGCAACAATCTGGGATTCACCGTGTTGTTCCATAGACTTGTTCCAAGAATGGGTGACAAAGGAAAGGAGGTCGGCAGTCGATCTGCGCTGACGGAATCCATACTGCCTGTCGTGGATTAGACTGTGTTTTTCAAGGAATTTTAGTAGTTCGGTGTTTATATACTTTTCCATCACTTTAGAGATGACTGAAAGGAGAGAAATAGGCCTGTAGTTGCTAGGAAGCGCTTTGGATCCTTTCTTGGGGATGGGTTGTACTCGAGCAGTTTTCCAGTTACTAGGGAATATGCCTTTATTGTAAGATATCTGAAACAGACGAGTCAGGACAGGAGCAAGTTCTGGTGCGCATTTTTTGAGAACAGTTGCTGGGATCTCGTCAAGGCCAGAGGCTTTCCTGGTATTAAGAGAAGAGAGCATCTTTCGTACCTTTTTAGTTTTGAAAATGATATCAGTCATTTTATGCGCGACGTTGGGGACTGTTGGTGGTTGAACATTTGGAGGTGGGTTGAGAGTAGAATTTCCGGCGAACAACGAAGCAAAAAGTTCAGCCTTGCCCAGGGCGGTAGAAACAATTTCATCACCGGAGACGAGAGGTGGGAACGTGCTCTTGCAGAAATTATTCCCAATAGACTTAGCAAGAGTCCAGAAGGGTTTGCCGCCGTTGGAGCTTGAGAGGACTTTGTTTTTGATGTGGTTATTAAACGAGTTTTTTGCCTCAGAAAGAATGCGGACATAGCGGTTTCTTGCGTCGTTGAATGCTTGACGATTTTCTTGACTGGGATTGTGTAGAAGCGTTTTGTGAGCTTTCACCTTTTTTGTGAGCTTTGACCTTTTGAAGTAAAAACCAGATGGGATAGGGTGTTTTGTGTACTTATGGTTTGACAGTTCTGTTTTTAGATTAAGTAGTAAATGATTGTCATTGAAATAGATATAACAGCTTGTATATGTTTCTAAAATTTGAAACCAAAAAATAATAACGTGTTTTGTATATTTGTGATGGTTTGACATTTCTGCTTTGAGGTTAAATAGTAAATGATTGTATAATATATTTCTAAAGTTGGAAATCAAAGAATTAGGATATTAACGTTAATATTCGCTGATTAATTTTTCAATTAGGTGAATTATTTGAACGATGAATTGACTTCTTGACTTTGATGAATTCAGGAGTAGGAACATTTTGTTTGTTTTGGCTTGTGTTAAAAAAACTATCAAAATGAATCGCAGAAGAAATCGGGATTTAGTTTACCATACTGGATTCTTATATAAAATGAGGCTCACAGAAAATAACACAAGTTAGATAAAGTAACCATTCCAGCAAATATTTATTATTATTATTATTATTATTATTATTATTATTATTATTATTATTATTATTATTATTATTATTATTATTATTATTATTATTATTATTATTATTATTTATACCATTATTTTCGAACCAGACCCTATAATATAGCCTGCGTTAAATAAAGTAAGTTATTTTGTAATAATGCATCAACAAAACCTGTTTAATAGACTAGGGTTAATAAAATTGCATTACTTATAATATATTTATTATTTATTTAGCTAATGGCAGTTATAAATATTATTATTGGATTTATCAAGAAACTAAAAAATAAACTGCAAATGAGTATTAGGAACCTTTCTAAATCTTTTGACGTCATTGGCGTTAAGACAAGACAGACTTTTTAATTTATGTTTTATATAACTTGACTAAATACAGGCTGTGTTATCACAGGTTGCCTGCCTATAGGCTGCCTAACAACAGGCTGGGTAATTACAGGTTGATTTACAACAGGAACAACTGGCGCAGTATATGCAGGAACAACTGGCGCAGTATATGCAGGAACCACTGGTGTTTGTCTTATGACTGTGGTGGATGGAAGAGCCACTACAGGCCTTTCTCTAATTATAGGCATTACTGGCGAAGCTGTAACAGCTGATATGGGTACAGACCTTACAGTTCCATACGCTGGTATACGTCTTGTAGCTGCAAACACTGAGTACAGAAGCATGGTGGTTACGATCTAGAAGAACAAACAAAAAATATTAACAGTTAACGGCACTAAAAAATATTAGTGAATATTTTGGCTAAATGAGGATGTTGACAGTAATTATAACGTATTATATACGAGAAAAAACTTTTCAGGTTAATTATCGGGCGCATTGAGTTACATCTTATAAAATGATTTTGACAATCACAGTGTGGCCCATAAGTCGCTGCTGATACAAATTGCCTGGTTGACATTTTGTATTTTTTCCGTTTAAGACTTTTATCTTAGAAATTACAAACTTATTTAAATAAAATTTTGAACACACATTGTCGTTATAGTGCATGTTAAACTAAAGTTTTTAGCTTTATAGAAAATTATGTTATAGGCTCAAAGAACAGCACAAGACTTCCTACGAAACTTCTTATAATCCTCTATATGATAATAAAAATTTAATAGGAAAATTGTTTTAATTTATTGCGAAAGGTGTATGTCATAAAAAGTTCGGGACGCAGCAAGTGCGTTATGGTAGCGAATTTTCTTTAAAATATTAATAGCAAATGCCTTTCTTTGATGAAAGCAGGCATCAAACTTGGTTGCCTATATAGTAGAAACAATGTACCATATTTCATTGAAATAAATTTATTGTTTGAAAATATATAAACATTTTTCAAAAGTCTAGATGCAGCAAATCTGTTATGGAAGTGAATTTCCATAAAAATGTTTTTAGTAGCAAATGTGAGCAGGCATCAATCTGATTACCGGTATAGGCTATGTGGTAGAAACAATGTACTATATTTTAACAAAATGGTTTGAAAATACACAAAAATTTTCCGAAAATAAACTTTACTGTTGGCAGGTTTCTGAAAACAGTTTTTTTTAAAAACGTTCGGGAGCTAAACTGCAAATTTACCGAAAATTCGCTACCAAAACTCACTTACTGCGTCCAGTTTTTTTTCTTACAAACGCATCATATTTCGATAAAAATGCAAAAATGCATTAACCAATTTGTTCTACGAAAATTAGTTAAACAAAAATTATACACCCCTACTTACTCCTGGTCCCGTAACTTCCTTGGGGAGTGTTAAAAAGAAATCTTCCTTGGGGTTTGAGGATCCAGGGGGGTGTGGGCCTAGGCAGGTTTCTGAAAACAGTCTTTTGAAAAGCGTTCGGGAGCTAAACTGCAAATTTACCGAAAATTTGCTACCAAAACGCACTTACTGCGTCCAGATTTTTTTCTTACAAACGCATCATATTTCGATAAAAAATGCAAAAATGCATTAACGAATTTGTTCTATGAAATTTAGCTAAAAAAAAATATGCACCCCTACTCACTCCTGGTCCCGTAACTTCCTTGGGGGGTGTGAACAAGAAATTTTTCTTGGGGTTTGTGGATTCAGGGGGGCCCTAGGCAGGTTTCTGAAAACAGTTTTTTGAAAGGAGTTCGGGAGCTAAACTGCAAATTTACCGAAAATTCGCTACCAAAACGCACTTACTGCGTCCAGTTTTTTTTTCTTACAAACGCATCATATTTCGATAAAAAATGCAAAAATGCATTAACGAATTTGTTCTAAAAAAATTAGCTAAAAAAATTATGCACCCCTACTCACCCCTGGTCCCGTGACTTCCTTGGGGAGTGTAAACAAGAATTTTTTTTGGGGTTTATGGATCCAGGGGGGGGCTTAGGCAGCTTTCTTGAAACAGTGTTTTGAAAAGCGTTCGAGAACTAAACTGCAAATTTACCGAAAATTCGCTACCAAAACGCACTTACTGCGTCCAGATGTTTTTCTTATAAACGCATCGGGTCTATTTGAAATGGATATTCTGTAAATATTTTAGTAAAATGAAGGGCAATGACGGTTGAATCTGAAACTTAAGGGTTTACAGAACATTTTTCTTGCAACATTTTGTTTTCACAAACAGTATTTGTTTCACATTCTTTGCTTAAACATTGCCAATTTTGACGTTTAAAATTGCGAGTTTGACGTTTTGCGGAAAACTCCAAAATTTGTTACTTTAACTGCCCATAACTTTTTTGTCTTTACAGCTAGGGACCTAAGTTTTGGTACAGAGTTCAATCTTTATAATACAAATACGCATACCAAATTTGGTTGCCCTTACTTTGTTATTTCCGGAGATATGAATTTTTTTATAAAGAAAATACAAAATTTTCCGGGAAAACCTGGTCGGATTTTCCTGACTAACGAACTTATCCAAGCCACTTGCAAAAGGAAGGTACTCTGCAAATTTTATCAAGATCGGTCCATTATTTTTTGAGTTATCGGTCGGATATATATATATATATATATATATATATATATATATATATATATATATATATATATATATATATAAATATATATATATATATATATATATATATATATATATATATATATATATATATATATATATATATAAACACAGATCTCCCCATAAGCGAATTTTTTTAAAAAAAATTCGCTAATATGGTCAATGTAAAGGGACTGAAACAATTAATTACATCACAACTTTAGCTCACTCTTAATATGACTTTTAATGGATCTAAGTTGCGCCCCTTTGAAACCCGGATTCGAAAAGTGGTGACCTCTTATTGTAGAAAAAAATTGCCAGTGAAATAAAATGTATATATAAATAAATATATATATATATATATATATATATATATATATATATATATATATATATATATATATATATATATATATATATATAGGTGGTTCAGGAGTAAGAACGCATGCCTCTGAACCGAAGAGTACTGGGTTCGATCCCAACACTCTCCTTTCACTTTTTCAGTACAAACTGTAGCATTGATATCAACCGAGGTTCTAGCATTGTATTTAAACAAGTTGAATGTCTGCACGTTCCGCCCTTCGGAGGGGGCGTTAATCCGCGGTCCCGTGTCCATGCGATGTTGGGCACGTTAAAGATTCCTACCCTCCTTACAAAAAGGAAGGGGTTCAGCAAATTTCCAGGATAGTGCAGTGAAACTGCTCCCTGACGTCGGTGGTTGGCCATAGTCGCGGAAATATGCCGACGTTAAAGAAAAAAAAACACACACACAAATATTAATATATATATATATATATATATATATATATATATATATATATATATATATATATATATATATATATATATATATATATATATATATATATATATATATGTATATATATATATATATATATATATATATATATATATATATATATATATATATATATATATATATATATATATATATATATATATATGTATGTATATACATTTTATTTTACTACCAATTTTTTTCTACACTTTTCGAATCCGGGTTTCAAAGGGGCGCAACTTAGATCCATTAAAAGTCATATTAAGAGTGAGCTAAAGTTGTGATGTAATTAATTGTTTCGGTCCCTTTACATTGACCATATTATGACATACACCTTTCGCAATAAATTTAAACAATTTTCGTAGTAAATTTTTATTTTCATATAGAGGATTATAAGAAGTTTCGTAGGAAGTCTTGTGCTGTTCTTTGATCTCCTAAAGGGAAAAAAATACATGCCTATAACATAATTTTCTATAAAGCTGAAAACTTTAGTTTAACATGCACTATAACGACAATGTGTGTTCAAAATTTTATTTAAATAAGTTTGTAATTTCTAAGATAAATGTCTTTAACGGAAAAAATACAAAATGTCAACCAGGCAATTTTTATCAGCAGCGACTTATGGGCCACACTGTGATTGTCAAAATCATTTTATAAGATGTAACTCAATGCGCCCGATAATTAACGTGTACAGTTTTTTCTCGTATCTTGTATAATAACGGATATATTGACCTTTACCGTAGTAATGCATCACCCTGTATATATGTTAATAAATAAAAACTGAAACTAGCCACGGATATGGGTCCGAAGGTGCCTAGTTCGCGCTCATTTGAAGAAATGTTTTCAAAATTCAAAAGTCGCGATCTCATTAGTGAATTGTTTAAAGAAAATTCACTAAAGGTAAGTTATGTGCTTAAAGTTTAATCTGTAAGTTGAATGCAAAAAGAGTTATAGGCGTTTAAAAAAAAATTGGGTGACACTGATGGCCAGAGAAACGCACAAAAATAAAATATTTTGTGTGGATAACCAAGTCTATTGTATATTACACAAAAGGATTAGATTCTTTGGCGCATAAAGGTCAAGCAATACCAGAAAAATTACACTATGCTTTGGCAGTAGTTTTAGTTAAGTTTATGGTTTAATGGTCTATAATTTTGAGCGAATTTTCGTTGAAAAAATTCTCATCTGGGGAGACCGCGACTTTTGAATTTTGAAAAAATTTCTTCAAATGAGTGTTTTTATCTGTTTCCATATATACAGGGTGACGCATTTCTACGGTAAAGATCAATATATTTGTTATTACACCAGATACGAGAAAAAATTGTATTCATTAATTATTGGGTGTCTTAACTTGCATCCTATAAAATTATTGTGACAATCACAGGACGGCCATAAGTCATTGGTGATACATCCCTTATATTACTGCATTTTTGCATTTTCCATCGAATTATAACTAATGTTTGTAGGGAAAAGAAATTTGATAGCTTTCATCGTTTTCAAATTATTTCAATTGTTTTACAACTTTTAACATTTTTGGCACATATCAATACTTATGATGTGACATTTTTACCAATAGAGAGTCCCATAAAAGTTACGCATCGAGAGAGTTTTTCGTTTATTTTGTTAGTCGAAAAAATCTAGATGCCATATACAGTAAGCTCTCAAATAAAGTCTGAATTTAAAAAAACTCAAAAGGCCGTAGCTAACTTTTTTCAAATGGAACAGCCTGTACTTTTGTTTTGGAGGTGAAGCGCATGCTTCCTGCTTTTGTATAACACTTGCGTTATACCTACAGACTCTAGTTTTGGAAATATTTACATTTACAATCGCATTCCATGGGTCGATCAGATCATATGATTATTTAGCGAATCTTCGAAGAAAAAGATTAAAATATTTAAATCAGGTAGGAAATAATTTATTTGATAAGATTATCTATGTTCACATTGTCATAATATATAAGTAGTTGATAAAGCCTTTTCACAAATGTGAAATGAAACTTAAAAGTGGCAGACTAAAGTAATGTTCTTATTTCTGACAGCTTGTGTGTGAAGTTATTTTTCCGCTTATATTTTTCTTTAGTTTCACTTGTTAAAATTTCCATGAGAAGGAAAAAAATGTTCGCATTTTTTTTCAATCTTAATTACAAATTAGGCATATAATGTGAATTTTATGTATTCTTTTCGCTAATTTTTTTTTGTAAAAAAATAGACAGTTTTTACAGATTTTTTTTGTGTTTCCGTAGAAATCATTGTCTGTGGAATTTTTGTAAAATTTTGGTAATCAATAATAAATGTTTAATAAGTTACTGTAAACGAAAAATATTTTCGGATTTGCGTGAATAAGTTGTTTGAAAACTTTCATGCAAATTTTTCTTCGTAAGTTTCGTCGCAAATATTTTTGTTACTAAACATATCTTGGTAGGCGGGTACATAACTTGTAGAGGTTCGTTGTACAGGAAAATCGGGCCACTTTTTTCGGGAACATTTAAAGTTTATTTTCGGAGAATTTTTGTGCTTTTTCAAACAATAGAGTTATTTTTATTAAATGTGGTATATTGTCTCTACCATATATAGGTTATACATGTAATCAATTTGATGCCTGCTTTCATTAAAAAAATATATAATTGCTATTAAAAACTTTTTTTTTGAAAATTCACTACCATAACGCACTTGCTGAGTCCAGACCTTTTATTGTATATGCTTTTGCACCGAAATTTGGTTTCATAGCTTTCTTTTTTTCGGCCATATAACAAATTTCCAAAAGGAAACACAAAATTTTCCCGGAATAACTGATCTGCCTAACGAACTTGTCTAAGCCACCTCCAAAGTAAAGGTACTTCCCAGATTTGATCAAAATGGGCCCATTATTTTTGGAATTATCAGTATGACACACAAATAAATAAATAAATAAATAAATAAATATATATATATATATATATATATATATATATATATATATATATATATATATACATATATATATATATATATATATATATATATATATATATATATATATATATATATATATATATATATATATATATATATAAATATATATATATATATATATATATATATATATATAATTTGGAACTAACCCATGATATGTGTTCTAGGGGGCCTAGTTCGAACTCATTTGAAAAAAAAAATTCAAAATTCAAACGTCGCGATCTCTTCATTGGTGAATTTTTTCTACAAAAACTCACTTAAACTAACAATGAAGTCTGGACGCAGCAAGGACGTTATGGTAGTAAATTTTAATAAAAATGTTTTAAATGGGAAATATTTGTTTAAGAAAGCTTGCATCAAATTTTTTTTTTTTTTTTTTTTTTTTTTATTTGGAAGTTTAAAGTGTCTTAACATCTAAGGTCATTGACACTATCGGTACATTTTGTTTCGCTAATTAAATTATCTGTAATCAAATGCTATCAAATAGTAAGGATTGTCTTAAAAAACAGAGTAAATTAGTCACATTTGGCTCACTCAAGTCAAGAATTTGGGCTAGTGTTTTTCCATTTAGGTATTCGAGTCTTGGATTGATATATAGTGGACATTCTTGAAGCACATGGTTAACAGTAATCACTCTGTCACATATTTCACATTGAGGTTGTTGTTGCTGGATAAATAGGTATCCATGGGTGAACTTACAATGGCCAATACGAGTTCTTCTGATAGCGACTTCTTCCCTGCGTGTTAGACTTGGGAGCGTCTTTGGGGTCACTGATGTTTCGATCTTGCAAAGTTTGTTGTCAAGGGATGACCAGTAGGTTTGCCATTTGGCTTTAGAACTTTCTTTAATATTGGCAATAAGGTCTGAATGGGTTTGTATGGGTACTATTGTCTTTTCTAGTATCGCATTCCGTGAGCATTCGTCAGCATTTTCATTGCCTAAAATGCCACTGTGGGAAGGTGTCCAGATCAGTGTGATTGACTTGCCAGCATGATAGAGACCGTGGACGCTTTCTTGTATTTGAATTACTATAGGGTTTCTTGCATAAAGCGATGCAAGTGAATTAATAGAGGATAAAGAGTCTGTGCACACTAAAGCATTTTTGTATGGGGAGTCGATGAATGTGTGGACTGCCCTCTTTATGGCAAATAGCTCTGCTGTGTAACTGCTACACTCTGATGATAGGTGATACGCCTCTGTTTTGAGGGGAGATATAACACCGCTTCCTACACCCCGTGTGCTCTTTGATCCGTCAGTATACATGATCAGGTCAAATTTATATTGTGATATAGTATCCTGAAATAGTCTATTCACACTGTCGGTAGGCAAGGAGTCTGTGTTACAAGTTGTGAGACTGGTGTCTGTATCTGGTAATCTAATAATCCATGGCGGTATTTGTCCATTTCGCAGCGGTAATGTTTCGCTGAAATTGAGTTTTTGCTGATATCCTCTGATATGTTGAACAATCGATAGTGGCACAAGGGAGTTATTCTGAGATCTGTTGGTACCCGACTGAGATACTAGATGGTAAACTGGGTTTTTTGGGTCTGCCGATATTTTCGCCGAATATTGTAGTAGCGCTGCTTCTCTTCGCAGCCAGAGGGGTCTTTCTCCACATTCTCGATACAGGCTGTCTGTAGGGCTTGTTCGGAAGGCTCCTGTTATTATCCTTAAGGCATGATTTACAATCACATCCAGAGGTTTCAGAACTGATTTTGTTGCTGTTGCATAGATAATTTGGCAGTATTCAATTTTTGATCTAATTAAGGACCTAAAAATGGAGAGCAGCACTGTTTCATGGGCACCCCAGTTCTGATGTGCTAGAGCTTTCAAAAGGCCAAGCGCCTTTATACAGTCAGCTTTAAGTTGGTTGACATGAATCTTCCAACTTAGTTTAGAATCAAACGTTATGCCCAAAAATTTATGTGCCTTGACTTCTTCCAACGACATTCCTCTGATTTTAGGGGCACATGTGATAGAATTGTCGCATTTTTTTGAGAATACCATAAATTTGGTTTTGGTGGAGGAGAAATTGACGCCGCTATGATCGGACCACACTTCCAATTTTTGGATGGCATTTTGGATACGTTTGCAGGTCGATATGACATTTTTCCCTCTGCAGTAAATAACTAAGTCATCTGCATATAAGTTTGCCCTGACCGGGCTTCGAATGGTGTCCAGTATGTCGTTGATTGCGACGTTAAACAGTGTTGGGCTGAGGACTGAGCCTTGGGGGACACCATTTTGTAAGTTGTATGTGTCTGATAGGGTATTGTTTACTTTTACTCTAAAATTTCGGTCAGTAAGGAAGTTACTAATAAATATGAGTGTATTGCCGCTAACTCCCCACCTTGATAATTTTTGTAAAATGCCCTTTCTCCAGACGGTGTCAAAAGCGTGTTCCATGTCGAAGAAAACAGCTACTACTTTTTGACGGTGAGCGAAAGCATCAAGTACTTCTGACTGGAGACAGGCGAGATTGTCTAGGGTACTGCGATTCGGTAGGAACCCCGATTGGTGCCGGTTAAGATGTCCGTGATGATCTAGAAACCATAACAGTCTTCGGTTGACCATCTTCTCTAGCAATTTGCATATAGTGGAGGTTAGTGAAATGGGTCTGTAACTATTGCTATCGAGTTTCGGCTTCCCTGATTTGTGGATGGGCAATATCGTGGATTGTTTCCATATGATTGGGAAAGTCTGTTTTTGCCAAACTAAATTATATATTCTTAGTAGAAGAGCTAATGCTTCTTCTGGTAATTTTTTGAGAAAAATTCCTGGAATATCATCTGGTCCAGCTGCAGATTCGTGTGAAGTTTTGAGTGCTGCTTTCAGTTCCAGCATTGAAAAAGATATATTCAGTGTGGATTCTTGTGAATCCACTGTGTTAAGTTGAAAATCGGATTCAGCTTGTTCTCGATAATTTTTGAATTTATTTGAATAGATTTTATCGCTGGAATTTCCATGAATAGTCTCTGCTAAATGGTTGGCAATGTGGGATGCGGATGTGATTATGTTCTGTTTCGTGTCTTGTATGGCTGCTATGTTAAATGTTGAGTGACGACCTTTGATCCTCCTTACTCTATTCCACACCTCCCTGAGGGATGTTTGATTATCCAGTGTTGAAACATATGCCTTCCAGGATTCTCTTTTTGCCTGTTTGATGACTCTTCTCAGATTGGATCTCATTTTTTTATATTCTATGAGGTTTTCAGGTGTATTATGTCTCTTGAGGCGGCTTGTGACTGTTCTGCATCGCGTGAACGCTTCTTTGCATTTTCTATTCCACCATGGAGTATTTTTGGAGGAACAATGTGCTTTAGTTTTTCCCATAGAGCCCTCAGCTGCGTTTATTAGGACTTGGTTGAATTTGCAGATGGTATCATCTATGTTATCGTCTATTTCAAATTGTGATAAGCTCTCGACGATTGTTGCCTGAAATTGAGGCCAATTAGCATTGTTCGTTCTCCATTTCACCAAGGAAGTTGCACTTTTTTCATTGTTAGAGCCGACCGATATTTTGATGGGGTAGTGGTCGCTATCATACAGGTCTTCCATCACTTCCCAAGCAGTGTCTACTGCGCTTTGTGCATCACAAAAGCTGAGGTCTATATTCGAGAGTCTTCCAGTGGAACAGTCCATGTGTGTGGGGCTCGTGTTGTTGAGTAAGGAAATATCCAAGGCAGTGATCACGTCCTCTATTATCTTACCCCTTCTGTTGGTATGGGATGATCCCCATGCAATGCTGTGGCTGTTGAAATCACCCGTGATTATAAAAGGGGTCGGTAGCTGGTCTACTAGATTAGTGATATCGGCTTGTGTGAAATTGGTTTTTGGTGGGACATAAACAGTGCAGACAGTTACCGCAGTTGGTATGAGTACTCTGGTTGCGACAGCTTCTAGGTTAGTTTTCAGTGGGATTTGTTCGGAGTGAAGTGTGTCCCTTATGAGTATCGATGTGCCGCCACTGGCTATGAGACCTGTAGTTCGGATATAGTTGTAGCTATTGTATCTCTTCAAGGTTAGGTCTTGATCTGGTTTCAGATGGGTTTCTTGAATAGTGACAATATCCGGATTTTGCTGAGAGATAAGTGTCTTTACGAACTCGAAGCGGGCGAAAAACCCGCGACAGTTCCATTGTATGATGGTGAAGGGGGCTATTGAAATTCTTGTAAACTATCAATCGGGAGGTCTATCAACCTAGAAACCTGTAGATTCTCCTGGGTTACGTCCACCATATCGGCGTCTAATTCATCATGTGAGGAAAATGAGTGCTCAGATGACATGCTGACGATACTTGCAACCTCAAGTGATTCTGATCTGAGTTGTTCTTTTAATTTTTTATGTAATCTTGTAAACCTTGACTTTAGAGATCGTGTGGGTAGGTGATTGTAAAGTTTGTACATAGTCTCTAGAATTAGGGTTACATCTTCAGTATATCTTTTTGCTTCGGAGAGTGGATCTGGATTTCTGAAAGAATTTTCTAAAAATGATTTCAAGCTATCTAAATCGATTGGAAGACTTATATCCCCTTTTTTATAGATTTCATCTAAAGTTTTGAGTGATTCTTCTGCGACCCCTGATTCTGGTGGATTTGGTTTCTTTTTCTTTTTCTTAGCTTTTTCTTTCCTGTTTGGTGGTGGAAAAAAAGTTGTGTCATCTTGTTCACATGGTGATATGGACGAAGTGGTAATGGGAGATGTTGCAGGTCTCTTTGTAGTTAACATATTTGTTGTTTCATTTGGGTTGGTCCTTGTTTCAGTTGTTGGGGGTAGGTCTGTACTAACGGGCTCTGGTGTCGTCGCTTTGATGTTAGCGCTTGCGTTGGGACAGTTTTTTGCTATGTGGCCTTTTTGCCTACATAGAAAACATGCCATATCGTCTGTTGTCAAATATATTCTATATTGTGTTTCTTCAAATGTAACTACTATTGAGGTTGTTGTTTCCAATATGTTGGTATCAGGAGGTGATACGTAAACTTGTCGTCGAAAACTAAGCAGGTGGCTATATTCATCTCCAGCTATTCCAGCCCTCATAAAGGAAATTTGGGAGACTAGAGTAAGCCCCAGTGACTTAAGTGAGTTTTCGATAATGTCTTGTGGTATTGAAGGGCACACGTTAGACAATATCAAGCGTTTAGCTGGAGAAATCAGTTTTCTTATACTTACTTCTTCACCACATACGTCTATAGATCGATGTGTGTCGATTAGTCTGTCGACCATTTCTTTATTTGTCAAGTACATGCAGATTCTGTTATTCGAGATCCGGGAAGCAAATATAATATTTCTGGGGCCAGTTATAGAGCCCAGTGCATAAACATAATCAACAAATTTGAGGGATCCTATAGCGTTCATTACAATTCCTTGTTCTTTCGTGGGATGCATTACTTTGGGTACGTTCTTCGCTGCATTAACATAAGATCTTTTAGTATTATTCTCCAAAGCTTGCAAGCTGGTATTGGGATTATTATTTACATTTTTATTCACATTTAGGGTTTCTGCATGGCCACTTTTGTACTCAGAAGTGGCCGCACTATTTTCTTCATTCATTATTTTATATTGTATTTGTATAATAGTTATTGGGCAAACCTTTATACACCATCGTGTATAGTTGGTTGCCGGTGAAAACCAGCCGCAGCGGACTGTGTGTATTTATTTTATTCAGAGTTATCTCTATTTGCAGATAATTTTAATCTTGTATACATACAAATTTCTCCCTTATGTACTTCTTGTGTGTAGGTTACAACACTCCGATTAAACCAATATCCGCCAAAAGGGCATCTACACACGCAGATCCTGGCAGATCTTCACTAACTAAATCGGGTGGTGGTGAAAAACTAAATTATATTACTCATTAAACCACTACTATTTCACTGTATTTAGCACGCCTTCAGAAACAATACGGCTTGCATCAAATTTGATTACCAGTATAAGCTATATAGGAGAAACAATGTACCATATTCATCAAAATAACTTTATTGTTTGAAAATGTACAAACATCTTCCGAAAATAAACTTAAAATGTGCCCAAAAAACTGGTTTCCTGGCCAACGAACCGTAGCTTAATAGTAAACTAAGCTATCGAAAGAAACATACCGCACCTGCTGAGTCCAGAATTTATTTTTTTACAAATATGCATTATCTTTCGATGGAAAATGCAAAATTTGCCATAATATAAGGAGTGTTCGATTAGAAGAAAAAATTATATCACCAGCGACTTATGGGCCACCTGTGATTCTAAAAATAATTTTATAAGATACAGCTCCAGACATCGTATAATTACCATATACAATTTTTTCTCATATCTTGTATAATAATGGATATATTGAGATTTACACTAGAAATGCGTAACCATGTATATATGAAAACAGATAAGAACTGAAACTAACCCGGATACTGGTTCTATGGGGCCTATTTCACGCTCTTTTAAAGAAATCTTTTCAAAATTAAAAAGTCATTAAAATTGTAGCGAAGCCTATGAGTAAAATTGTAATGGCCAAAAATAAATATGAATGTAAGAAGAAAAGCATGCCTATATTTGTATTACACATCTCAGAAAACAAAATACTTATTTTACTGTTTTAATATTCTTCGATCCCTTAACCTGAAATGGTTTTAGTCTCATTTAACTTGTTTCATTGCAGCGTCGCAGTTTGTAGGCAAATGTATCCTTTAACGTTGAGACTGATTCGGTTGTTATTCGAAAAAAGTCCAAAATAGTACATAACACATGCGTAAATTAATACTGTTTTTTAATCATTTTGCAGTCACAAATATGTACATATGTATGTACATTATATTAATTCCCAATGATTCGTTTTACGTCGTTTCACTTAACATCGCACTTAACGTTGCATACCTAGAAGAAGTTTTATTTTCCTTCAATTATAAATGACAATTTTATGTAAATTTCTATATTTTCTGTGCTCAATGTATGCCAAACGGGAGAAGAAAATTTCATATAACGAAGAGAACCTTATTCGAGGCACGAGCGTTGTTTCCTTTTTTTTTAATATTAATAACATTTATAGGTAAATTATCAGATTAGCGCATTGTTCCTTTTTTGAAAAAAACTAAGAAACATGCTTAGAAGAACCCCTTTATGCATTAACCATCAGACAAATGATGTGATCTGAACTCCACAATACAGTTAAGAGACTTAAAGCAAATGTGAGGCTATGTGCAGAGTAACCATGCTACAACGGAGCTAGAAATGCAAACTGTAAAAAACTCACCTTACAGAAGTCCATAAAAACGAGAAACTCGTTACCAACACCGTTTCTCCATAAAAAGAACTTCCACTTTGCCCAATTGAAGAAAAAAAGCTAAATAATAACGTAATCTGATTCGTTATTAGAATTAAATAAATAACTGGAACTGCTACCAAAGCATCACATAAAGGGTATATTTTAAATTAATTTTCAGCAAATATTTTAATAAAATAAAGAACAATGAAGATTGTAGCTGAAACTTAACGGTTTCTAACTTCTTACGACATTTATGCCGCATGTGTATTGTCATTTAGGTTCTCTATTTAGAACATGTCAATTTTGACGTTTCGGATCACAACTTTTTTGACGTTTTAAGAAGAAAAACTTAAAAGCTTAAAACTGTTTTTTGTTTTTAACGTGAAGATTCAAATTTTGGTGCATGGTTTTCTTTTTATGATATAAACCCTCCTACCCCATATTGTTATTGCCGGAGATATAAAAATTTCCCGAAAGGAAACGTAAAATTTTCTGGGAAAAACTGGTCCAATTTTCCTGGCTAACGAACTTATCCAAGCCACTTGCGAAAAAGGAAGGTACCCACCAAATTTTATCAAAATCGGCTTATTATTTTTTTTAATTATCGGTGTGAAACATAAATATATAAACATATATATATATATATATATATATATATATATATATATATATATATATATATATATATATATATATATATATATATATATATATATATATATATATATACATATATATATATATATATATATATATATATATATATATATATATATATATATATATATATATATATATATATATATATATATATATATATATATATATATATATATATATATATATATATATATATATATATATATATATATATATATATATATATATATAAACATATAAAGTCTGAAACCGACCACGGATTTGGGTTCCAGATGTCCTAAATAGGGCTCATTTGAAGAAATTTTTCCAAATTCAAAAGTCACAATCTCCTCATTAGTGATTTTTTTTTAAGAAAATTCACTAAAAAAAGTATAAGAAATTTAACACTTACCAGTTTGTAAAACATTTTCGGTTAGCTCTGAGTTAAATCGTAAAGGCTTGCACATCATAATGCGGACTTTTAATTAATTTCCCGTCCCTTTATACGTATGACAATAATATTATAATAACTACAACCTTGAAATAAAAAATTTCGTCTATTATAAAACAAGCTGCTTCAATACATATAAAATCGAAACAATATTTAACCCCTGTGTGAAATTTAGTGACGAAGATACCCGCAAATTGCATGCAAGCCAACTTTCATTTTGTTTACATGTAAAAAATGCATGAACTAGATTTACGTCTGCATAAATTAAGGGGTCCGTGATTTATCAATTATCGTTAACCAGCTGTTTAGCGTTAAAAAGAGTATAGTTCAATAATTAATGTGTTAAAAAGAGATCAGACACAATGTTCACACAAGCAAATGTGTTTATAATTATGACTGATCAGGTAATAGCTGTGAAATTTATGTCACGCCATTTCAATACAATATAATAAGGGCAACATAAAAATAAATACGAGGACGTTAACAGTATACAAAATAATTTAAAAAATATGTCAAATTGTGTGTATCGTTTTAAAAGTGTCCTCAACTAAACAACAGACGATAAAACTGAAGGTTAATCGCTTTGACTATTATAACACTTTTCCTAATATGAACCTAGTTTTTTAGACGGCATCGAAAAATTAACTACAGCCATCAAATTGAAACCTGCAATAAGTCTGGACGCATCAAGTGCGTTATGGAAGTGAATTTTCATAAAAATGTTTTTAATAGCAAATATGTCTCTCTAATGCAACCAGGCATCAATCTGGTTACCGGTATAACCTATATAGTAGAAACAATGTCCCATATTTTGTCAAAATTACTTATATATATATATATATATATATATATATATATATATATATATATATATATATATATATATATATATATATATATATATATATATATATATATATATATATATGAATATAATTCGCTGAAAATTAGTAAACTAGTAAATCACGAATTCTATAACTTAAACAAGAATAGAAATGTGCGTAACAAATTTAGTTGCCACAGCTTTCTTATTTGTAAAGGTGCAAAAATTTTCTGAAAGAAACACTTAAGCTTTCCCGGAAAAACCGATTTAATTCTCCTGGCTAACAAACTATCCAAGCCAATTACAGAAGGAACGTCTTACCAAATTCGGGATATTATTTTTGAGTTATCGGTGATATATATATATATATATATATATATATATATATATATATATATATATATATATATATATATATATATATATATATATATATATATATATGTATATAGGGTGGCGCATTGAAAACGAAACAGACCGATTTGCGTCCAGAGAATATTTTTTTAAGTAACGCCGAAACACGTCAATTTTAAGATCGGGGGGACATGTTTTAACATAAAACGCAACTTTGTCGCATCAACCCCTTAAAGGTGGTGATAACAACCCTTATATTCTAAACAGGGAACACGAGTCGAGTGTTACATCATTTGAAAGCTCTTCCTTTTCTGAATTCAGCACACAAATTTTTCTGGAAGTTTTATCAGCTCGTTTAAAAATTATTCACAGTTGAAAATGCAAAAACTCATTTCACTCATTCCGATAAGAAATGTGTTGATAGTCAATCGTTTGTAGGTTTGTAAACAAAAAATTGACTATCAGAACATTTCTTATCGAAATGAGAGAAATGCGGTTTATTATTTCAGTTTATCGGTCGGTTTGATACTTGATAGTACTACCGAAAATTAATTCCACAATGGTGTATTCTGTAGAAGAAAGAGTTAAAATAATTACACTTTTTTTTTTCAAAAACGATGACTGTGCCAACCGTACTGCAAATTTGTTTAATGAACGACATCCGAACAGAAATGTTAACAGAAATATATTTTGGAGTTAGTTGCAAAGTTTCGACAGAGTGGTTCAGTAGCCAACATAAACGGGATCCTGGACGTGAATTTCCGGTTAGAAATGAGACTACTGAGATTGAAGTTTTAGGACAAATTGCTGCAGACCCAACTTTGAGCAGGAGAAAATTGGCCACTGTTTCAAACAACAAAAGAAGAACTATTCAGCGAATATTGAAGCATCATAAATTTCACCAGTATAAAATTCATCTTGTACGACAACTGAATTAAGACGATTTTGATCGGCGGCTAGAGTTTTGTGAAGTTATGACTGCACGAATAGCTGATAACGGGAACTTTCTGTTCAATATCTGTTTTTCAGACGAGTGTACCTTTTTATTAAAGTCTACAGTCAATCGTCATAATTGTCGTTATTGGGCAGATAATAATCCAAGTAATTTTCAGGAAGTCCATACTCAAACTCATGAAATTGAATGTCTAGACTGGCCTTTTTGGAGACCGTTTAATCGGACCAATTCTTCTTGATGGCAATTTGAGTGGAGAAACGTATTTGGATTTACTAGAAGATATCGTTTACCCTCTACTAATTGACATTGTTGAAAATGATGATCGCTATCAAGAAAATCAATTAGTTTTTCAACAAGATGGAAATCCTCCGCATTTTTCACAACGTGTTAGGGAGTTTTTGGAAAGAGAGTTTCCAGGACAATGGATTAGGCGTAAAGGTGCTCTTTAGTGGCCCCATAGATCACTGGATTTAACTCATTTAGACTTCTTTCTATGGGGCCATTTAACGAGTAGAATTTTCGGAACAGAACCGGAGTCTCTGAAAGAACTACGACGTCGCATTGTTGAAGAATGCCGTCTAATAACTCCACAAATGCTCCAGAGTGTCAGAGCTCGTTTTAAACACAATTTGTACTTTTGGATGGAAGCTGGTGGGCAACAATTTGAACACTTACTTAACTGAATAAACATTTTTGAACGTTTGGTTTTCTTTTTTAGTTTTTTTTAACGAAAAATTGACTAATTAGTGAATTTCTTATCACAAGGAATGAAATACGTTCTTGCAACTCCAACTGTGAATAATTTTTAAATCAGTTGACAAAACTTCCAAAAAAATTTGTGTGCTGAATTCAGAAAAGAAAGACCTTTCAAATGATTTAACACTCGACCCATGCTTTCTATTTAAAATATAAGGGTTGTTATCACCACCCTTAAGGGGTTGATGTGACAAAGTTGAGTTTTATGTCAAAACGTGTCCCTCTCAATATTAAAATTGACGTGTTTCAGCATTTCTTAAAAAAAATCTGGACACAGATCGGTCTGTTTCGTTTTCAATGCGCCACACTGTATAATCGCCTCATTAGCGAAATTTTTCTACAAAAAATTAAAGAAAAACTCCCTGAAATAGTGTTCACTGGGCTGTAATTTTAAGAACATGAAAAATGTGAAAAATGTTTCAGTAGTGCAATATTTTACAAGTTTTCATCTTCATGTTTCCTTCAGACTGTATCACTTATTATCTAGAACAAGAAAAAAATATGATTGATGCCATCGCAAAGCATCTACTGATGAAAAACTGGGAGATCGATATTGAACACAAGATTGATATAACTGAGCTTCCATTCATCTGATGAAGTTCCTTCATTCTTTCCAGCCTGAGATTAAGCTTTATCAGGAATAAGCCGGTTTATAATTAATTATGCCTAGGTCATTATGCCGTGATTCACTTACTCCAGATTAGACGAAAAATTTAATTTTCATTTAGCAGTATTCATTACTTAGCTGCCATTTTCTGTCTTCTTTATATTACTTAAAACAGTGGAAAATGGCTTTGATGAACAGAGATTATCATTTTGAGAAAATTACTAGAATATACAAGCGGTGAAATAGATCCATTTGTTTTAAGACAATTGCGTTGAAACAGACGAGTAATTAAATTAGATTATTCACTAGTATTGTCCTTGGTGATTCTCTTTGATTATACCTATGAGTGTCCTAGAAGTCTCTTGTTACCGCATTATTCTGTTGAGCTTTACTAAAGCTTTCTGACAATGAAATCTTTTGTCAGCGACACTTGTGCAAGACAGTTGGATTATAACTCTAGCAATCATTCAAGCCTGGTTTAGTGAACACCTAATTTTTTAGTGAATTGAAAAATTCAGTAATAGGCAGATCCTAGGACCCCCAGAATCATCCGGGGTTAGTTTAAATTGTTATATGTTTATGTATGTGTATATATATAAACATATAAATATATATATATATATATATATATATATATATATATATATATATATATATATATATATATATATATATCCTGTGACAAGGCTAGACATGAAAAGGTCAAAGCTCACAAAAAGCTTCTACACAATCCCAGTCAAGAAAACCGTCAAGCATTTAACGACGAAAAAAACCGCTATGTCCGCATTCTTTCTGAGGAAAAAAACTCGTTTAATAACCACTTAAAAAACAAAGTCCTTTTAAGCTCCAGCGGCAGCAAACCCTTCTGGACTCTTGCTAAATCTATTGGGAATAATTTCCGCAAGAGCACGTTCCCACCTCTTGTCTCAGGGGATGAAATTGTTTCTACCGCCCTCGGCAAAGCTGAACTTTTTGCCTCGTTATTCGCCGGCAATTCTACTCGCAGCCCACCTCCAAATGTTCAACCACCAACAGTCACAAATCCCGCGCATAAAATGACGGATATCATTTTCAAAACTAAAAAGGTACCAAAGATGCTCTCTTATCTTAATACCAGGAAAGCATCTGGCCTTGACGAGATCCCAGCAATGTCCTGAATCGTCTGTTTCAAGCATCTTACAGTAGAGCCATATTCCCTAGTAACTGGAAAACTGCTCGAGTAAAACCCGTCCCCAAGAAAGGATCGAAAGCGCTTCCTAGCAACTACAGGCCTATTTCTCTCCTTTCAATCGTCTCTAAAGTGATGGAAAGAGTATATAAACACCGAATTACTAAAATTTCTTGAAAAACACAGTCTAATCCACGACAGGAAGTATGGATTCCGTCAGCGCAGATCAACTGCCGACCTCCTTTCCCTTGTCACCCATTCTTGAAACAAGCATATAGAACTACACGGTGAATCCCATATTATCGCTCTAGACATATCCAAAGCATTCGAACAGGTCTAGCACGCAGCGCTGCTTAATAAACTACCGGCCTTTGGCCTACCACCAAAACTCTGTACGTTGATAGAAAATTTCCTCTCCAACCGGAGCATTTCTGTTGTCGTGGATGGTAATTCCTCTAAACTGTATCCAATTAATGCAGGATTTCCTCAAGGTTCAGCTTTAGCCCCTACTTCGTTTCTTCTCCACATCAATGACCTCCTCTCTAGCACATCCCACCCAGTTCACAGTTACGCGGACGACAGCACCCTCCACTCAAATATACAATATCCTAAGCCTGTCTCTTTAGCCCAATTAGATGAGGATCGCAGACTCATGGAGGGTTCTATCTCCGTGGATCTCCAAAAAATATTAGACTGGGGAAGTAGAAATCTTGTGCAATTCAACCTCACCAAATCACAGTCTTGCTTTCTTTCTCATAAGAGATACACCAGCTCTAGACCCATCACAATGAACAACCAAGCTATTCAAAGTAATCAGTCCTTTTCACTTGTTGGCATTTCTGTGGATCGAAATCTCAATTGGCACCAACATCTCACATCAATTGCAGAAGCGGCTGTTAAGAAATTAGGTTTTCTCTTCCGGGCTCGCAAATACTTTTCACCAGCTAATCTCTATACCTTATATACTTCACAAATAAGACCAAACCTCGAATGCTGCTCCCACATCTGGGGTGCTGCTGCCGCTTCTACACTCGCTATCCTGGAATCTATTCACAAGAGAGCTATACGTCTCATCGGTGACCCTACCTTCACCCAAAGGCTGCCATCGCTTGCCCACCGACGCGCCGTTGGTAGTCCCTCTCTCTTTTATAGATATCTGCACGGGGACTGCTCAGAAGAGATTTCGTCCATAGTTCCTCCACCTGCTGCCCCCAACAGATCTACCAGGGGAACAGAGCGAATGCACCCTTTTACTGTCCAGGTCACTAGACATAGAACATCTTGTTATGCCCGCTCTCTTGTCCCGAGGATTTCCATGTTATGGAATTCCTTGCCGGCACATGTTTTTGCTTCTCCTCCGAACCTCCAAACCTTCCAGTCCAGAATTAACAAGTTGCCACTTTCCTCCTAGGCGACACCCACAGTACGATAGTATTTAGGCTGTAAGCCCTCGCGGTGTGTTGTTGAAATAATAATAGTAATTATATATATATATATATATATATATATATATATATATATATATATATATATATATATATATATATATATATATATATATATATACTGTATTCATTTCATTAATAAAAATACATAAAAACACAAACAAATAAAAGTTTTTTTACATAAAAGAAACACTGAATAAATGCTATAAAGCCCACAAAAGTCAGAGACTTGGGCGTGGGTAATACAGACCAATAATATACCTAACAAACTCTAACAATAAAAGGATTGTCTACATCTAAGATATACAATCCTACACAAAAATAATAAATTACTTACACTTAAACAAAATAAGTCCAAAAATAGACTTGGGTATCAAAAAATACCATTGTTTGTTCAATCGTCACCTTTTTACCTTTCATTTGATCCCAGAATAAGCTGCCATCCGCTGCTTGAGCTCGCACTGAAATTACTTTCCAATCCAAGAAAAAGACATGCAGTATTCACCTAAAATGAAAAAGTTGGTTGCTTTTCTGAGGAAACTGTAAACCTGACACCAGCGCTGAGGCAAAATCAAAAATGTGTCACATTTTGAAAACCTACTACACAAGCTTTAGCGAAATTATAATCAACGGATGTCAACACGATAATAACAACAACAATAGGCATCTTACCAATCCCAGGGTCCATCATCACTAACATTACACCACTCCAACAGAAACCCAGGAGCAACGTTCCAGTTGAAGGCAAGATGTAAAAAATAATCCTAACGTACATAATAAGTGTTCTTTATGCCAATCAGCTTATGCACCTTATACCTATCAGATGATATAATCAATTTTCCATCATTTGCCTTAGATGACATAATTGAGTTGACTCTGCTAATTTCTAATGGCAACATATTAAACACACGAGGTCCAAGATGTAAGAATCTCCTTTAAAAACTGTTTTCTTCCCCAAGTCGATCCGTATCTAGTATGGTGTAGACTTTCTATAACCTTTGTAATTTTCTCTGATTCGTTAGCATTATTAGGCAATAAAATTGCCTTACATACAATACTTGGACGTCATTAAACAATTCGTCTCCTGGGTAGCAGTGGCGGCGTAAAAGGGGGGCGGTCCGCCCCGGGTGTCAAGCACCAAGGGGTGACAACGTGGTGACAACTCACTCGCGTAGCTTAGTAGCCAGCCACCGGTGCATCTCCCCGACAAGAACGGCGAGGGCGGAAGCGCAAGTGATTTCGGCCCCTCCCACCGCCCGCGCCGTGCCATGTGGCAATTAAAACAAACAATCACAGTCAGTAGAGATGGAAAATGCGGATCTTTTCGAAGAGTCGGATCACCGGCTCTGGATCTTTTTGATGAGCATGATACTTGAACCTGTTCTTGAATGTCAATGAATCTCTGTCTCGCGTGACTGTGACTTATACATAGTGCATTCAGTAATATCGACCAAAACAAAAGAGGTGATCAAAGGCTAGAACGTATTATACGGATTAAAATATATATCCAAGATTATATGAATGTGTTAAAAAAAGATTACGTCTTAACGGGTTTAATTCATGGTGGAAACAAAATCCTACAGTGTCTGAACACGAGAATTCTGAGAACCATCTCTCCTGTTTTAATAAATGGAAATCTTGGAAAATCGATTGTGGCTGCAACAAACTATCGACCATGAACTTGATATTATTGTTTTCCTGGCACGTCAAAATCTTCCTCTTAGAGATCATAGAGGGGGGGTTTCATCAGACAATAGAGGGATTTTTTTAGAATTAGTTAATCTATTGAAGAATCATTTTGAGAACCTCCCAGCAGCAGCAGCCGAGAAAACGCCGTTACATGAGAAGCAGCATCCACACTCTTACCAGCTTTGTGTGACTTCAGTTTTTTATGCTACCTTTCTTTTTGGTATGGAGTCCTAGAAGAAGTTAACCGGACACAAAAGTATATACAAACATCTGGGCTATCGCTGGAAAAGTATGTCATAAAAATCAAAGCCCTAAAAATTTTTCTTCGAAACCAACGTATCCAAATAGTGGAAAGAGCTATTTCCTACGCAACTGAACAATGTGAGCGCTTGAATATTTAGATTGAAAGAAGAGGAAGGGGGAGATTTTGAAAACTTATGCCAGGAGAAATGGCCCAAGACGCTGGACTAACATTGCCAGAAGAGCTGCAGAGAGCTATGTTAGAATGTCTTGATAGAGTTTACGGAGAACTAGACCATCGTTACAAGGCAATGGATGACATTCTCATAACATTTGGTGCTGTTCAGCCTAAAACTCTGTTTACGTCAACAAAAGAACAACTTCGTTGTATCGTTCCAAATCTGACAAAATCTACGATGAATTTTCTGCAGAGGGCATTATTTTGGAGATTTTACGACTGAGGCGTCACTTGGAAGCCGCCTTTTACAAAAAAGCGGTCCAATGGGCTACCTTAGAGCTTCTGAAATTCATTGTATAATGGGACTATTCAGAGTCTGTTCCGAGTCTAGCGCTGTGTCTAAGATTTTTTTTGCCATTTGTGTTTCGGTGGCTTCTTGTGAAAGAAGTTTCTCAAAATTAAAGTTGATAAATCTTACTTAAGATCTACAATGAGCCAAGCGCGACTTACCAAGCTTTCCATATTGTCCATTGAAAAGGACAGGAAAGTAGGTTTTGATAATGTGGTCGAATATTTTAGCAAAATAAAGTCACGTAAGCCCGTTTAGTATTTGATTTGTGGTTTTATTTTCGGGGTGCTCAATAACAAACCGCCCCGGGTGCCAACCTATGCTACGCTGCACTCTTTAGATGAGCCACATCCAATATATATATATATATATATATATATATATATATATATATATATATATATATATATATATATATATATATATATATATATATATATACCGATTACTCACAAAATAATGGGCTGATTTTGATGAAAATTGGGTAGATACCTTCCTTTTGTGAGTGGCTTGGATTCGCTTGCCAAGAAATTCAGACTAGGTTTTCCAGAAAAGTCGTGTGTTGTCTTTCGGAAACTTTTTTTATCTCCAAAATAAAAAATCTATGGTAACCACATTTGGTGCGTAGGATAGATTCAATGACCTAAGGATTCACAAAATGAAGATTGGAACCTGCGATGAGCACTGATAAGTGCACCTGGAGAACAGAAGTCGCCACAACACATTTTTAAGGACCCGACGATTGTTTTCCTAACCAAATTAGCGTCATTAAAGAATACACTAGTATACTTTTAATAAAAATGCGGGACGCAGCAAGTGCGTTGTGGTACATAACTTTTATTAAGTATTTTAAAATTGAATAACTCAATTTTCTATAAACCTAAATAGTTTAATTTTTGCACATAGTGAGGTCTTTATCGGGGAAACATAATCACCGAAGTTCATGTTATTTTGTAATACAGTTTTTTTTTCAGAAAAACTGGTCATATTGGCCCGGCTAACGAACTCGCCCGTGGCCTAACAAAATGAAGATATGTGCCATGTTGCATTCAAATTAGTTTAGTATTTATTGAGTTATCACTCTGATACATATATATATATATATATATATATATATATATATATATATATATATATATATATATATATATATATATATATATATATATATATATATATATATATGGTGGCCCATTGAAAACGAGCTGGCAGCCATATCTGGCATGAAAATATTTTGTCGAAAAAAACCTGAAACACGTCAAGTTTGCTCGGAAGGGTGACAACTTTTCACGCATAAAGTATAGCCCAAACTGTATCCTTCTAAGCGGGGGTGTTATCCCTCCATTTTTTTAAATGGTTTTTTAAATGATTTAATTCCCCCTACATTGGTTTTTATTTTTAAAATTCGACTTATTCGTTTAGGAGATATGGAGTTTTGAAATATCACTAATGAATTTGCCGTGAAATTGTTAATGCTTGAGTTGGGCCTCACCAGCCTCAACTGCAAGATAAAAATGGTGCAGAAAGTTTATGTAGGTGATAAAAAGTCATTTAGATGAAAGTGTTTCAAAAAAAAAAACTCAGCAAAATATGTCTTGTGAAAACTCATTTTGATAGCAACTTCTTGTGCCTACATGTGAAGTGAAGACATATTTTGCTAAGGTTTTTTTGGGGCACCTTAATCTAAACGACTTTGTACGCAAATTTTAACAACATTTTCATCTTATAATGGACGCTGTTGAGGAACTGCTGAAAGACTTTTGAGGCTTTAAGTTTAGTTTGAATATCAGCTGTTGTTGCCCATAGTTGGTAAAGCCATTCCATAGTTAACACAGACGTAGCGAGTTTTTCTGTGACATCAGAAGTGTTTGTTTTCTTATCTGCAACTGGTTTCATTTTTTACAGCATCCCCATATAAAAGATGAAACTGATCACAGATATGTGTTCTAGTTGGCTAGTTCACTAGTTCGCACTGATTGGAGGAATTTTTTTCAAAATTCAAAAGTCACAAAGTTTTGTGTATTTTTTCTACGACAATTAACTAATAATAATGTTAATTTTTTTTCAAACAATAATTATTTAATGTTATATTTTACAGATGTTATAGACACAAAATATAGAAGTTTTCTTAGAATTGCATTGCGTTTTGTAGACAAATAATTTCGTATTTCTTTTTTCCCAAAAACAAATTATATTTTTGACAACAAGAACGGAACCGTTACGGAAACCCTAGTAATATTTATAGCAGGAAGACGACACAATCGCACATTATCCGCTATTTAATCAATATATGAATTTTCCTGATTTGACGGCAAACCAGTCCTGCATCAAATATTTACATTTATATGTACCTTGTATAGGATCAATGCTATAGATTAATCAATTTAATTAGTGTCTCGCTTCCTAAAATAGGCTAATCCATTCAGACGCCACAATCATGACTTCATTGTCGTTCTCATATGTTAGTCCAGTACGAGGTGAGATCATGTTATGATATGATACTACTGGCAAATATTAACTTACAATTACGGTACTGTAAAATGTTGTTACTGAAATAAACACATCAACCAATTCGTGCTAAGGTCATTTAGGTATACAGTATGGACCATATGTAATGTATAAATTTACTTTCTCAGTTAATATTTGTATAAAAAAAAACTCTGAACGAGGTCAATTAGTTACTTCAGTATTAAGTCGGTGTGGTGAAGAAGTGATCATAGAGTATTAAGCGAGTCAGCACAAAGTGTTGGTGTTTAAGAATCGATCATAGTAACGAATAGAGGAATATAATTCTATGGACATTATTTAATAATAGATAGAAACGTTTTGGTTGATACTGGTGTTGGAAAATAGTTGCTTATAATAAATTAGTAGTTTGAAAAGCTGTGTTTTGTTAGTCAACGAATCCAGAACCCCGTAGAACGTAACAATATATATATATATATATATATATATATATATATATATATATATATATATATATATATATATATATATATATATATATATATATATATATCTTTTAAAATATTGCACTACACTGTAATCACTTTTAAATATACACTTAATTTGTTAACTGTACGTTTGTGATTTCTTATTGGTTTGCGTGGACTACAGTTTTGAACTGTCCCGGTTCAGCGCTACTAAGTGAGTAGCGTGCTGATGATGAATCGGGACGGTCCGAAACTGCAGTCCACGCAAACCAATAAGAAATCACAAACGTGCAGCAAACAAAAAAAGTATATATATATATATATATATATATATATATATATATATATATATATATATATATATATATATATATATATATATATATATATATATATATATATATATATATCATAAACTGAATGGCAGATTTCGATTGATTTTGCTGAATATCTTCCTTTTGCAAGTGGCTTAGATAAGTTCGTTAGCCAGGAAAATCCGCCGAGGTTTTCCCGGAAAATTTTGTGTTTTCTTTCGAAAAAAAATTATATCTTCGGAATTAACAAAGTAAGGGCGATTAAATTTGGTATGCTGGTTTATACCATTATAGGTAAGTTACCTATCAAAATTTTAACTCTGTGGGCTGAAAGAGAAAAAAGTTATAGCTATTAAAAAAAAAGAGTTTTCTTCAAAACGTCAAAGTCGCGATTTAAAGCGTCAAAATTGTTAATATTTAGACAAAGAACATGTAACTAATATGAGCGATGGAAAGAAAATGTCTCAAGAAGAATATTTTACAAAGCCTGAAGTCCTAGTTTCAATAGTCATTGTCCTTCATTTTACCAAAATGTTTCCAGAAAATTAATTTCAAATAGACCCTTTCTCTGCTGTTTTGGCAGTAGTCTTGGCTATAGAGTTTATCGTTTAATGGTATATAATTTTTGTCGAATCTTCGTAAAAAATCAATAAATACATATTTGTAAGAAAAGAAATTCGGGACGCAGCAAGAGCCTTATAGTAGCGAATTTTCATAAAATGCTTCAAATTTGAATAGCTGAATTTGCCTTTAGCCTATAAGGTTGACCAAGAAACCAGTTTTTTCGGGAACACTTTAAGCTTACTTTCGGAGATGTTTGTACATTTTTAAACGATTAAGTTAGTTTTATGAAACGTGGCACATTGTTTCTACTATATAGGTTATACTGGTAACCAAATTTGATGCGTGCTTTCTTAAAAATTAACATATTTGCTATTAAAAATATTTTAATGAAAATTCACTACCGTAACGCACTTGCTGCGTCCAGACTTTTTTCATTTTTAAATTACACTTAGTAGCGTAAAAAATTTCACCCCTCGCTTTAACCCGCCAATGTGACACTTACAAATCCTAAATTTTAAAATTAGAAGGGTAGGCTTGTCACACCTCATTTGAAAGTCATTTTCAATTTCCATTCGGGAGTGTCTTGTTTTTGACTCTGTTGCATGGTTACGGAGATAATGGATTTGAATCTTTACATAAATCTTTTATTTTTGATAACAAAATTACTGAACTACCTATATACAATTAAAATCGTAAATAAGTTTATAGTAAATGTTAAAATTATAACCAATGCATTTCCAGACAATATGAAAAGTTTCTAAATTCGCCAAGAACACTTTGTATAACGTAAGGACTTATTTGTTCAACTTCTTGCCGAAACATAAGCTTTAAAACTCCTACATTATCTTGTCTGTTGACGTATAATTTTAACTTCAAATAAGCCGCAAAAATAAATCAAGTGGGGTCAGGTCAGTAGAAGGTGCATGCCACTCTACTGCACCACACCTAACAATCCGTCTGGCCGGAAACCGTTTTAATAGGTCCTGACATGATTTGAAAAATGCGGTGGCGCTCCGTCCTGCTGAAATGGAATATGCCGGTCGATTTCATTTGAATTGCCATCAGCAGAATATAGTGCTTTCAGTGTTGACACTAAAAAACTTAACAAAAGTCTTAGTTGTCCGTTGGCATTTAAGCAACCGTCAAAAAATTTTAGAACGATTATTTGGTTTTCAATAGTCCCAGTGCAAACACCTACTTTCCTGTGATACTGAGTGCTGGCCTCCACATCCAATAAGAATTTTGTCCGCCTTATTACCCACAATTTTGTCTATTGACACTACCATTTAAACAAAATTTCGTTCCTAGGTGAAAATAATTATGTTTGTAAGCTGAGGGTTTTCTTAACACCGATTCATTATTCTTTCGCCGAACTCGATCCTACGATCACCACCGCCTTCATTCAATTCCTGCCCTAGGCGAACTTTGTACAAATGCATATTTTGTCTCTTCAAAACACATAACACCCATGCCTTGCTTACATTACGTTTCCTACCAATTTTTCTACTCGATTGGTGCGGATTTTCCTTTACACTCAGTAAAATCTATAAATTCTCTTCATTAAGTTGGACATTTGCACCGGATTTAGGACTATCTGGAGCATGTGCAGATTCACGAAATATTATGCTCTATTCCCCTAACTGTTGACTGTGATATGGAACAATCGGCATACTTGGCATTAAACATTTCACTACAACCAATCATAAGAATATGTCTACACTTTGTGTTTCACTAAAACATGAACAATATCTACACGAGTGCATACTGAAGAAAAATTACAAAATGAACCACAAATTAAACAAACTGGTTCGTTTGTAGGGCTTTATCGAAAGATACGAATTAATCTTTATTCATCAATCATAATTATTTTTTTTATCATACCGAATTATCTTTGTTGATTTTTACCTTTTTAGTAAATTTTCGTAGGAAAAATTCACTAATGAGGAGATCACGACTTTCGAATTTTGTAAAAATGTGTTTAAATGAGTGCGAAATAGGCCCCCTAGAATGCATATATATATATATATATATATATATATATATATATATATATATATATATATATATATATATATATATATTGATTGAAATTTCGAAAGCAAAGTCAGAGGATGGTAATGGCGATACCTTTCTTTTCCCAACATTTACTTTCGAAAATGGAACTTCTAGATTGTTAGAGTATTTGAAAGAAAATGCGAACCTTGAAGATTTAGAATACGATAGCTTTCAACCATTCAACTTTATTTCCATCTTCGTCAGTTTTCTTGTTGGTGATACATGATAACAGACTCCCACAGCTCTTAAAGTCTGCTGTGCCCATAACTACCACATCGAATTGCCTCTGAGATCAACAGGTGGTGGTAGCCCCTCACTTTTATTCCTCAAAGCCCTACTAAAAAGTCCGTCGGAAACTTGCAGAGTTGCTTCAAAGTATTTTTTGCAGATACTTATGTCCTGGTCATTTTCATTCGGTAAACGATGAATTCTGGTGTTTTTTTTCGTTTTTGAGTGTCATGTGTTTTTTAACAACCGTGATTTGTCCACATAGATACGCAGTCTGTAGATCACAGTCTCTCAGGCTATAGAAGTTCTGAAAAATAGCATATCGTTGCTCACTAGATATTTTCAATTGCACAGATTTTCACAATTGCACGGCTAATCCACGAATAGCTTTGCAGCAATTTTTTGTTTTCTGCTATTTGTATATATATATATATATATATATATATATATATATATATATATATATATATATATATATATATATATATATATATATATATATATATAGATTGAAGTTTCGATAGCAAAGTCAGAGGAAAGTTTTAAAAAAAGCATTGTCAAGTGACGTCCTGATAGAGAACGTGAGAGCCCACAGTATATTTATACTCCTCTTGTTAAGCGGGAGTACATAAACTAATAAGCTACGCTTAGCATTTATTGCCAGTAGCAATGTCGGTGTCATTTAAATAAATCAGAGTCTTGGTGGTTCAGGGGTAAGAACGTGTGCCTCTGAACCGAAGGGTACTGGGTTCGATCCCAGGGTACTCCTTTCACTTTTTCAGTACATACTGTAACATTCACATCAACCGAGGTTCTCGCATTGTATTTGAGCAAGTTGAATGTCTGCACGTTCCGCCCTTCGGAGGGGGCGTAAAGCCGTCGGTCCCGTGTCCATGCAATGTTGTGCACGTTAAAGATCCCTACCCTCCTTACAGAAAGGCAGGGGTTCGGCAAAAATGTCCGGGATAGTGAGGTGAAACTGCTCTCTGGCGTCGGTGATTGGCCATAGTCGCGGAAATAGGCCGACGTTAAAGAAACAAAACATACATACATACAACTGTGCAAATCTAGTAAATAAAGTATCCGGAAGTATTCTGAAATTAATGTTGACTTTTGAATAATTATAGTTGGAAATTTGTGTACATGTCAAAAACAAAATTAGAATTTTCTCATCATAGTTTGTCTACATGATTATATTAATTTATATATCATATAGTTGTTATACGACTATAATATAGTATTTACAATAGTTGCAGGCCGAATAGATCAGTTCGTGAGGTGAGTAACCTCTAGAATTGAACGAGGAGGTCGCGGGTTGACCGTATTCAGACAGTCGGTCTTTTTCACTCTAATGTGGAAAGACACATACAAAAATAGAAATATTTAATGTTAAAATCTATCATTTCCAAATTAATTGTCAATAGAATGCGTCTATTGAGATGTATATAAATCTATCAGAGATACATATAAACGAATGCCATCAGCTAAATGAGATTTCAATAAGACAATTTTTTTTTATGTAGTACAAATGATTTTTTTTTAAGATAAGTGATCAAATTATGAATAAAACAGTTTATTGTAATGTTATTATCTGTTAAAATGAATTATATCTTAATAGTACTTTTTGTATGTGTAGATTAACATGTTTATATTTTGTGATTTGATTATCACAATTCACTAATGAACTTTGTGACGTCATTTTTTACTTATGACGTCACAAGTATAAATACGACGTGACATAAAATATCAAACCGACAAATAAGCAACACCAAGGAAGAAATTTTACGTGATCACAGGGCATTGGCAGTCTATTGGGTTGTCACATCAGAATTTCAGGAGTTGGCATGAGAACAGAAAAGAAATAGTCGCAAAGAATTACTCTAAAATAGACCTTGCATATTACAAATTGATAATTTCACACCATAATGTGTTATCTACCCTTTATTGTACTTTCCTTGCCAAGCCTAAGGTGGTCTAGGGGTTAGATGACTGGCTCATGAGCGAACGGACGGGAATTCAAATCTCATTGATGACTAAATTTCTCTTCAAACTTTTGTTTACTTTCTCTCCCCTTTGATTTAATTTTAACGTTATCTGATCAGATTGTCTAATTCCAATATTTTTAGCGACTTTTTGTTGAAAAATCACTGATGAAATATAAGGCTTTTAAGACTTTTAACTGAAGTTTAATATCAGCTGTTGTTGCCCTCAGTTGGTAAAACCGTTCCACAATTAACACAGCCGTAGGAATTTGTGAGTTCAGAAGTGTTTTTCTTCCTTGCAGCGGATTCAATTTTTACAGCATCGACAGGCGAGAAAATTTTCTCTGTGAAGCCATAGGAAAAGTATCTAATATTTAGATCAGATATGATTTGTTTTTCATTTTCTTTATTCAATTTTTATTAGCGAATTCTCTTGTACAAATTCTTTTAATAGACAATTTTCTCATAAATAAATTTAATTAATTTTCTTTGAAGAAACATTTGTTGCGAATTTTTGTATGAAAAATTATTCAAGTGAGTCATTTTTTAAACGAAATTCGTCGAAAATTAGGTTTTAATGGATTTGCGTGCAATTATTATCCCAAATATGCCGGGCAACGCAAGATGTATCTGTTGTAACGTATCTAATTGTGCTAATCTAATCTAATTGCAATAGATCTTTTTGTTTGTCGGACGTATGTAAAATCACAATCTTTACCACTTTTTTCTTTCGTAAGTTCCCGACGGTACTATTTTTGGCTTTTCGAAGTATTTTTTGTCGAAAAAGTTTGTTGCAAATTGGCTTTCATATATATATATATATATATATATATATATATATATATATATATATATATATATATATATATATATATATATATATATATATATATATATATATATATATATATATATATATATATATATATACGGTGTGCCATTTAAAAGTTCATACGCCATTTTCTTCAAAACAAACTGAGATTTTTTTAATTTGTTAAAAGTGTTAGATGAAGGATGCACATATGTAGATGGCGCTAATGGTCAAAAAACTTTTCGATCCTTAGATGCCTAAAATAAATTGCCTTTGATAGATAATTAAATTCCAAATAAATATTTTCATATTCATCACTTCCATAAAAGCAACAATTTTTTTAACATATTTGAGGTTAAGTGTAGCATTGCTTACAAGATAAAATCCTCCGTAACGTTTTTAATACAAGTACTGCACACTAGGTCCTTTGGAATACCTTACATAATCAAATAGATAACATTTAATCACAGTAGTGAGATAACTCTACAACTTCAATTTTTTCCATAAATTACTATTTTTTTTAAATTCAAATGGGACATACCGTATTTTATTTTACAGACAGAAAAATCGTACAATTTTAGCCGATTTTTAGTGAATTTTTATTTTAAAAAATTCACTAATAGAGAGGTATCGATGGTGAGACTTTGCAAAAATTGTTTTCAAACGAGCGCAAACTGGGGCCCCTAGAACCCATATCCGGGGTCAGTTTTGATCGTTATATGTTTATATATATATATATATATATATATATATATATATATATATATATATATATATATATATATATATATATATATATATATATATATATATATATATATATATATATATATATATATATATATCTGTGTGTGTGTGTATCCAACCGGTAACTCAAAAAGTAATTAACTGATTTTGATGAAACTCGACAAGTGCCTTTCTTTTATTAATAGCTTGGACGAGGTCGTTAGCCAGGAAAATCCGACAAGGTTTTCCAAGAAAATTTTGAGTTTTCTTTCGAAAAAAAAAATTCTCCGAAAATTACAAAGTTATTTTGATTAAGTTTGGTGGACATATTGCTTTGGGAAAGACCTAACTCTGAACCAAAATTCAGCTGTCTGGGTTTACAGAAAATTGCGATATTCAAATTTGAAATATTTTTCTTTAATATCACCGCTTTTTATTGACAATGGTAAAAACAGGTTTATAGGTATATGAGATCTAGTAAGTTTGAGTCGTTACCTAGCAAAAGAACATTTGATATTATTGCGCAGGTCAGTTACACGCTGCAACTGACGTTTATCGTATATTATAAGATCGGTTGTCTGTTTTCAATTTCAGTTGACAAATTATTTGTGTTATTTGGGAATTTTAATATACAACTGCAAATTATTCCCTAACGATTTTATTAATGTTAGTGGGTGGACTAAACAGTGTTTGTGATGATTGTCAACAGATATAAAAATCGAGTTTTACAAAAAGGGCTGATATGCAACAGGTTAGTTATTTTCTCTCTGATGCTTTGGCGGTAGTTTTAGTTAAGTTTATGGTTTAACGGTCCATAATTTTTAGCTAATTTTTGTACAAAAAATTCGTCAATGAGGAGACCGCGACTTTAGTATTTTAAAAAGATTTCTTCAAATGAGCGCAAACTAGGCCTTCTAGAATCCATATCCATTTTTACGTTTCGTTTTTATCTGTTTACCTATATACAGAGTGACGCATTTCTACGGTAAAGCTCAATATAATTATTATTAAACAAGAAAGGAGAAAAAATTGTATTAGTTAATTATAGGGTGTCTTGAGCTGCATCTTATAAAATTATTTTGACAATCACAGGCTGGCCCATAAGTCGTTGGTGGTCCCTACAATGTTTTTTTCGAACACCATTATTTTATTGCATTTTTTATCGAAATATGTTTGTAAGAAAAAACATCGAGATGCAATAAGTGCGTTTTGGCAGCAAATTTTCATTAAATGCTTCAAATTTCAATAAATCAATTTGCTATTATCCTATGGTTTGTTGGCTGGGAAACCAATTTTTAAAGTTTATTGCCAGAAAAATTTTGTACATTTTCAAACAATAAGTTATTTTTATAAAATATGGCACATTGTTTCTACTATATAGATTATACCGGTATCCAAATTGATGACTGTTTGCATTAAAATGACATATTTGCTATTCAAATCATTTTTATAAAAATGCCCTTCCATAACGCATTTGCTGCGTCCAGACTTTTTAAATACAACCATATGTCTAGAATTGAAATTAGATACTAATAATAGAAAAATGCTGTATGTTTGACGGACGGTAAGTTCACCTTAGGAAATATTAGAAGGCTGTGAGAAATGGGTTTGCAGTATATTCACTCTTATAGATATAAATTCAATAGATATAAGGTTTCAAAAATTCATAATTTTTTATCTTTTAACGCCATAAAGATTCATAGAGACAATGAGAACAATAAAAATAAGAGATTCTTACAACATTTGTAAGTTTATGCGCGAATTTAGGGAATCATTGCAGTTTTAAAAAACAAGAAGTTCAATGAAAAACTGTAGAATCTAATCGAAACGTACCACATGTTTTGCATATTATTAGCAATGATCTTTACACATCCCAAAATAATTACACGTCCAGTCAAAGATTCCTATCACGTATTGCCGAAGGATTTTTAGGAGAAATAAGTATTTCCTTTATAAAGATTAGCTTTTCCATCATTTTCTAGTGATGAACAGCACCAGCTTGATTTCGTAGCTCAGTTATCAGTGTTTTATAAGCAGAATAATAATCTATTCAATAATATTTTATGTAATGACGAAAGTATATTCCATACCAGATGGATGCGACAAAATAAAAAACAGACCGTTTCTCGGGCTTAGTGGGAAAATCAGTATAGTCACATAATTGGTCCATATCTTTATAAAACCACTTTAACTGGTAAAAGTTATTTAAATTTTCTAAGAAATAAACTTGCGGCTTTGATGAATCTTGTTCCGTTGAATATTGGGATAATAACTTATGACTTCAACGGGATGGGTTACCTTGCCATAATACAATCACGGTACAGAACTAGTTATACAAAAAATTTTCTGGAAAGTTGTCGGGTACTGATGAAGTAACAGGTTGCCAGCTCGATCTCCTGACTTAACACCAATGTATCTTTGGAGGTAACCTAGAAGACAATATTTACAAAAAACTCTCTAGATGATGTCGTGGATCTCTACTATAAAACATATGCAGGGCCGATGACTATTAATCGAGACGCTTTATTAACAGTTTGCAATAATGAGCTATTTATATATATTTCGAATAAAATGGCATTGCGTATCAAAACAGGCGGGTAGAATTTTGATCATTTAATTCAATAATTTCGCTTTGCTGCCTAAACGTTTGAGGCATTGGTTTTTAACTAATATTTCAATTTTTTATTTCAGTAGTTGCATTAAAAGATAAACATTTATGAATTTTTGAAAGCTGCTATCTGTTGAATTTAAAGATATGAAAGTAAATATAATTCAAACCTCATTTCTCAGAGCGTTCTAATAATTCCTAATGTGAACTTACCTTCCATCATACAATCAATTTTTTTCTATTATATGTATACAGTTTCAATTTCAGACATAAGGTTGTATTTAAAAAATCGTCTAAAATATATGTTGTTTTTGACTGTAAACTAAATTACAGTCCGTCCTATTTGAATAATTTTGTTCAGTAATATCCGGCAAAACCGTAAGTTATACACTAACCTGACTACAGTGATTTAATATCATCCATTTGCTTATAAGTACACTTGGAGCACCCACATCACCACAACACATATTTGAAAGACCTTACGATCGTTTCGCCAACAAAGTCAGCATCATCAGAGGATTAACAATTCTGAATTAAGAATGTTTCAACCTCTGATGACGCTGACTTTGTCGGCGAAACGATTGTAAGGCCTTTAAAATATGTGTTGTGGTGATTTGGGTTCTCCAAGTGTACTTATCAGTGCTCACCACAGGTTCCAGTTTTCACATGGCCATTTAATCATGATAAATATTCCAAGGAACCCGGTTTTCAGTACTAAAAAAGTTGCGAAGGTGTTTATCTTGTAAGTGATGTTATACTTAACGTCAAATATGTTATAAACGGTTGATTTTATGAAAGTTGTGAATGTAAAAAAAATGTATTGGAAATTTTCTTTTCTATCAAACGCAGGTTATGTCAATGATCAGCGCCATCTGCATGTGTGTAATATAAATAAATATATTTTTTTCGCAAAGTTCAAGCTATTCGCGTCCTCAATCCAACACCCTTAACAATTTTCAAAAATCCGATTTGGTTTTGAAGAAAGCATATGGAGTTTTAAATAGCACGCCATATAGTAGGGGTAAATCTGGATGTTTTTCATTAAATAGGTTACCAACTTGTGCCTGTGTTCTACACCCAAACATCATTAATATTCCTGTCATCATAATTTCAGTTAAATATCGCATTATTAGACCAAACATTATTTGAAATTATAGGAACAAAATTACGACTAATTTATTAAGAGGACATTAGGAGAGTATTCAACACAATACACCACAAAATAAAACAGAACTGTTAAATTTCAACTTTCACACTGCAAAAATTGATAGTCAATAAGAAACGATTAATGATACCAAGTACATTTTAGATAAAATACAAGATAAGAGATTTGAGATAAGAGTCAGTGAAGAATTCCAGAGCAGATTATTTTGTTGTGCGCAAGTGAATGGAGAACATTTTGAACATTTTGAACATTTATTATAAGAAAAGGACGTTTTTATTAAGTTTATTTTGGAAATTTGAATTTCATGGTAAACTCTTGTTTTAATATTCCGGTATTAAATTTCCACCTGTATTGAAAACTTTAATATTAGACCATACATATGAGATATCTCCGCATTCATAAAAAAAAATATGATCCATCGAATTGTGATATATACATATATATATATATATATATATATATATATATATATATATATATATATATATATATATATATATATATATATTTATATATATATATATATATATATATATATATATATATATATATATATATATATATATATATATATATAGATATGATATTAAGGGCAATTACGACCAACAATTGAGGGCTATATCTTAAAGAAAGTCACTCTGTACTAAAACTCAATATATTTCGCCAGGAGTTCATGGCATCTTCAAGAGCACTAAAAATGAACAGAATTAGCACAAACATCTAGATTATGCATTAAAAACACTTACAGCACTGTAACTAATTATAAAAGCAAGGCCTAAACATTGAAAACAGGGCAGCTCTGCCACAAAACATGATAAAAAACAACATTGCAAAAAACATCCTTAAAATACATGTGAAACTCACGCGAACATTTCTACTTTCAAAACATTCAAAGCTAGTCATGAAAAAGTATAAAAAAGTTGTCATTAATGTTAAAAAACTAAAAAAGCTTTGAAAAATTCGCGTGTAACAAAATGGACACCTAACCCCATTTTTTCATGTTTGAATGTCAATCAGAAAATATAAATGACAGTGGAAGATCTCAATGATCATAGACTATTATGTTTCTCTATTGGTGAAATTATGTGAACAATTATTCTTACTTTAAGTTATGGAACCCGCCAACACAGAGGCGCCATCAGACTTATCAAAAAGTAAAACATAGTTGTAAATGCTACTGAGATTTTGAACATCTGTTTTTCAGTTGATAGTGTCATTTTTGAGAATGTGAGACATTTCAAGAAGGGAACGTTTTTTTAAATTTTTCTCCCTGTCTAATATTTTGACATCTTCAAAATCCATATTATGGCCTAAAGTAGACACATGATGTGCCAGTGCACACCTATCTGGTCTCAGTCTGGAGTCACTCCTATGCTGGCTGATCCTCCTACTAACAGACTGTGAAGTCTCACCTATATAAGAAAGAGAACAATTTTTACAATCTAGTTTATAGACCACATCACGTAGTTTATGAACCGAAATTTTGTCCTTATTGCTGGTGAAGAAATTCTTGTTAGTCAAAACATTGTATTTTGCCACTTTGATGTCTGTGAAAACTTTGAAGAGGTTCAATAGTCTATGTGTTAGGCCACTGATGTAAGGTAAAACAGCATACTTGGTATCCAAACCTGGGTTGGAAGAGTCCGTAGCATCCTGTGCACGTGGGGAAAGCCTGGCAGCCGATCGATGAGGTGCAATTTCGGAGGGAGCGCCGAAAAGTAGCTTCATCATGTAGCTTTTTTCATAGCCATTCCTAATTATCATATCAGCAAAACGACGTAGAGCCCCTTGTTTAAATGAGGGGTGAGCAATGTCCAGAATTCGTTTTTTCATGCCCATTATGACGTTCAATTTCATTTTCTTGTCATGATATGACATACTATTAATGTATCTTCCGGAACTGGAAGATTTGCTGTACCAGTCCAACATGATGGTATTGTCGTTGCTTCTATAGACTCTGGTGTCCAAGGACGGAACACTTCTGTCTGTTTCTCTTTCGATTGTGAATTTGATGTGGTCATCAAAACTGTCGAAAATCCGTAACACTTCTTCTTCTTCAGTGTTTGTCGGGATGGCAAGAATCAAATCATCCATATATTGGTAGATGAAAGGTAATCTGAAAGGCAGACGTTATATCGCATATTTCAGCAACCAAGACATAACCATATTTGCAAGGACAGGGCTGAGATGACTACCCATTGGACATCCAAAGGAACTCCTGGCGAAATATATTGAGTTTTAGTACAGAGTGACTTTCTTTAAGATATAGCCCTCAATTGTTGGTCGTAATTGCCCTTAATATCATACATATTTTAGCACGCTAACGTGTAACGACTGTTACTCCTCCCTTCTATATATATATATATATATATATATATATATATATATATATATATATATATATATATATATATATATATATATATATATATATATATATATATATATATATATTGTTATATGGAAAGAAATACGAGGCAGTAAAGGTTTTGGGTGAAACTTTAGATGGAGAAAGAAAGAGGCAAATCTAAATTTGAAACTTGGTATGTCAAAATTTGAAGTATGTTATTCAGAGGATAGCTGTCAAACATTTTTGGAATGACGTTTGGTAAAATTATGTCGAAATACTGCACAAGTCAGCGACTTATATGTATTGGCATGCTGTGTAATTATGAGCAATAAAGATTATTATATGTATATATATATATATATATATATATATATATATATATATATATATATATATATATATATATATATATATATATATATATATATATATATATATGTGTGTGTGTGTGTGTGTGTGTGTGTGTGTGTATCACACCGATAACTCAAGAAATATTGGACCGATTTTGATGAAATCCGGCAAAATACCTTCCTTTTGTAAGGGGCTTAGATAAGTTCATTAGCCAGTAAAATCGGACCAGGTTTTCCAGGAAAATTTTGGGTTTTCTTTCGGATAATTTTTTATCTCCGTAAATAACAAAGCTATTGCAACCAAATTTGGTACAGAGGTTTACGTTATAAAAAGTGAACCACACAAAGACTTAGATCTTTATGTTACAAGAAAAAAGTTATAAGCGTTTAGTTTAAAAAAACCTCGGTTCCCGACCATTTTTATGAAAATTCACTACCATAGCGCATCTGATGCGTCCAATTTTTTTAGTAATGACGAGTAGAAAATTGTCAATTAATTAATAAAACCTTCTGATATACACTTCAAAACAACCTGAAATACCAGGTGTGTACACCATTTGCAGACAAAGAAAATCAATATGCGTATGCAAACATTTCTTTGTCAATTATCGTATCGCATTATGTCACAATGACTTAGCTCTTTTCACGTGACTGCTCCCTATACATGTTGTAAATGTTTATAAAAATATTGGTCATAATTCACAATTCAGTGCCGAGCTCATTTCTCAACCAGGTGTGTAATTCATTATTAAGAAGTTCATTATACAAGGTCGTTCTGCAGACGTACGCTCACGCATGAAGGTGGATCACACCACGACTCTTATTCTTGCACAGGGACAAACCACCATATAAATACTCTGTCTGTAATCTTATTTTCCATAGTGTAATATCTGTTCAATCACACAAGAACTTACCAACCACCTCCTGCAAAATGTTCAAATTTGTAAGTACTTTTGTTTGAATATATCACAAGTTTTTATTTTTATTAATTTTTTTTTTTACTTTCCAAGTGTCGCTTATTATTTTTTGCGAATTATGATGTATTTAAACCATAAATTGGATAACCTACAGAATAAGGGCTCTTTAACAATCTCAGATTTCACACAAAGCTTTAGTCAGAGATTTTGTTATATTGTAACCACCTGTCGCGAAAGAAAAGTTTTTTAATTTTTTTTATTAATGTTTTGACTTTGAAAACTGGCTCATTCAGTCACTGTCAATATTCAAAATGATCAAAGATGCATCTGACCTTGCTTTTCACAATGGCAAAATCTGTCTTAAGAATGTTAATCTAACAAGCTCTTTAACTTTTTCCTTTTATCTCCCTATACAGTTGCTGTTTACTAAAAATAGATAATAAAATTAAAGCTTACATACATATCCACGCACACGCATACGCGAGCGCATATACACTCATGTATACGCACCCACGTCAACAGGATTTATACGTCCAGTACTTAACACTAGGTGCAGGACAGAAAATGCACATTATTTCTTCATTTGCACAAACACACACATACATATGCATGCACACATCTACGCTACAAGTTGCTGGAGGAGAAACACTGGGACACTTTTCACACCAATGGAGCCTGTCATGGTGACTTTTTAACATACTAGGGAGACTGCGGCCAAAATAGGTTAACACAAGGAAAGACACTTACTTTTATCTCTCTGACTATACATTAAACTGCTACGTGTATTTAGTTTTCCTTAAGAGTATATACTAAGAGCTATATAAACCTAGCTAAGAGTCTTTAACAAAACACATGAAAGCTACCATGACACTTTTATTACAAACAGCTTCATACATAAGTAATGTCACATCAAGTGAATGTATTCTATCAAATTACAAAATAATATTTTTCTTTGTTAATGATACAGGAAAAAATAAAATGATTTAGATCAGCTGGGCTGCATGAGCAAAATGGATTGTCTTCAACTATTATTTTATACAAATAAGACTTAAAAGCACCATGTCCTATGATAATCCTATTAAGTGTCGTAGGCAAATACCTGGGAAGCAACAGTTCTTTGTAAATCGGCTTTTTTCTGAAATTAGAGATGATACTACTAAAGTGCTTGTTACAGCTACTTTTCAACTTATTACAATGATCCTGCCACATTATATTACACACATGTTTTACTTGCGGAAGTAGATCTTTATTACTGTAAAAGTCATGTTTACAACTTGCTTTAGTTGCTTTTTTAGCAAAATAGTCGGGCTTTTCATTACCCTCAAGCTTTGAGTGCCCTTTTACCCATATGAAAGTAACTCATTTATGCTGTTGTTCCAAGAACTCTAATTGATAAGCAATATCACATATTACCCTGGACCGATATATAGCATTTTAAAGATTCGGTGGAGTTCTTAACAGTGAAAGGGAATCGGTCAAAACAAAACAAAGCTACTCATATTTTGGTTACAGGCTAGTACTAACGCTTTTTGTATAGCAACAGCTTCAGCAATATAAATTGAAGTGAACTTTGGTAGACTAAATAGCTCAGCATAAGAATTTAGTTTGGTATTAACACATGACTGTGTCAACAAAAGCGGCATCTACTAACAGAAATGTCTTCCAAAGATAAGAAAAAAATAATATGTATCATTAAGGCGATAATCGTTTTTACAAACAAACATAAAATACCGCGAGAAAATGAAAAATATTATAACAGTGTATATTGTGACTAAACTAATAAAACTGAAATCATAAATATTCAAACACAATTCATTAAAGAATCATTATTGTGAAACGGTTAACTAGAATTTTTCAGTTGATATATCTGTAAACCAGTGTCAAATTAGCCCATGCTGTTCAAATGGAGTTTAACGTGTCAGTTTTCTGATGAAAACATTATATATATATATATATATATATATATATATATATATATATATATATATATATATATATATATATATATATATATATATATATATATATCTGTGTGTGTGTGTTTTCTGTATGATATCATATACCTATCTTCAAATATTTACGAATTATTGACAATTGAAAACTGCCATTTTTAATAAAAATAAAAATGGATTGGTTGTTCGTGCGTTTTTAGTGATTTTTTATTTTAAAAAAAATCACTGATAGAGAAGTATCGATGGTGAGTCTTTGCACAATTTTTTTCAAATGAGCGCGAACTAGGACCCCTAGAACCCATATGCGGGTTTCAGTTTTAATTTTTATATGTTTATATATATATATATATATATATATATATATATATATATATATATATATATATATATATATATATATATATATATTTTATATATATATATATATATATATATATATATATATATATGTCCATCCGATAACTCAAAAAATAATGAACCGATTTCGATGATACTAAGCAAGTGCCTTTCTTTTATTAATGGATTGAATGAGTTTGTTAGCCAGGAAAATAGGACAGGGTTTTCCGAGCAAATTTTGAGTTTTCTTTCGAAAAAAATTTTTTTCCCTGAAAATTACAAAGCTGTTTTAATGAAATTTACTTAATATGTTGCCTTAGGAGAGATATTACTACACACCAAAATTCACTTTTCTAAGTTGAAAGAAAATTGACTTATTCAAATTTTAAATTTTCTTTTGAGAATTTTTTTTCTTTGAACATTACAAAGGTATTTTAATGAAATTTGGTGGGTATCTTACCTTAGGAAATACCTTACTACGTACCAGAATTAAACTCTCTAAGTTTATAGAAAATTGAGTTGTTCAAGTTTGAAGCATTTAATAAAAGTTCACTACCATAACGCACTTGCTGCGTCCCGAACTCTTTTTTTGAAAGTTTAACCTGTTTGCAGCTTCACAATTACTCAATCTGTCCACAAACTCTATTTGGACGTTAGTAACAATATCTGTGGACAGCATACTTTGCATAGTGTAAAACTTTAATTGAAGTGTAATTTATGCAGTAGGCGGCTGGTTCACATTTTGTAATTATAATATAATTGTGAAAAATTAGGTGTCAGTTATTCTCATTTAGTGGCAATACTGTGATCATTTTTAGAATATAAAAATCGCTGGACACGCCTGCTCGATCCTCTGTTTTAATTCATTTAGATTTTTCACTTAGGGCGATTTATAAAGTTTGGTGTTTATGAGCCCCGTTCAAAACACAGAAGACTTAAGAAACCGTATTAGTTGATTTTTTTTTTATCACTAATAGAGAGGTATCGATGGTACGACTTTGCAAAAATGTTTTCAAATGGGCCCGTACTAAGACCACTATAACCCATATGCGGGGTCAGATTCAATTTGTATATGCTTATATATATATATATATATATATATATATATATATATATATATATATATATATATATATATATATATATATATATATGTCTGTAGGTATCCAACCGATAACTCAAAAAATAATTAACTGATTTTGATGAAACGCGGCAAGTGCCTGTTATTATTATCGCTCGGATGAGTTCGTTAGCCAGGAAAATCGGACAAGGTTTTCCGGGAAAATTTTTAGTTTTCTTTCGAAAAAAAAAAGAAAGCTATTTTAATAAAGTTTGGTAGATGTGTTGCCTTGGGAAAGACCTTACTACAAACCAAAATTTAACTTTCTAAGTTTATATAAAATCGAGTTATCCAAGTTTGAAGCATTTAATAAAAATTCACTACCATAACGCACGCGTCCCGAACTTTTATTGAATCGTGTAGGGTAATATTGTCCTGGAATTATAATTTTAAATGCATAAAACTTTTTCAAAAGTTATATCTTTATCTTGATAACGAAACCATATTTTTCATAATTGCAAAATGTCAGCTTATGCAAACTATGCTATGTAATTTAATTTAAATAATTTTTTCCCTAGAAATCGTTAAACTTATGAAAAAATGCACGAAAGCTTTTTTGTTATTAATGAATTAAGCTCTTTAGAATGTGTTTCAAAATGGCGATACAGTTGTAAGAAAAAAAGTTACGCGTGAAATAAATTCTAGGGGTGTATTTTTCTACCCCTCACAACCTTACGGGAAAACCAAAAAATCGTCCATTGATTGTCCTCTCGATAGCATATAACATCTACTTAATCTGATTTTTGTGACTTGATATATAAGAAAAAAATCAATAACAAATAACAAAAGCCTAGGCACGTCGAGTATGTTTTCAAGGTATATATATATATATATATATATAATGAATTAATATTAATATATAATATTTATATATATATATATATATATATATATATATATATATATATATATATATATATATATAATTGATTAGGCAATGGTGGTCCGGTGTCTTCCTTTAGTCTTTGATAAGTTTGTTGGACAGAACCTTTGAAACACCTTTTCCAGAAAATTAAGATTTCTCTTTGAAACTTTGTGTCTTATATTTTCTAATTGAGTTGCCCGTTAAGGCAAATCACAACAACTAAAAATTCTAATCTAAGGTAAATTCGAGTTATTAAACTTTAGAAAACTTTTGATTAAAATTCGCCCCACTATTGAAAACTTTTTTTGAAGCTAGAAATTTGAAAATTCGTATATGATATACTGTAAATACAATGTTTCTATCCATAGTGATTCAAAGAGCTTTGATAGTTTCGAAGCTATATAAGTTTTACGGGACAAAATGTAAAATTTTTCCGGTTGGATTTTCCTGGCTATTTTCTGTGGCTAACGAACTTGTACCAGCCATTTTACAAAAAAGACACATGTGTAAAGTTTCTATGTAAACGTAATAAAGAAATGTCACCTCATAGAATTTTAATCAAAATCATTAATATTTTGTTCCTTATAACGGCTGAAACATTAGGATAAATTTCTTCGGCGCCTGAATTCCTTACCATAGCATAGCATGTTAATAGACCCATCTTAAGCTGAATATTCCGCTAATCTACTACTAGGATTAGGCTTCCATTCAAGTAATACCAAATTTACATATGTATACCCAAAATAATGAATATTCAAATGGATATTTGCCTTTCCGTATTATTTTTTCTGCACGAAGCAGGGTCGGTGACCCCTTCAGAGGCTTATAGGCGTCAATCTAGGGTTCTTAACCCTTATCAGCAATTAATACCGTATCCTGAAAATGCCTACTGGTGACCGCCTGAGCTATCCTACAACTTATTACCCGACAGATTTAATGAGATGCTCTTAAATTACAACATTCACAATCACAGCATGAAGCGATTTTCACTTGGTTCAACGTCTTAGATCGATATAGAAGTTATTTAGCTATCGCCAAGTTTAACTTGTGAACTGATTGAAAATGCTGCTGATTACAGTTTTTCGCAGTGTGGAGAAAGATACTATCTTAGCGTGTTTTCATGGAACGAACCATTGTGCTTAAATATTTGACTAAACTGATCTTTACCAATTTCTAACTAAAGATTAGCTATGAACTGATCGAAAATGCTCCTAAGTATATTTTTCTCAATGTGGAGAATAACTTAATTTTAGGGCTTTTTCATGGAAGGAACAATTCTCGTCGGATATTTGATTAAACTGATCTGTACCAATTTGCTAACTGAAGATTAACTACCTTTAAAACTTTTTAACTTTTTAATGAATTTTCGTAGAAAAAAGTTACTAATGAGGAGACCGTGACTTTAGAATTTTGAAAAAATTTCTTCAAATAAGTGAGTACTAGGTCCCGCCAAACACATATCCGGGGTCACTTTTAATTTTCAAGTTGGAGAGATTTGTAAGATCTCACAAAACCAGAGACGTGACAGTACACCATATATTCATTTATTTATTTATTCAATGTGCAAGTATACAGTTTATAAACCATTTACGTATTGCATAACAAGATAAACTATAACTATGGTGTACACCTATAATTCTGCAACCTCACTTATTACCCACATCAAATCAATAACAATACAAAACAACATTTCGGCAAGCTTAGAATCCATTTCAGGCTTCACAGGCAGTCCATCAATTTTACGAAACTAATATCAAATTCAAATTTATTCTGTCTACTCCAAATTCATATCTCATTCAGTACAGGTAATTTGGAGACCCAATAAAGTCAAGAGGACAACGTGGTCAGGCATGTATATGTTCAGTCAATGCGTTCTTAAATGCTCTTCAATTCATGTTGAAGATGTCAACATGCTTACACAGTCTGTTATAACTTGTGCACATTCTATAAAACAGACTATTCGTTCTGCACCCCGGTATATAAAACAGTTGCTCCAGTCTACTACCCCTCTGAGGAACCCTAAACTGTATGCTGCCCAAAAATTCAGAAAAATTTACCAAGTTCCTTACGATTTTAAACAAAAACACCAGGTCAGCAACTATGCGCCTGCTCTGAAGACTGGTTATGTCAAACACAGTAAGCAAACTCACATATGGTGTAAAAGTGGGATAAGATCCAAAAAACTTAAAATGCAGAAAACGAACAAACCTCCGCTGAACTTTCTCCACCACATCAGAATAAACCTTGTAAAAAGGATTCCACACCATCGACAGATACTCCATTTTTAGACGTATATATGCATTAAAAAGAATTTTAAGTGTTTCAACTCTACTGAATCCTCTCGAGTTTCGAATAATAAGCCCAACGTTTTCAACCCCGATGCAGCATTTTTTTCCACGTGCTTCGCTAATTATAATTTAGTGTCAAACTCAATTCCTAAGTCACCAAACTGGGTCCTACGCAAAAGTTGGTCACCTCCAACAATATATTGGTACTCAACAGGGGCAAGACGTCTCGTAAAAGTAGAAACAAAACATTTCCCGTTATTCTCAAAACACCATTCTGACAGTGAATCAATGCTCCTGTGTAGTTCCTCACAATCACTAATGCTAGAAATAACACGAAAGATCTTTAAATCATCAGCAAACAACAAACAACGGGAGTCACCTATACTTTTCGGCAGATCATTGACAAACAATAAAAACATTAAAGGTCCCAAATTTGACCACTGGGGCACCCCAGAGGGTGACGAAGACAATGAGGACTCGCTTCCACCATAAACCACATATTGTACCCTTCCAGTAAAATAAGATGTATATATATATATATATATATATATATATATATATATATAACAATGTGGAAAAAAGCATGGGTTACCACTAGTAAGAACCTTTTTTTAAACGCTCGAACATTTAGAATTTAATTTGCCTACTTTTGCATCTAATTTACTTGTTTTTTAATTGACGGTCGTCAAAGGTATGACGTCTTCGACATTTTCTTAATTGCAATATGCGCCTTGTGATATATCATTTGAAAGCTCGTATCTCGCACGGGATGCTATTATTTTTGGCGTGATTCTATCACGCATTTTCAAAATGACAATTTTTTTTCCAGAAATTTCTTTTTATCCACTAACAATGAATAACTCAATTCTTTGATCTTATTTCCTTAAAGATAACTAACGGACATGGTTTTAAATTATCAATTGCACTAAAGTAGAGTAGTATTAGTACTATTCCGTTAAATAAGAAAACAGAGAAACACAACAAAGAAAATATGTATGTCAAATGGAATTAAATAAATAATTACAAATAACAATAGGAATGACGTATGATTGATAAATTAATAGTATATTTCAGTAAGTACTGAAACTGTTGTCCGTTAACTACTTCGCGATGTCTAGAAACAAACTCTTCTTGAACATTGTGCATTGTTTCGGGTAAAATTTTTCTCATTTTCATTGTTATGCTGCACTTTAAGTCTTGAAAATTTCTTGGATGATCTAAAAACACTTTGAATTTCAAATAACCCCACAAAAAATCAAGATGGGTCATAATATCAGGTGATCTGGCTGGCTCGTCAACTGGACCTAGTCGAGCAATCTATTTTGCTGGAAATGCCAAGTAAGATAATCTCGAACCTCTCTCGTGTAATGTGCTGGAGCACCATCTTGCTGTAGCCAAATTTTTGGACTGGGCAAATCGGGATTGGAATCAGGATAAAAAGATAAGGCATTTTCTTCACTTTGTCTTTTAATATTCCTGCCCGTACATCAAGTTTGTCGGGTAATTGGATATGAGTTTCTTGTATCTATGGTGAACTATCTTTGGACGAGTATCCAAAATTTTGCTTATTTTCCGTTTCGTTAAAATAAAGTGTAGCGTCATCTAAGAGTAAAGTATTTGATGCAAAATTTAGAGTTCGATGACAAATTAGTGGCCTTATTTCAGAAAATTGCAATGGTCGGTCAAAATCGTCTTCACTTAATTCGTGTACCAAGTAGACTTTATATGGGTAATATATTTTTTTTTGGTGCAAATATGTTTGCACAGACTTGTGACTTATTTCCTCATTATGAGCTATTTGGCGACTAACACTATGCGGATTTTCTTGATTAGTCAATAGGACTAACAATCTGAATGTTTTTATCTACCGTAGGTCTTCCACTTTTAGGCAAATTTTTAACACAGTCAAGATCTTCATAATTTCTTAAAAACTCGGAAACTGTGGACTGTGAAATCTACGTTCGATATGAATGGACTGGATTAAAGAGCTCCCGTAACTCGTTGGTCGATCTACGATGATCTCCATAGCCAACCATCATTAAAATTTCAATACGATATTTACCACTGAGAAGAATTTATCGATTTTGAAAAGGGGGAATTTTTAAATAGAAGATAACGCATTGCCAAGAAAAATATTCTAGAATATAATCTAATCACACCTTTCAATTTTGACTTTTCATGTTTGTTGTTTGTTTGCATACCCTTATTCAAAACTACGAAACTGCTCGTCAAAATTAAGGGACAGGTCATTATTTTTTTTTTAAATAACAAACCAGACAGACCGTACTGATATTGATAATTTAAAACCATATTCTACAGGTGCCTTTACAATAAAATCACAGAATTTAGTCACTTATTCTTGGTTGAATAAAATTGTTTATGGAAGAAAAAGTCGCTATTTCGAAAATTCATGAAAGAATCGCTGCAAGGTTTAGGAGCATACTGTGTGAGATAAGAGCTTTGAAATGATGTTTCACAAACCCCAGACTGCAATTAAAGAAAAATGTCAATAACGTCATACGTTTGACGGCCGTCAATGAAAAAACAAATGAACTAGATGAAAATCTAGGCTAATTAAAAACCAAATTCACGTGCGCTAGCGTTTTAGAAAAAACATAGTTATTAGGGGTAGATCATACTTTTTTCCACGCTATATATATATATATATATATATATATATATATATATATATATATATATATATATATATATATATATATATATATATATATATATAGAGGGTGTACACAAATGTGCAAAAGATTTGGGAAGTGATTCCTTCTTGAAAATTAGAGCGGGTCTTTTATCTTCATACACCCGTCTCCTGTGAAGATATACCCCTTAAAAGGGGTGCCAAAAAAGTAGGATTTTTAAATTATATATGAAAGACGGGACAGATATTAATTTAGGTAGCTGCTTTTTACTATCGAGTCCCTCAGTGAACAATTTGTTAGTTTTCCCGTAAGGTTGTAACAGGTAAAAAAAAGCCACCCGTAGAACTTATTTCAACTAAACTTTTTTTCTTATAGCTATATCGCCATTATATAATACACTTTGATGATAATTTGATTCACTCATAACAACACGGTCTCTCGTATTTTTTTAATTTGACGATTTCTGGAGTAACCATTATTTAAATTCAATTATATAGCATAGTGTGCATAGGTTGACATTTTGTAATTACACAAAGGTAAAAAAGGTAAAGGTAAGATACTTACTGGCAATTAGGCCATTGCTGACTTTTTGCTCATCTAAACTAACCTACCCTCCACCTTGAGCTCGATCTCAACGACGACAGTTATTTGAAAAATCGTCCGCCGACGGTGAGTCTTGAACCGTCGTCCCCCTAGTCCGTGTTGGAAAGTCTGAATCGACTTTCCTGCACGGCCACGGAGGCGCTCGTAATTACACAAAATATGATTTTTATATCAAAATAAAAAATAATTGTTGAAAACAAACTATGCATTTAAACTTATTAACTTATACAAATAATAATAAATGTTGAAAATAACCACCTTAAGCTATTACACAAGTCTACACGCCGGCGTATAGAACTTCGTATTCGATTTAAAATTCCAGGAGAATCTTGGGTTACCCTACACGATTCAATATTGCGGTTCCTTAAGTCTTTTAAGTTTTGAATGGGAGTCATAAACACCAAAGCTTTTAAATTACCTCAGGTTAAGTAATCTAAAGGATTTGAATCGGGGGATCGATCAGGCCAAAGCTGAGGCTCGCCTAGACATAACCAGTGATTTTCATATTCTGAAAATGATCACAGCATTATCACGAAATAACAAAAGCTGACACCTCATTATCGGCAACTAGATGAGATTATCATTACAAAATGTGAACTTGCCGCCCACTACATAAATTACAGTTCAATTTAAGTTTTATACACTATGGAAATTATGGCATGTAATTGAATTTAAACAATTTTTTTGGTCCGTAAGTCGTTACATTTACGAAAGAGATACATCGGTCCTTTTTCGCTTAAAGTCAATGAGGCTATGCAAAATGTATTTGGAGATGGCGATATAGCTGTAAGAAAAATTCTGAAACAAGTTCTAGTGATGGCTTTTTCTACACCTTAGGGGAAAACTGACAAATTGTTCACTCAATATCTACTCGCTAGCAGACAACATCTACCTAATAGCATTTTGTCATTACCTTCATATTTAAAAAAAAAATAGAAACTACTTTTCTGGTACCTTCTTTAAAGGGTCGTATCATTACGGGAGATGGGTGCATGAGTTTTTTTAAGATGAAATATTGCCTTTTTTCATCAAGCAATAAGTTCATATCCTATATATATATATATATATATATATATATATATATATATATATATATATATATATATATATATATATATATATATATAAACATATAAGGTCTGAAGTTCGATATGAAATTTCGTAAAAGGGTGGATAATTAAAAAATATATATTACGTTATTAATCCTAAACAAATGATCGTGAAAAATAGACTTTGATGCAAAAATGTGTATTTCTATGAAACATAGTCGACGTCTTTGATGGTTGTTCATAAATAATCTTTATTTCGCTTTTGCTTACTTTATTTTATACTTTAGGTACACATTATCTAGCAAAACCGACCCAACAGTTCAATAATGCAGCCGAGAAGTGGTGCTACTTTATTTTACTAACAAAATTAACTTAAGATTTATAGCATTGCATAATTTGATACAAACATACATGTTCCGCAACAAATTTATATGCTTATATTTTAAAATCCATAGTTGGTTTTCGCTGCCATCCTGGCTTACGCCTCCGCTGCCCCTGGACTAATAGCTGCACCTGTTGTCGCTCACACCGCCGTATCCCACCATAGTGCAGTAGTCTCCCATCCAGTTCCAGTGGTAAAATCTGTGCATGTAGTCCACGCCGCCCCCGTTGTTCCAGTTGTTAGAGCTGCCCCAATCGTGCATACTGCTCATGTTATTCCTGTTGTAAAAACCGTCCCAATTGTTCATGCGTCACCAATTATTGCTGTACACCATTAGCACCTACAAACCTTGCTGTGATTGAAAATTTGTAATGTTAGTACCTATTTATTTGTTTCTTATTAGTAATAAAATGCATTAGCAAGTTATTTGTGCTTTATTAATTTAATCAACAGAACCCAATTTTTTACAGTTTTGTATGAACCGCAAGGCTCTTTTTCACAGTTCACAAAGCAAGAGGCACGGCAATGGGCAATCCGCTATCGCCATTTATTGCAGACCTTTTCATGCGCAGATTTGAAACCGATCTTGAAAGTGAAAGTGGCTATTTTCCTAGAGTGTGGTTTCGTTAAGTGGATGATATAATGGCAGTGTTTAACACGAACATTTGCAGAATAGAATATTTTATTGCCAAATTAAACAATAAATTTGATTCTATAAAATTTACCCACGAATTAGAAATTAACAATAAATTACCCTTTCTAGATGTACAAGTTATCAAAAATAAAGTCACTTTAGAATCGATGTCTATGGAAAGGAAATCACCACTATAAGCTACATTCCGAACGACTCACATCATAAGTACGCACAAAAAAATGACCAGTCTGAATTTTTTAGTAAATCGGTTAATTAATGTTCCTTTAAACAAAAGTAGATATACCAAAGAATTAAATTATATTTAGAACATGGCCGAATATAACGGATACACTGCTTGCCTGGTGGAAAAATTAATCAACAAACAGAAAACAAAGAAAATGTTGACGGAATCAACGACGTTTAGAAGAGAGTAATCCGAAAAAATATTTGTTTGCTTACCATTTGAACCTCGAATCACGAGCATTTTAAAAAAAGTCAACTTTCAGCTAACATTTTCGAAAAAAATACCTTAAAAAACTTGCTAGGTAACCCAAGATAGAAGGAGAGCACGGACAAAATGTCGGGAACTTATGAAGTAAGTTGTAAAGATTGTAATCTTAAGTAAGTCGGACAAAGAAAAAGATCGATTTGAATTAGATTCAAAGAACACTTAGCCCAACTGCGTTACGGTATTATAGATAGATCTTCCATTGCCCGACATATTTGGGATAATAATCATCACGTTAATGAAGATAATCTGAAATTAATAAAACATGTTAGACAACCAGGACAGCTAAACTCCTTTGAGTGTATATATATATATATATATATATATATATATATATATATATATATATATATATATATATATATATATATATATATATATATATATATATAGCGAAATATAGTTACAACAAAAAATGTGTGAACGTTTGACCACCGCCGATTACAAGTCACCTGATCTATTGCTTCGTTAAATAAAATTCCCACGTTTCAACACGTCATAAAGATAATGGAAGAATACAGATAGTTCCGCCAAAGGAAACTATGTTATTTTAATTGTTGTTGAACCTTCTCAAAATTATTAGAGATGGACACCTTTTAGATAAGTTAGTAGGGACAGTGCAAAGACCTCGTCCGACGATAAAAATACAATACACTGCAGAATTTGCCTACAATTTGTTTCCCATCTCAGTTCGGTCTCTTTACCTAAGATCCAGTATATAAGGTGATGTTAGTTTTTAAAGTAGTTAGAATTTTTATCCTCTGATGACGCTAGTGAAACGATCGTCAGGTCTTTTAAAATGTGTTGTGGTGATTTGGCTTCTCCAAGTGTACTTATCAGTGCCAGTTCAAATCTTCACTTAGGGGTATCTATACAAAATCGTCTATAGATAACGGTACACTGGACAGCAGTGTATTATTAGCACCAAAGTGTTACGATTTAATTACGATGTGGTCGATGCGAATATAACAGATCGTTTGCTCACGGCTATAGTATTACCGACCGCGTCAGTAGGATTGTCTAGAAGGATCCACACCTGTCGGAATATTTTGGACATGCTAGAATTTCAACAGGAGATTGAGCTGATTAACTGGGGTGTCATCTATGATATGGCTAATGTTGATGAAATGGTGAGCTACTTTAATAATAATCTTCCGTGTCTGTTGGACAAACATGCCTCACTTAAAAGTAGCTCAGCTGTAATAAAAAAATGCAATACATACGAGACAGCGCATTGCACCGCTATAATCGGTCCACATTACTGGGTTACCTCAAGTGTACAAAGAATACGAAATTTCACAACAGTAATACAAAAGGAAAAAAAGACATACCTAAAACAAAAGATAAAATCATGCAATTAAAAAGTCTGGACGCAGTAAGTGCGTTATGGTAGTGAATTTCCATTAAAATGTTTTAAACAGCAACTATTTTTTTTTAAGAAAGCATGCATCAAATTTGCTTACCACTATAACCTATATAGTAGAAACAATGTGCCATGTTTAATCGAAATAACATTATTGTTTGAAAATGTACAAAAATTTCCGAAAGTAAACTTAAAATGTTCCCGAAAAAACTGGTTTCTTGGTCAACCTTATAGGTTAATAGCAAATTGAGTTATTCAAATTTGAAGCATCTAATGAAAATTCGCTACCATAACGCACTTGCTGCGTCCCGAATTTCTTTTCTTACAAACAGGTTTTATATTTCGATGGAAACTGCAAAAATGCAATAACGTAAGGCGTGTTCGATTAAAAAAAATAATTGAATCACCAACGACTTATGGACCAGCCTGTAATTGTAGAAATATTTTTTAAGATGTAGCTCAAGACAATCTATAATTAATGTATACAATTTTTTTTTTCGTACCTGGTATAATAAGGGATATATTGAGCTTTATTGACTTTTTACGAAAATTCGACAACAATTATATACCATTAAACGATAAACTCTATAGCCAAGCTACTGCCAAAGCATCAGAGAAAGGGTCTATTTGAAATGCGTTTTCTGGAAATATTTTGTAAAATGAAGGACAATGACGATTGAAACTAAGACTTCAGGCTTTGTAAAACATTATTTTTGAGACATTTTCTTTCCATAGCTCATATTAGTTTCAGGTTCTTTGTCTAAATATTACCATTTTTGACGTTTTAAATCGCGACTTTGACGTTTTGAGGAAAACCCAATTTTTTTTAAATGCCTATAACTTTTTTGTATGTGAATCTACAGAGCTAAATTTCAGTAGGCACCTTACCTATAACGATATAAACTCGCATACCAAATTCGGTTGCCATTACTTTGTTAGTTCCGAGGAGGTAAATTTTGTTAGAAAGAAAACACAAAATTTTCCGGGAAAACCTCGGCGGATTTTCCTGGCCAACGAACTTATCCAAGCCATATATATATATATATATATATATATATATATATATATATATATATATATATATATATATATATATATATATATATATATATATATATATATATATATATATATATATATATATATATATATATATATATATATATATATATATATATATATATATATATATATATATATATATATATATATATATATGTATAACCATATAAAAGGTGAAACTAACCCCGGATATGTGTTCTGGGGGGCCTAATTAGCGATAATTTGAAGAAATTTTTTCAAAATTCAAAAATCGGGATCTTGTCATTAGTGATTTTTTTTTAAAGAAAATTCCTTAAAAAGAAAAATGGCACTGACTAAAGAAAGGTCTGGACGCAGCAAGTGCATTATGGTAGTGAATTTTCATTAAAATATTTTTAATAGCAAACCTGTCTTTTTTAAAAGTAAGCAGGCATCAAATTTGGTTACCAGTATAACCTACATAGTAAAAGTAATAAGCCAAATTTCATTAAAACTAATTTATTGTTTCAAAATGTACAACAATTTTCCGAAAATTAACTAAAAATTTTCCCGAAGAAACTATTTTCCTGGCCAAGGAACCTTAAGTTAATAGCAAATTGACCTATTTAAATTTGAAGCATTAATGATAATTAGCTACCGTAACGCCCTTGTTGCGTCCCGAATTTATTTTCTTTCAAACATGCATTATATTTCGGTGGAAAATGCAAAAATTCAATAATATAAGGCGTGTTCGATCAAAGAAAAGATAATGTGTCTCACCAACGACTTATCGGCCAGGCTGTGATAGTAGAATAATTGATAAGATGCAGCTCAAGGCACCCTGTAATTAACGTGCACAATTTATTTTTTCGTGTCTTGTATAATAATGGATATATTGAGCGTTACCTTAAAAATGCCTGTATTTCTAAGGAAATTCGCTAAAATATAGACCATTAAGCGATAAACCCTATAACTAAAACTTCTGCTCAAGCATCAGAGAAGGGTCTATTAGAAATGAATTTTCTGAGAATATTTTAGTCAAATGAAGGGCGATGACGGTTGAACCTCAAACTTAAGGGTTTGTAAAACAAACTGCATTTTTTCTACGTAACCCGACATCCATACAAGTTCTATGAGGACCTATTATTAGGGTACATTTTAGTGGCTCTATTCGCGCTCATTTGAAAAAATGTTCTGAAAGTCTCCCATTAGAACAGGCAATAGAGTATTTGTTTCTGCATTAAACTACAGTAGTTTTTAGCGAATTTTTTTTTAAAAAATTCGCTTATGGGGAGATCTGTGTTTATATATATATATATATATATATATATATATATATATATATATATATATATATATATATATATATATATATATATATATATATATATATATATATATATATATATCCGACCGATAACTCAAAAAATAATGGACCGATCTTGATAAAATTTGCAGGATACCTTTCTTCTGCAAGTGGCTTGGATAAGTTCGTTAGCCAGGAAAATCTGACCAGGTTTTCCCGGAAAATTTTGTGTTTTCTTTATAAAAAAATTCATATCTCCGGAAATAACAAAGTAAGGGCAACCAAATTTTGTACGCGTGTTTGTATTGTAAAGAGTGAACTCTGTACCAAAATTTAAGTCCATAGCTTTAAAGACAAAGAAGTTATGGGTAGTTAAAGCAATAAATGTAGGAGTTTTCCTCAAAACGTCAAACTCGCAATATTAAACGTCAAAATTGGCAATGTTTAGGCAAATAATGTAAAACAAATACCATTTGTGAAAAGAAAATGTTGCAAGAAGAGTGTTCTGCACACCCTTAAGTTTCAGATTCAACCGTCATTGCCCTTCATTTTACTAAAACGTTTACAGGAAATCCATTTCAAATAGACCCTTTCTCTGGTGCTTTGGCTGTCAGTTTAGTTAAGTTTGGTAGCTGTTTGGATATTTATTTGTAGGTTTAGTGAAATTTATGGTTTAACGGCCTATAATTTTTTTTAGCTAATTATCGTGGAACAAATTTGTTAATGCATTTTTGCATTTTTGATCGAAATATGATGCGTTTATCTTAAAAAAAATGTGGACGCAGTAAGTGCGTTTTGGTTGCGAATTTTCGGTTAATTTGCAGTTAAGCTCCCGAACGCTTTTCAAAACACTGTTTTCAGAAACCTGCCTAGAGCCCTCCCTGGATCCACAAACCCCAAGAAAAATTTGTTGTTCACACTCCCCAAGGAAGTTACGGGACCAGGAGTGAGTAGGGGTGCATAATTTTTTTAGCTAATTTTTGTAGAACAAATTCGTGAATGCATTTTTCCATTTTTTGTCGAAATATGATGCGTTTGCAAGAAAAAAATCTGGACGCAGTAAGTGCGTTTTGGTAGCGAATTTTCGATAAATTTGCAGTTTAGCTCCCGAACGCTTTTCAAAACACTGTTTTCAGAAACCTGCCTAGAGCCCTCCCTGGATCCACAAACCCCAAGAAAAATTTGTTGTTCACACTCCCCAAGGAAGTTACGGGACCAGGAGTGAGTAGGGGTGCATAATTTTTTTAGCTAATTTTTGTAGAACAAATTCGTGAATGCATTTTTCCATTTTTTGTCGAAATATGATGCGTTTGCAAGAAAAAAATCTGGACGCAGTAAGTGCGTTTTGGTAGCGAATTTTCGATAAATTTGCAGTTTAGCTCCCGAACGCTTTTCAAAAAACTGTTTTCAGAAACCTGCCTAGGCCCCCACCCCTCTGGATCCACAAACCCCAAAAAAAATTTCTTGTTCACACTCCCCAAGGAAGTTACGGGACCAGGAGTGAGTAGGGGTGTATAATTTTTTTTAACTAATTTTCGTAGAACAAATTCGTTAATGCATTTTTGCATTTTTTATCGAAATATGATGCGTTTGTAAGAAAAAAATCTGGACGCAGTAAATGCGTTTTGATAGCAAATTTTCGGTAAATTTCCAGTTTAGCTCCCGAACGTTTTTCAAAAAACTGTTCAGAAACCTGCAGGTGAGGTCCTAGTAATGTCTCTGAAAACAATTTGTTGAAAAGCGTTCGGGCGCTAATCTGCAAATTTACCAAAGTTTCATTAAATCCTTCAAATTTCAATAACTCAATTTGCTATTAACGTAAGCGTTGTTGGATAGAAAACCAACATTTAAGTTTATTTTCGGAAAATTTTTGTATATTTTCAAACCATAAGTAATTTTGATAAAATATAGTACATTGTTTCTACCACATAGGCTATACCGGTAATCAGATTGATGCCTGCTCGCATTTGCTATTAAAAACATTTTTATGGAAAATCACTTCCATAACACATTTGCTGCATCTAGACTTTTGAAAAATGTTTATATATTTTCAAACAATAAATTTGTTTCAATGAAATATGATACATTGTTTCTACTATATAGGCAACCAAGTTTGATGCCTGCTTTCATCAAAGAAAGACATTTGCTATTAAAAATATTTTAAAGAAAATTCGCTACCATAACGCACTTGCTGCGTCCCGAGATTTTTTTTTTGATAGATAGGTTCTGAATGACGTACTGAATGTAAAAACACAAAATCCTTACAAATTAGGAGGGCGGAAGTGCCGTTATTTTGATAAAAACTGTTTCGACCTATATCTCCGTAACCGTGCACTTTAGGCCAAAAATGGTGTTGACCATTATTGTAGATAATTGGATTTCTCATCTTTTTTGTAAAATATTTTTTTTGGTATCACTCACCGTTTACTTATAGGACTATTAGCATTCATTTATTGATTTATTGACTTTTTAGTGAATTTTTATTTACCTATATCTTTGTTAATAATTGTTTAAAAAATAATATGCTTATAACTTAACTTTGTAATCGACAAATTTTCTAGAACTCTTACTTAAAACTTTTTTTCTCAAATTAATATTAGTGAGTTTTCTTTTTAAAAAAAATCCCTGAGGAGACCCCGACATTTGAATTTTGAATATTTTTTTTAAATGTGCGTTAATTATGTCCCCTAGAACACATATCCAGGGTCAGTTTTAATTTTTATATGTTTATATATATATATATATATATATATATATATATATATATATATATATATATATATATATATATATATATATATATATATATATATATATATAAACATCGATAACAACGATAACTCAAAAAATAATGCGGAGATTTTGATTAAATTTGGTGAACACCTTCCCTTGGCAAGTGGCTTGGTAAGTTCGTTAGCCAGGAAAATCGGCTCAGGTTTTCCCGGAAAATTTTGTGTTTTCTTTAAAAAAAAATCATATCTCTGGAAATAAAAAAGTAAGGGCACTGGTACACTGGTTTATATCATAATAGGTTAATCACCTAGCAAAATTTAGTTTTGTAGATTAAAAGATGAAGAAGTTATAGGCATTTAAAGAAAATTAAAATGGGGTTTTCCCTAAAACGTCAACATTGGCAATATTTACGCACAGAACCTGAAACTAATATAAGCTATGGAAAGAAAATGTCTCAAGGCGAATGTTTTACAAAGCCTTAAGTCTTAGTTTCAACCGTCATTGTCCTTTATTTTACTAAAATATTTCCAGAAAAAATTGTCGATTGAAAAGTGCAACATTTAACGCGTTATAACTTTGAAAATATTGATTTGAGAAAAAAAAGTTTTCAGTAAAAAATTAGGAAAATTGTCGATCGAAAAACTAAGTTATAAGCATTTTATTTCTTAAACAATTATTAACCAATATATAGGTAAAAAAGTCAATAAATGAATGCTAATAGTCGTATAAGTTGTAAACGGTGAGTGATACATACATTTTTAGCCCAAAGTGCACGGTTACGGAAATATAGACCGAAACGGTTTTTCTCAAAATGGCGGCACTTCCGCCTTCCTAATTTGTAAGGATTTTGTGTTTTTACATTCAGTACGTCATTCTGAACCTATCTATCAAAAAAAAAAACTCATGTAGTTTAGTGCATTATGGACAACAGTAACGGGCTCCTCTATTGCCTGTACTACATCGTTATTTCTCTATTGGGATTTTTTTTTGTCAAAACACTTTTATTGTAACTGTATCTTCGAACCTACACGGCTCTCGAAGGTCACCAAAAGACAAAATATTTCTAAGATTACCCCGAGAATCATTAACTTTTCCGTACGTTTACTAAACACCTGTATATTAGAATTATCTGCCTATATAACTTATACCTGTTACGCATCCTTCCCAACAACCAAAGTTGGTCAGAAGCGACGGCATAAACGGGAGAATTATTAAGAAAACTTTTTTTATTAAATTAGTTTCACGAGATGTACATAATTTTAAAAGTATTTCATTTGCGATGCTTTTGCAATTTCGAATAAATCTTCTAAAACTCTGTTTTCGTCTCACAAAGGAAATTACTGTGAACAACATTTCACCAACAACTAATATTAAACTTTGAAAGTTGTAAATTTGCCAGCAAATGATGGTTATCTGGGCTCAGATTCTGACTAAATTTTAATGTGACTTCCAATAAGTTCACGATTATGGTATTAGCTTGTGAATATTAATCTGTTCTGTATTTATTCATCAGTAATTTAGACGATCTCTGTTCGTTTTATCAGCTTTTGATACTTTGCGAATTATTATTAAACGAATGAATGAACGAGCCTCGGTGGTCCAGGGTTAAGAACGTGTGCCTCTAAACCGAAGGGTACTAGGTTCGATTTCCAGGGTTTTCCTTTCACTTTTTTAGTACAAACTGTAATAGACTAACATCAACTGAGCTCATAGCATTGTATTTGAGCAAGTTGAGTGTCTGCACAATCCGCTCTTCGGAGGAGGCGTAACGCCGTCGGTCCCGTGTCCATGCGATGTTAGGCACGTTAAATGTCCCTACCCTCATTACAGAAAGGCAGGAGTTCCGCGAAATTTCCAGGACAGTGAGGCGAAACTGCTTCCTGGCGTCGTTGATTGGCCATAGTCGTTGAAATAGGCCGACATTTAAGTAAAAAACAGAATGAATGAAAGGGTGACAAAAGATTCTATAAAACTTTGTTCACATACAGGTGTCCTAAAACATTGTGAGACGTGCGACAGGGTCGTCATCTCGGTGCGGAACCAGGTAGTATGTTGTCACGACAGCTCTAGTTAACACAAAATGTTATAGATAGAGACTGTGTACAACCAAACATTTTGTAAATTGTCAGCCCTAATACAGAGACAATATATAGATAAGGCTAAACGTATTCTCACCGTAATTAGAAACGCAGCCCGGTTTCGCTCTAAATAGAGCTCGTCGGTACGCTATGTTAATCACAGCGAAAACACACCTATAAAGTAATAAGGCCATGGCAGCCAGCCTCCTGAAACATTGTAGGATATACGACAGAGTCGCCATCTCGGTGCGGAACCAGGTAGTATGTTGTGGCGACAGCTCCAGTTAGCACAAAATGTTATAGATAGAGACTGAATACAACCAACTAACGATTTTGTAAATCGCGATCTCCTCATTAGTGATTTTTTTAAAGAAAATTGACTAAAACTAAAAGTAAGAGATTGTAGCTTACAAAAATTAAATTTTTAATGTATAAAGAGCCTCGGTGGTTAAGTGGAACGTGTGCCTCTGAACTGCGGGGTACTGGGTTAGATCCCAGGGTTCTCCTTTCACTTTTACAGTACATACTGTAACATTTACATCAACCGAGGTTGTGGCATTGTATTTGAGCAAGTTGAAGGTCTGCACGTTCCGCCCTTTGAGGGGAACGTAAAGCCGTCGGCCCAGTGTCAATGCGATGTTTGGCACCTTCAAATGACAGGGGTTCGGCAAGAATTTCCAGGATAGTGAGGTGAAACTGCTTCCTGGCCTTGGTGATTGGAATTGGCGCGGAAATAGACCGACGTTAAAGAAACAAAAAAAGTCTGAACGCAGCAAGTGCATTATAAAAGTGAATTTTCATAAAAATATTTTTAACACTAAATATGTATCTCTATTGCAAGCAGGCATTCATCTGGTTACCGGTATCACCTATATAGTAGAAACAATGTACCATATTTTATCAAAATAATTTATTGTATGAAAATTTACAAACATTTTCCGAAAATAATCTTTAAATGTTTCCAACTAAACTAGTTTCCTAGCCAACAAGCCTTGGGTTAATAGCAAATTGAGTTATTGAAATTTGAAGCATTTAATGAAAATTCGCTACCAAAATGCACTCACTGCGTCTCGATTTATTTTCTTACAAACATGCATCATATTTCGATAAAAAATGCAAAAATGCAATAATATGAGTTCGTATAAAAGTAAATATTTTCAAAAACAAAAATTTTAAGTATCACCAACGACTTATGGGCCACTCTGTGACTGTCAAACTAATTTTATAAGATGCAGCCCAAGAGACTCTATAATTAACGTATACAACTTTTTCTCGTATAATAACTTAAAGGTTTGCATGACACCCTCTTGCGGTATTTTCTTTTCATTATATTTGTTTCAGGTTCTTTGCCTAAATGTTGCGAATTTTGACGTTTCAAATCGCGACTTTAGCGTTTTGAGGAAAACTTAATTTTTTTCTTTAACTGCATATAACTTTTTTGTCTTCAAACTTCAGACCTAAGTTTTAGTACATGGTTCACTCTTTATAATACAAACAGGCTTACCAAATTTGAATGCACTTACTTTGTTATTTCCTTATATATAAAATTGTTCCGAAATAAACCACAAAATTTTCCAGGAAAGCCTGCGTCGATTTTCCTCGCTAACGAGCTTATCCAAGCTACTTGCAAAAGGAAGATATCTACCAAATTAGATCAAAATCAGCCCATTATTTTTTAAGTTATCGGTGTGATACATACATCCATACACATATTATGGGTTTTTCAGTCAGTAAATGTCTACATTTTTATCAGGGTGAATTTCCATACTAAAATGTAACATCTGTACTGCACCTAAAATAAATTTTAGCCCAATACCTCAATTATTCTGTGTTTTATTTAAATACAAAATTGTTATGTCCTTATTGAAAAACCCTTTATATATATATATATATATATATATATATATATATATATATATATATATATATATATATATATATATATATATATATATATATATATATATATATATATATATATATATATATATATATAAATTGAAACTGATCCTGGATATGGGTTCTAGGAGGCCTAGTGTGCGCTCATTTGAAGATTTTTTTTCAAAATTTAAAAGTCGTGATATCCTCATTAGTGATTTTTTTAAAAAGAAAATTCACTAAAAAAACACACACACACACACAAAGACAAATTTGCAATGTTAATTTGGTTTGTAAAGCGGCACTTGGCCATCAAATAAATTCTCCATATCTATTAGTCACGTAGGTACCTGCTAGTCCGCATCCCTTTACCGTGTACAGAGTGTTTCATTTGATGACCAACGAGAAGTGAAGAAGATCCTAAAATATGATAAATTGGCAGTTTTATTTTCAAATCAAATTATATCCCGGGTCTAAAGGTGCCAAAGGTATATTTTATGTCAAAAAGCGTTTATTCAAAATACGAGAAATAAAATTATAAATACTTAAATAACTTTATTTACAATCAACAACTAACAATTTGATCTAGAAATGATGTCCATGGTGGTATACTGGTACATGATGCACTTTCACAAATGGAGCAGCATGTACTATAGGTGCTTCCTTAATAATTGGTACATGGTGAACTATCGGGGCTGCGTGCACTATGGGGGCGGCACGAAACACGTGAATAGGAGCAGCGTGTACGATTGGAGCAGCATGCACTATTGGGGCAGCGTGCACTATCGGGGCAGCGTGCACTATTGGGGCGGCATGAAATATTGGGGCAGCATAACCCACAGGGGGTCCATGAAACGTCGGTCCTGCTATTATTCCAGCTGAAGCATAGGCCACAGCAGCTGCTAAAACCAGCTGAAAATTTAAATGCAGAAAATTAATTTAAAAAAAAAAATATTCTTAAATATTAATTTTTAATGATCAGTCTTTTGTATAGAGCGATTGTGTATAGTTTTTAATTGGCTCTTAAACTTATTGGGTTTCCAGTGAAAACTTATTTCAATATTTGTAAAACCGCAGTTTAAGTACGTTTAAATATATTGTCGTGTTTTTGTTTTTATAACAGATATATCACTGGCACTGGGCGCTTCTTACGAATTAGGTGCTTGTTAGTGTCTAAGCTTTGGATTTCGTCCATGTTAAAATCTATAAGTGTACAATATAAAATAATTATTTCAGCATCTGAACTCCAGCCGATGAAATGTAGTACAACCACAACAGCGCAACAACTGACGCACTACCGTTGGTTTTATAGCCGCGTATTTTTAATTCCTCTTTAATAGGACTTACATATGCACAGGTGGTCAGTAATCAGCTACCGAAGAAGTTGTTATTTCGAACACTCATTCCGCTCCTTAAAAAAACGCGAACGTAATTAAATATTCTGAACATAAACTAATTAGTGTGATGGGCCTCCCTTTGAAGGTGTTCCTGAGTACGCATATAGAGAAAATTTGATAATAACATTAGTGACATTTAGTTTAGAAATAAACTTGTAACCGTAGAGGCCCGCGCGGCCTATTCGCGAACTTTATAGACTTAAAAAAAGGGGTCCAATTGGTTTAGCATGGTAAACTCATTTAAATCGTACGAAAATCGGGAACCAACGATAAAGACACAAATATGATATCAAAACAATATATCTAACGAAATACCATAACTCGAGTCGAAAATAAGTTATCGGAAGAGTTTAACGTATGGAGCGAAGTTCGTCGGTGTAATATACTTCTCCTTACTTGTTTAGTTTGTATATAAAGCATCCATTTAATGAGGAACTAGACAAGATCGAGGATGGGCTTGTGGCAAACGGAGAAATAATAAACAACCTGTTATATGCAGCCTGTCCCCAGCTTCCATGCTAAAGTCAGTGCGTTTCACTCCTCCCATATGAAGCTATATGCAAACGCACAGATGATTCGGAGTTGTGGTGCTACCGTTGTAGGCTCGAGATTTCATGATTTTACCGCGTGGCAACATATTTGAGAAAGGACAGAGTTTCAAATTAAAAAGGACAGGGTCTCAAAAATAATGTCTATTTCCTCCAAAATCTTCATAATGACTACAAGATTTATTGCATTTGTTTCAAGCCCCATGTTCAAACTTATTGGCGTACGCTAGTAGCACTTTAAAGCGAATGGGGTGTGTATCTTGATCATACCTTAATATATCTAATTTTAACCGTTTTTTGACTTAAAACGAGTTTCAATGTTTCGGTATTTTCTGGCCATTTGCTATGCTCGCCTTTTTAAGTCGGCTTGCATTTTCTTACTCCTACCAACTGTTGGAAAATCTTCAATGGCCACTATATTTTTTTTAATAGAAATAAGCGAACAAACTGGTTGCCTGTTGTGATTCCGTGTATTTTTGCTTCTTCATCCAAAGTGTTCCCATCATCACCTGGCTATACCGTACTGATAATAACTAATAAGCTTGAAACACGTGTATGCGATTGCCTCCTTGCGGCCTTGCCCTTAACCTTTCTCCTTGTATAGTATACAGAAATGCCGTGTTAAAAAATCATCTCTACTAGCGAATTTTTCTTAATGAAGATTCGCTGAAAAGACTCACACAATAGCGAAAGATCGATGTAATAAAGGGAGAGAAGAAAAAATATTAAGAGCAATTAGTTATGTAGTCAATTTACTCAAAGGCTTATAATAAAACCATCAGGCAATGAACCTGTGTGTGTGTGTGTGTGTCATCAGATTGTATTTGCAGCGGTGTGATTACTATTCGCACATTTTAACAATGAACCTCTAATGAAAGACATTTGCAGAAAATATTTTATTTAGTCTGTTCTCTCTTCTTCGGTAGCTTTTGTCCACACGATAAAGTTAACCTTCTTTCTCTAACCCACCTGACAAGAATTCACATATATTTAGAAATGCACCGCACCAATTTTTCGTTAAAAAAACTTAAAAGCAAAACCAAACGTTCAAAAATGTTTATTCAGTTAAGTAAGTGTTCAAATTGTTGACCACCAGCTTCCACACAAAAGTACAAATTTTGTTCAAAACGCGCTCTGACATTCTGGAGCATTTGTGTAGTTACTAGATGGCACTCTTCAACAATCCATTGTCGTAATTCTTCCAGAGACTCCGGTTCTGTTGCGTAAATTCAACTTTTTAAATGTCCTCATAGAAAGGAGTCTAAAGGAGTTAAATCCGGTGATCTAGGCGGCCACTCAATAGCACCTCTACGCCCAATCCATTGCTCTGGAAACTCTCTGTTCAAAAACTCTCTAACACGTGAAAAATGCGGAGGAGCTCCGTCTGGTTAAAACACTAATTGATTTTCTTGATAGCGATCATCATTTTCAACAATGTCAATTAGTAGAGGGTAAAACATATCTTCTAGTAACTCCAAATACGTTTCGCCACTCAAATTGCCATCAAGAAAAATTGGTCCGATTATACGGTCTCCAAAAATGACAGTCCAGACATTTAGTTTCTGTGGAGTTTGAGTGTGGACTTCGTAAAAATGTCTTGGATTATTATCTGCCCAATAACGACAATTATGACGAGTTTAATAAAAGCGTACACTCGTCTGAAAAACATATATTGAACAGAATGTTTCCGTTATTAGCTATTCGTGTAGTCATAACTTCACAAAACTCCATCCGCCGATCAAAATCATCTTCCTTTAGTTGTTGTAGAAGATGAATTTTATACGGGTGAAATTTAAGATGCTTCAATTTTCGCTGAATAGTTCTTCTATTGATGTTTGAAACAGTGGTCAGTTTTCTCGTGCTCAAAGTTGGGTCCGCAGCAATTTGTCCTAAAACTTCACTCTCAGTAGTCTCATTTCTAACCAGAAATTCACGTTCAGGATTCCGTTTTTTGTTGGCTACTGAACCACTTTGTCGAAACTTTGCAACTAACTCCAAAATGTATTTTCTGTTAACATGTCTATTCTGATGTCGTTTATTAAACAAATTTGCGGTACGGTTGACACAGTCATCGTTTTTGAAAAAAAAATTAAGTATTTCACACTCTTTCTTCTACAGAATACACCATTGTGAAATTAATTTTCGGTAGTACTATCAAGTATCAAACCAACCGATAAACTGAAATAATAAACCGCATTTCTCTCATTCCGATAAGAAATGTTCTGATAGTCAATTTTATGTTTACAAACCAACAAAACATTGACTATCAGCACATTTCTTATCGGAATGAGTGAAATGCGTTTTTGCATCTTCAACTGTGACTAATTTTTAAACGGGTTGATAAAATCTCCAAAAAAATTAGTGTGCTGAATTCAGAAAAAAAAGAGTTTTCAAATGGTGTAACATTCGATCCATGTTCCCTATTTAAAATATAAGGGTTGTTATCACCACCCTTAAGGGGTTGATGTGACAAAGTTGAGTTTTATGTCAAAACATGTCCCCCTCAATATTAAAATTGACGTGTTTCAGCGTTTCTTAAAAAAAAATTCTCTGGTCGCAAATCGTTCTGTTTCGTTTTCAATGCGCCACCCTATATATGTCCGGGAAGGGGAATAATAGCGGAATTTTTATCTTTGATGGATGAATTCAGTATATTATGATAGTTAAGCTCTTAACGAATATTGGGATATATGTTTATATTTTTATTTATTGATTTAGACAATGTATAGTTTATTTTGTGAATAAAGTTTTATATAAAAAAAATCTCCAGAACTTCACGCGTGTCGCTATAATTATAAACCGGAAATTAACTAAACACATTAAATATTGATTAATTTACAAACTACATAACACTTACCAATCTGAACATCTTATACAATTAGTAATACAACCCAAAAGAAAATTTGACTGTTAATATTACAAAATATTTGTGTTATATAGTCGCATCTCAAATCGTCCCACTCTATTCTTCTTTAAATCATCTAAATCTGGAAAATTGCGAAATTATTTTGCATCTTAATGTTGAATAAATCAACAACAGTACAGCAAGTGTTGATGTTCATATTCTAGATTGGTGTTTTATAAAAAATCGCGTTTCTAGATAACAACAATGCATTAACCTTGGATTAATCTATTTTAAGTATTGCAGCAACTGCAGTGTCACATTATCTAGAAAATTTGGTTTAGTTGTTTAGGTGTCAATGATTTCTATAAAATTTAATGATATTACATAAGACTGATAGTTTCTAATGGGTTTATCTGATATTTATGATACATAAATTTACAGTAGCCGTGCTCATTAATTTATATAACGAAAGATACTAAAATAAATAAATTATTGAGAATTTCGGTTGGATTGGTAACAGTCCCTAATTAGGCAATTGATTATTAGTAGGTTAAACATATAATGCAGCATTGTTGTTGCCACAATTTTAACATCGTGAAGGTTACAATGGATACATATTTTTAAAATCCATAAGCGAAAAAGTCTGGACGCAGCAAGTGCGTTATGGTAGTGAATTTTCGTTAAAATGTTTTTAATAGCAAATATGTGTGTTTCTTTTAAGAAAGCAGGCATCAAATTTGGTTACCAGTATAACCTATATAGTAAGAACAATGTGCCATGTTTCATCAAAATAACTTTATTGTTTGAAAATGTACAAAAATTTCCGAATGTAAACTTAAAGTGTTCCCGAAAAAACTAGATTCTTGGTTAACCTTATAGATAAATACCAAATTGAGCTATTCAAATATGAAGCATTTTATCAAAATTCGCTACCATAACGCACTTGCTGCCTCCAGATGCATTATATTTTGATTGAAAATGCAAAAATGCAATAACATAAGGCGTGTTTGATAAAAAAAAGTCAATGTGTATCACCAACGACTTACGGGCCAGCCTGTGATTGTAGAAATAATTTTTTAAGATGTAGGTCAAGACACCCTATAATTAATGTATACATTTGTTTCATATATTGTATAATAACGACTATATTGAGCTTTATTGATTTTTTACGAAAATTCTACAAACATTATATACCATTAAACGATAAACTCTATAGCTAAGGCTACTGCCAAGCATCGGTGAAAGGGTTTATTTGAAATGAATTTTCTGGAAACATTTTAGTAAAATGAAGGGCAATGACGGTTGAAACTAAGACTTCAGGGTTTGTAAAACATTCTTCTTGAGACATCTTCTGTCCATAGCCCGTATTATATTCAAGTTATTTGCTTAAATGTTCACAATTTTGACCTTTTAAAATCGCAACTTTGAGGTTTCGAGGAAAACCCTAATTTATTTTTCTTTAAATGCCTATAACTTTTTGTCTTTTGACCTACAAGGCTAAATTTTGGTAGGTGATTTAGCTATAGCGATATAAACTCGTTGGTTGCCCTTACTTTGTTATTTCCGGAGGTATAATTTTTTTTCTAAAGAAAACACAAAATTTTCCAGGAAAACCTCGGCCTATTTTCCTGGCTAACGAACTTATCGAAGCCACTTAGTTAAATTAAATGTCAAGTTGAAATGTCAAAATTACAGTGATGAGAATTTTAATATTAGTTAAAGAATTTGGTGCTATATTGGAATGAGTTCTCTAATAATGGTAGATGAATACTAGTGGCAGCTGCACGAGTGTTATTTGTAGAAATTCCGAAAAAGAAACATACGCTGAACAAAATTTCTAGGTGACATTTTATAAAAATATTTTGGCAGTTTAGTTTGGAACATAAAATAAAATTGTGTTATTTGCAAGCACAAGCTTATGCTTATTTGTGGAACATACTGGAAAATTTAAATCAATAAACATACTATACTATACTATATTTGCAAAGGGAGGGTATTTGCCAAATTGAATCAAAATCGGCCCATTATGTTTTGAGTTATCGATGTGATACATACATACATATATATATATATATATATATATATATATATATATATATATATATATATATATATATATATATATATATATATATATATATATATATATATATATATATATATATATATATATATATATATAAACAGATAAAAGTCGAAACTGACCCCGGATATGTGTTCTAGGGGGCCAAATTAGCGCTCATTTGAAAAAAATTTTTCAAAATTCAAAAGTCGAGATCTCCTCATTAGTGATTTTTTAAAAATAAAATACACTAAAACTGATTTTACAATTATGACCAAACGTCTGGAAAATATAAGCTTAGAAATAAAACAGTCTGAACGCAGCAAATGCGTTATCGTAGCTAGTTTTTCTAAAAATGTTTTTTAATAGCAAAAAGATGTCTTCTTTAATGAAAGCAGGCATTAATTTGGTTGCCAGTATAAGGTATGTAATAGAAATAATGTACAACATTTCATCAAAATATTTTTATTGTTTAGAAAATTTTCCAAAAAGAAACTTAAAGGGTTCCCGAAAGAACTGATTTTCTGACCAGCGAACCTTTACAAGCTATTTACCCACCTGCCAAGATATAATTATTCACAAAAAAAATTCGGGACGCAGCAAGTGCGTTATAGTAGCGAATTTTCATAAGAATTGTACACTATTATTATACGGCATATTAGTAAAATTAATATTTTAAACTTACACAGCCATTGAAGATCTATTTTAGATGTTCTAGTACGCGCACATCTGAAGAATTCTTTCGACAGTGTTGCCATCGATATCTCTCTATTATCAAAAAAATCTTGTGTTCTGACTCCTTTTGAGAAAAATTCCCAAAATTCAATTTTCTATTAAGGTAAAGAACTAAATTTTGCTATATATATAGATAGTGTAAGTCTCTTTAAAAGAAACTTGTATTACAAATTCCATTAAAGTTATACAAAAGATATCCAGAAGGAAACTGAATTCATATTTAGAAAAGTAAAGTATCAGCTAAATTATAAACATATCAGTTATTTTTCTCTATTAATCGCCAGTATGAGTTGGTTTTAGTCAACCTAATTAAACCGGTTTTTCCAATATCAACGATAACAAAATGTATGCTGAAAATTATAATTTCAGGCTCAAAGGTGACAAACTTGTTCAGGCGTTTACAAAAATGAGATCTTGTTCAAAACGTATGAAATCTGTGCACTATTGTTTCTCCAAATGTTAAAATAAAACATAAAAAAACATACATTTATCGAACTGGATTCGATCATACAACCCTCTGCGTAGTAGTCCAGCACGCTTCCAATGCACAATCTGATAGTATGTCAACTAAGGTTTTGTTTACGTGATACTTGAAACAGGCTTCATGCCTGGGGTAGTGTATGAAAAGTATACGTAAAAATTAATTACAGAATTGGTAGAATTGACATTGAAACACATTCAAGGATTGTTTTGGTCTTATATGACGTCTTATTTTTAAGTTTAAAGATAAAAGAAATTATTTTAGAATTCTTTTTATATACTTGACTTGGTTTTGTTTACATTTTTACTATATTATGCGACAGCATAATATATCGATGTTCTCCTAAAACTGTACATAAAGCTACAAATATAGTGTTTTTTAATAATTGATGAAATCTCCCAGTTAAATAACAATCACTTCACATATGTTTAATCTTATGTCGTTTTCAAAAATGATTTTGTATATTTTTGGGGGAAAAAAAATCTGTTATAGCTGATATACGATTTCTTCCGCGGCCTTAATACAGTGAAGATATGTGTCAAGTTTCGTTCAAATCAGTTGAATATTTTTTGAGTTATCGCACGGATACATACATATATATATATATATATATATATATATATATATATATATATATATATATATATATATATATATATATATATATATATATATATATATATATATATATATATATATATATACATATATATATAAATTTTAACGGACCTTGGTTTTTGGGATCTAGGGACCCAAATTCGCGCTCATCTGAAGACGTTTTCTGAAAAGATTTTCATCCTGACCTCTCTATTAGCGAACTTTCCTTAATGAAAATTCACTAAAATCTTTTCGACGAAACTTCCTAAAAAAATGTTTACAAACTATTTGCAAACTATTTTTTCACAAAATCAGAAAAAGTTTTTTTTGTAATAAGCTATTAAACATTTATTATTAATTAACAAATAAAAATATAAACGGGAAAATACTTTACAGCCTTTTTTGTACTAAAATTAATATAAAATTGAAAATTCACCCAATAATCTCATCATTTGAACGTTTATTAGAATTAAATAAAGAAATTAGAAAAAACTATCGAAACTAATCCCTACATGCGATTTGAAATGTAAACATTTTCACAACTGAAGTCTGGAAATTTGTATCAGCAACAACTTATGGGGCACCCTGTGATAGTTAAAATATTTGTATATAGGTAACATAATTGTGCCTTCTAGATCATTAATACCAATTAATGAGTAGGTATTAGTATATATATATATATATATATATATATATATATATATATATATATATATATATATATATATATATATATATATATATATATATATATATATATATATATATATATATATATTATCTGGAAATATCAAATAGCAAAAGCCCTTGGCTAATAGAATAACTGTTCCAAAAAATATTTTCACAACTTAAGTGTGGAAGACCAAAAAATTTGTATCTCCAACGACTTATGGGCCAGCCTGTGATAGTGAAAATATTTGTATATAGGTAACATTATTCTGCCTTCTACAGTATGAATACGAAATTAATGTGTGTGTGTGTGTTATATATATATATATATATATATATATATATATATATATATATATATATATATATATATATATATATATATATATATATATATATATATATATATATATATATATATATTATCTGGAAATATCAAATAGCCAAAGGCTTTGGCTGATAGAATAACTGTTCCAAAGTCATATATACCTCCCCCACTACCACCACTGCCAAAAGGACTTAAGCCAAAATTAACAGAAGCACGTGTAGCCTTGCTAGGTAAGTTATCAGAAAAAGAAAAAAGTGTGGACGCAGAAAGCTCTGTATGGTAGTAAATTTTCATTTTGAGCAAAATATTTTCAATAGCAAATGTCTTTTTCTAAAGAAAGCAGGCATCAAATTTGGTTACGAGTATAACCTGTATAGTAGAAACCATGTACCATATTTGATTAAAATTGTTTGAAAAAGTACATGAATCTAGTGTATCATAAAAAATGTAAATATTTCCAAGACGAGATCTGTAGGTTTAGCAAGTGTTATAAAAAACTTGAAGCAGCGGGCATGGCCTTCACTTCTAAAGCACAAAATAAAGGCTGTTCCCTTTGAATAATTGAGTTAGGGCAGTTTAAAAATTTTCAAATACACTATTTGGGAGCGCACTGTATACGGCACCTAGACTTTTAGACGAATAATATTAACGAAAATCTCTCTAAATGCGTCATTTTCATAAGACTGATATCTTTTGGTTAAAACCCTGTATTGTAATGTCTGGTATGCGCCAAAAATGTGAAAACTTGTAAAGCAATTGAAATAATCGAAAACTATGAACGCTATCAACTTTTTTCCTCACAAATATGCATTATAATTCGATGGGCAATGCAAAAACGCAATACTTTGAGAGGTGTTGGATTGAAAAAAAAAGATGTTTGTATCACAAACGACTTATAGCCCAGCTTTTAATAATTGCCAAACTAACTTTATAAGATGCAGCCCAAGGCACCCTATAATTAACGTATAAAATCTTTTGTCATATCTTGTATAATAATGGATATATTGAGCTTTACCGTATAAATGCCTCACCCTGCATGTATGTAAATAGAAAAAAACTGAAACTAACCCCGGATATGTGTCCTAGGTTGCGCTTATATGAAAAAATCTTTTCAAAATTCAAAAGTCGCGCTCTGCTCAATAGTGAATTTGTTCTACGAAATTTTAGTGAAAATTGTAGACCACTAAAGTATAAACTCAGTAATTTAAACTACTGCCAAAGCATAAAAAAGGGTCTATTAGAATTTTTTTTTGCAAATATTTTAGTAAAAACACACGTCTTGCTAGATTTTCTATATAAACCGTATTTTTTAGGTACCTAATAGTTATTTATGTACCAAGGGTATAAATAGATGTTTATGCCCCGGAGGCCCTCGGATTTGTAAGTCGCTCAAGGGCATACACCTCTATTTATATCAGCGGTGCACACAAAATTTTATGTCATACTAGTCATACCAAAAAAATTAAACATGAATCACCGTTTGCTGAAGGCAACCTAACTATCACCGGATCTTTTCAGAACTGTCAATTTTATGTTAATTCGACCAAATAATTTTGATTAAATATTTACATACTACTTTTATTCCATTATCTGTAATTTCATTAATAAAGGTTATTAAAGAAGTCAAACAAAAATTATTTGTTTTTATGTGCGCGCGGGCCATAAACTCTAAGTTTTGCCCGCGCGGGCCATAAAGTACAGTTTATGGCCCGTGGGCATAAAGTACACAATTATATATAGATAAAAATGGAAGCAAAAAAAATTACGCTACAACTTAAAAAATTCTTAAAGACTAAGATTAAACAAAATTAAACAAAATCAAATTCAGTTCTGTCTAAGGCACTGAAATATATAAATAAAAGTTCGGGACGTAGCAAATGCGTTATGGTAGTGAATTTTTATTAAATGCTTCAAACTCAATTTTCTATAAACTTAGAAAGTTTAATTTCGATATGTGATAAGGCCTTTCCTAAGGCAAGATATCCACCAAGTTTTATTAAAACAACTTTGTAATATTCGAAGAAAAAAAATGTTTTCAAAAGAAAATTCAAAATTTGAATAACTTAATTTTCTACAAACTTAGAAAGTTTAATTGTGGTACGTAGTAATGTCTCTCCAAAGGCAACATATATAGTAAATTTCATTAAGACATCTTTGTATTTTTGGGAGAAAAAAATTTGTTTCGAAAGAAAACTCAAAATTTTTCCCGAAAGACCCTGTCCAATTTTCCTGGCTAACGAACTCATCCAAGCCATTAATAAAAAAAGGCACTTGCCGAGTTTCATAGAAATCGGTTAATTATTTTTTTAGTTATCGGATATATATATATATATATATATATATATATATATATATATATATATATATATATATATATATATATATATATATATATATATATATATATAAACATATAAAAATTGAAACTGACCCCGGATATGGGTTCTAGGGGACCTAGTTAGCGCTCATTTGGAAAAAATTTTGCAGTCTCACCACCGATACCTCTCTATTAGTGAATTTTTTTAAATAAAAATTCGCTAAAAATATAAAACAATCACAAACCAATTTAAAAAATAAACATACATTATATAACACATTACCCGATGACAAATGCAAGCAACATGGACCAACAGGAGCCCTGAAAATATTGGCATTGCAGTACGCACCCAACAGCACGATTATTAACCATTTATGTCAAGATGCAGCTTGCTCCTATCCATTCCACTAATCCAGCGTTTTTTAAATCTCTTGAACCCACCCAAATGAAGATTTCTAATGTCTTTGCTCCTTTGTATAAGAAGTTTCTCTTACCCACAGATTTATTGGTCTTATACCAACAAAGTATTGACATCTCGTATAGTATCCGTGTTGAGGGTGACCCAACGTACTGGGGTTTCGATGCACATAAATTAAACATTTTAACTTATATAATTGTCTAGTATCCATTACATCTGCTTCCTTAAACAATGCCTCAGGGGATATATCCTCGATCTATCATAAATTATTTTAAGCACAAATTTTTGCACTATATATATATATATATATATATATATATATATATATATATATATATATATATATATATATATATATATATATATATATATATATATATATATATATATATATATATATATATATATATATATATATATATATATATATATATATATATATATATATATATATATATTGGCTCTGTAGGTCTAAAGGCAAAAAAATTGTGGGCATTTAAAGAAAAATAAATTGGGGTTTTCCTCAAAACGTCAAAGTGACAATTGAAAACGTCAAAATTCGCAACATTTATGCAAAGAACTTGAATCTAATAAGGGCTCTGGAAAGAAAGTGTCTTAAGAAGAATGTTTTACAAACCCTGAAGTCTTAGTTTCAACCGTCATCGTCCTTCATTTTACTAAAATGTTTCCAGAAAATTCATTTCAAATAGACCCTTTCTCTGAAGCTTGGCAGTAGCCTTAGCTATAGAATTTATCGTTTAATGGTATATAATTTTAGTAGAATTTTCGTAAAAAATCAATAAAGCTCAATATATCCGTTATTATACAAGATATGAAAAAATATTGTATACATTAATTGTACGGTGTCTTGAGCTACACCTTAAAAAAATATTGCTACCATCACAGGATGGCCCATAAGTCGTTGGTGATACAAATAAAAAAAAATTGTGGAAAACGCCTTATGTTTTTGCATTTTCCATCGAAATATATGTTTGTAAGTTAAGAAATTCTGGACGCAGCAAGTGCGTTATGGTAGCGAATTTTGATTAAATGCTTCATATTTGAAAAGCTCAATTTGCTATTAACCTATAAGGTTGACCAATAAAGGGATTTTTTCGGTTACATTTTAAGTTTACTTTCGGAAATTTCTGTACGTTTTCAAACAATAAAGTTATTTTGATGAAACATGGCACATTGTTTTTACTATATAGGTTATACTGGTAACCAAATTTGATGCCTGCTTTCTGAAAAAAAAAAACACATATTTGCTATTAAAAACATTTTAATGAAAATTCACTACCATAACGCACTTGCTGCGTCCAGAATTTTTTTACCATATCAAAGGTACAGTAAAAATTTGCTGACCTCAGAAAAGTGACTTAGTTAACCTTCCCTGTTTTTGTAAAATAAAAATAAAGAAATGTAAACAATTAAATAAATAACTGTACAAAAACAGTTAACAAAATTTATTTCATGAAGTTCGCCTGGGGTGTATGCGGGTATATTTTATAAAAGAAGGTAACCATGTCACAAGATGGAAAGCTCATTTTGTGTAAGTAAACACGAAGGAGTTTGCCAATTTCTCTTGTAGGAAATTCCACCCGCAACACAAAATAGCAGTGACTTTTGATTTAATGAATTATTTAAAACGGTATAAATTTTAAGCTTTGTAATGTTAAAAACATGCAAATTTATATTTAAATTCATAAAACTGTCATTATAATTTGATGCCAGTAGCGATCCAAGGAAGAAGTTAGCACAAGCTGAAACTAAGAATAATGGCCTTATTATTCTTTGTTATTCATAAAAGTTTTAATTGAAACCAGCTGAATTTTAAACGTAAATACAACAGTGTGAGAATTTTCAGTGCGTACGGGAAGACTCATTCTGTGAATCGAGGCCATTTTCACAGTAACTGAAAATTATAAAGCAACAAGAAATTGCTACATTAAAATTGCTTAGTTTATTGATTATTAATTTTGTGGATAGTTGTTGTTACTTATACCTACCATGTGACCAATAATGAATGCCATTTTCTACTGAATTTTCGTAGAAAAATGCACTAATGAGAAGTCGCGATATTTTAATTTTGAAAAAATTCAACATATATAACAGGATTTTTAACACGGCATTTCTGTATACTATACAATGAGAAAGGTTAAGAGGGCAAGGTTGCAAGGCGACAACCGCATACACGTCTTTCAAGCTTATTAGCTATCATCAGTACGGTATAGCCAAGTGATGATGGGAACACTCTGGATAAAGAAGCAAAAATACACGGAGTCACAAGAGGCAACCAGTGCACATTTGCAGCAATATTCGGAAGACCCTCAATTCGAGGGCAACAACCAAAATCGCCACGGAGGCAAAGAAATCACCTGCGTGTGCATCCGAAGCCCAGGAGTCATACTATTTATAACAGAAATTTTAACACTCTGGATGAAGTCACAACAGGCAACCAGTGCACATTTGCAGCAACATTCGGAAGACCCTCAATTCGAGGTCAACAACCAATTGCTTTGCCTCCGTGGCGATTTTGTTTGTTGCCCTCTTATTGAGGGTCTTCCGAATGTTGCTGCAAATATGTACTGGTTTCCTGTTGTGACTCCGTGTATTTTTGCTTCTTCATCCGGGGTATTCCCATCATCACCTGGCTATACCGTACTGATGAAAGCTAATAAGCTTGAAACACGTGTATGCGGTTGTATCCTTGCGGCCTTGCCCTTAACCTTATATTACTATATGCCTGCCTTTTTCTTCAACACAGACGAATACATACATGGCATAATAATAGCAAATTACACCAGTGGTGCGCCAGTACGTGGAAACCTAACTTTAAAAGCTACAGTTCGGCCAATACAACCGCTGAATATTCATCGGTTAATCAACAGAAATAAGCAGACTCAAAAGCAATCAAGGCAGCATCGTTTTGGTTACGGACCGTATAGGGATCCTACATATTCTGGACGTGGCTATCAAGATCCAAATTACTACAATTACGAAAATCAAAATAGTTATAAGGGTGGTTACCAAGATCAGAATGTTTATGGTGGTTACAACCAAGAGCAAGAATATTGTAACAAACCTATCTTCGAGAGATATTTTACTTTTGATGAGAAACTACCATTCTGGATGAATATTCCATACAATTATTATCAGTCCATACCTCATTTGAGATATTTCACTGGTGTCTATGAATTTAGAGATCCAATCAGCGAGTTGATAAGTTCATTACCGACTCAAGAAGGCCATGAAATTGTGATAACAGCAACTGTGGGTGATAGATTTTATGATCAGATCATAGAAGGTTTTTCCGTAGCTAGAATATACAATTCCTCTATTAAAGTTAAGTTTTTGGGTGATTCGCCTCAAGTTTTTAAAACATATATATATATATATATATATATATATATATATATATATATATATATATATATATATATATATATATATATATATATATATATAGGTGTGTGTGTACATACTTGTGTATGTGTCACACCAATAATTCAAAAAATAATATGCTTATCTTGATCAAATTTGGTGAGTGTCTTCCTTTTGCAAGTGGCTGGGACAAACCTTAAAAACGGAACCAGTTTTTTCGGAAACACTTTAGCTTTTCCTTCGGAAAAATTTTGTATGTCCGGAAATAACAAAGCTATGGCAACCAAATGTGGTACGCAGATTTATGTTATAAAAAGTAAATCATGTATCGGAATTTAGATCTCTAAGCTAAAAGAAAAAAGTTTTGGGGATTTAAAGAAAAAAATATGTGTCACTGGTGATCAGACAAATTCCCAAGACCAAAATATTTTGTGTGGATAACAAAATCTATTGTGTATTATAGACAAAGATTAACTTCTTTGGCGCAAAACTGCCAAGAAATAACAGAAAAAATACTTTTTAATCTTGATAGAGTTTCTTTTTAAAAAGTCAAAGTCGCGATTCGAAACATCAAAATTTGCAAATATAGACGAAACACCTAAAACGAATATGGGTTATCTAGAGAAAATGTTTTAGGAAGCGTTAAGCTTGAGGTTCAACCGTTATTGTCGATAATTTTACTCAAATATTTGCGTGTGTGTGTGTGTGTGTGTTTGTTTCTTTACCATCGGTCTATTTCTGCGACCATGGCCGACACCAAGGCGCAACTGCACCTCACTATCCTGAAATTTTTTCCGAACCCCTGCTTTTCTGTAAGGAGGGTAGAAATCTTTAACGTGCCCAACATCGCATGGACACGGGACCGACGGCTTTACGGGCGCGCCCCACGGATTGAGAATCAAAATTTTCCGAAAATCTCACCATCGCTGCCTCTCTAAAGTGACAAAGGCAATGTATACCTATGAGTGAAGATGGGAACCTGTGATGAGCACTGATAAGTGGAGAACCCAATTTATCACAATACAAATTTCAGACCTAACGATCGTTTCGCATCAAAAACCGCTAAAATCAGAGGAATGAATAAACTAAGCGAATAAAAACTACTATTTATATGTTAGTTATCAAGCAGTGGCCACCAGCGTTCTTTACGCTAGTATACAGACAGACAGACCCCCCCCCCCACTGGTGAGTGTGAAACCCCTGTAATTACATACCTGATTTTTGTAAAGCTTGATGAATTTATTAATAAAGTTAAAAATATTAACTGAGTTGAAGGCGAGGTTTTTAATATCGTTTGATGTGTTGTTTCCCAGTGTTCCCATAAAAGAAACGCTAATGTATTTAGAGAATTTATATTAAAAATGAACAAGATGGACGAAAAGGTCTGAAATGGGTATATAAATTTAACAAATCTTTGCATGAATCAGGATATTTTTTCAATTTAATAATGAAATTTTTGAACAAACCCATGGCACAGCAATGGGCAGCCCCCTTTCCCCATTCATTGCAGACCTTTTAGTGAATTGTCTTAGAAAAAAGTCACTAATGAGGAGATCCCGACTTGTGAACTTTGAAAAAAAATTTTGCAAATGGCCGCTAACTAGGACCCCTGGAACCCATAACTAATGTCAGTTTCAATATATATGTATATATATATATATATATATATATATATATATATATATATATATATATATATATATATATATATACTTATGTATATATATATATATATATATATATATATATATATATATATATATATATATATATATTTGTGTGTGTGTGTGTGTTTCACACCGATAACTCAAAAATAATGTGCCGATTTTATTAAAGTTTAGTACGTGCATTACTTTTGTAAGTAGCATCGAGTGCCTCGTTAGCCAGAAAAATCCTACCTGGTTTTCCGGCAAAATGTTGGGTTTTCTTTCGGAAAAAATTATATCTCCAAAAATAAAACAGCTATTGTAATCAAATTTAATTCACAAGTTTAAGACATTAAAGCGAAACTATATGTCAAAATTTGTATTTCTATGTGACAGGAAAAAAAAGTTATTAAACAACATTTGGTGCCAAATCATTTATATTTAGGAACATCAGGCCAGTTTTATCTCCCATGAACAGGTTCACAGTTACGAAACTAGAGGTAAAAGTCAGTTTGTGATTCCTCATCACAGGATAAGCCGCACGCAGAGGAGCCATGGGTATACTGGAGTAAGGTTGTTTAATTCCCTTCCAGTGGTGGTCAAGGAATTGCCTAGAAGACAGTTTGCATCTGTGATAAAAAGAAAAGTAATAGAGAGACCTATATATTCAATTGAGGAATTTAATTTTTAATTAACTGTTGTGTGTTTTTGTCAGCTCATTTTATATTTTGTTTTATTTTATGTATATTGTCACCCACTATTTGTCATGTGTAAGTCCAGTATACTATTATTTTATGTGCGACGAACCATGTAAATGTTGATGGTTAAATAAATGTTATGTTATGTTATGTTATGTTATGAAAATTCACTACCCTAACCCACTTGCTGCGTCCAGACTTTTTTCATGAGAAGATTTGAAACAGACTTAACAAATGAAAATGTCTATTTTCCTAGAGTATGGTTTCGTTATGTGGACGAGGTGTTTCCAATATTTACTACAAATGTATGCAATGATTTTAATTAAACAGAAATTTGACTCTACTAAATTTACCCATTTAATAGCAATTAATAACAAATGACCCTTTCTTGATATATAAGTCATTCAAATTAGAGACACTTTAAAACTTCACATCCACAGAAAGGAAACCAGTACTGTAAGTTGCATTTCAATTGACTCGCCCCATACTTTCCCACAAAAAACTAGTTTGAATTTTCTGGTTCATAGATTAATACAGACTCCCCTAAATTAAGAAAGATACAACAGAGAACTTCAATATTTAAAAAATGTTGTTAAGTATAAAGGTCTGTCTACGTAGTATAAAAACTAGCCAATAAACATAAAACTCTGAACGCAGCAAGTGCGTTATGGTAGTGAAGTTTCATAAAAAATGTTTTTAATGGCAAATATGTATTTTTTTAATGAAATCAGACATCAAATTTGGATAAATATTTTTTACACAAAATTTTGCTAAAAGAATAGATAAAATTCAAATTATATACCTAATCTGTAATTAAAATTGGAAATAAAATAATTTGTTTGCACGAAAATCCATTAAAACGTTATTTTCGACGAATTTTGGTTAAAAAATGATCCGTCAATTGAATAATTTTTCATACAAAAATTTTCAACATCTTTTTCTTTAAAGAAAATTTATTAAATTCGTTTATAAGAAAATTCCCTATTAAAAGAACATTTTGTACAAGAAAATTGGCTAATGAAAGTAAATTAAATAAATGTAAATAACTTTGTTTGAAAATATACAAAAATTTCAGAAAGTAAACTTAAAGTGTTCCCGAAAAAGCTAGTTTCTTGGTCAACCTTATAGGTTAATAGCAAATTGAGCTATTCAAATATGAAGCATTTGATAAAAATTCGTTACCATAACGCACTTGCTGCGTCCAGGATTTCTTTTCTTACAAACATGCATTATATTTCGATGGAAATGCAAAAATGCAATAACATAAGGCGTGTTTGATTAAGAAAAAAGAAAATTTGTATCACTAACGACTTATGGGCCACCCTGTGATTGTGGAAATAATTTTTTAAGATGTAGCTCAAGACAGCCTCTAATTAATATATACAATTTTTTTTCATATCTTGTCTAATAACGGATATATTGAGCTTTATTGATTTTTTACGAAAATTCGACAAACATTATATACCATTAAACGATAAACTCTATAGCTAAGGCTACTGCCAAACATCAGAGAAAGGGTCTATTTGAAATGAATTTTCTCGAAACATTTTAGTAAAATGAAGGACAATGACGGTTGAAACTAAGACTTCAGGATTTGTAAAACATTCTTCTTGAGACATTTTATTTCCATAGCCCTCATTAGATTCAAGTTCTTTGCCTAAATGTTGCCAATTTTGACGTTTTAAATCGCACATATAAAAATTGAAACTGACCCCAGATATGTGTTCTGGGGGGCCTAATTAGCGCTCATTTGAAGAAATTTTTTCTAAATTCAAAAGTCGGGATTTCCTCATTAGTGATTTTTTTTAAGAAAATTCACTAAAACAAAGAAAATGTTAGCGGAATCTACGACTTTCAGTAAAGATAAACCAAGCAAAACCGTTGTCTGTTTACCATTTGAACCCCTAATTAGAGGTTTTAATAGTATTTTTAAGAAAGCCAATTTGCAGCTGACGTTCTCTACGAAAGTAGATTAAAAAATTTGCTTGGTAACCCAAAGGATAAAGATAAAACCAAAGACGTGTCCGGAATCTACGAAATAGGTTGCAAGGATTGTGAATTTAAATATGTTGGGCAAACTGAATGAACCATTGAAACTAGAATGAAAGAACATTTAGCGTAACTGAGATATGATATTATCGGTAAATAATGTATTTCTCAGCATATTTGAGATAATAATCAAGATGCAGATAAAGAAAATCTCAAACTAATCAAAAATGTCAGACAGTCCCGTCAGTTAAATGCTTAGGAAAGTATATATATATATATATATATATATATATATATATATATATATATATATATATATATATATATATATATATATATATATATATATATATATATATATATATATATATATATATATATATATATATATATTGTCAGAAATTTAAACTAAAATGTTTCGATGAATCGAGTAGGTCCGGTTGTATGTAGTCCATTGTTCGAAGTATTATCTTAAGACTCAATAGTGGGAGGATCTGTTTGTATACTATCGTAGAGGACGCTGTTGGCAATTGCCTGGCAACTAAAATATAAATAGTAGTTATAGTTTTTATTCACCTAATTAATTCATCCCTCTGATGACGGTAACTTTATTACCGAAACGATCGTCAGGTCTAAAACTGTTTTGTGATAGATTGGGTTCTCGAAATTGTCCTTATTAATGTATACCTAAAGAAGGGCGAATAATTGTGTGCTATAAGAGGTGAGTGAAGGAAGATGACTGTCAAAAGAAAATGAGAGGAGGAAAGTAAAATTTGTTAGACATATCTACTTTCTAGTAGCATTCTTTAAAGGGCGCGTATTTATAAAATGACAGGGGTGGACGACCAAGAGAATAACGTCTGGAAAATCTAGCCCAATTGATACTGAGGAAGTGAGGAAGCTACAATAAAGGGTTGCGCGAGACAAAGAACCACGGTTACGATGACAAGTTGACACCGCCTTTAGAATGTGATGATTTACATAATTTCAAAATTTATTACCAATATTGTCCATATTAGTTTTGTATTTGTGTTTTGTGAATTCCAACCTATCACCAACGCCTTCGAGCAGTTTTACCTTAACATTCTGAAAAAATTGCCGAACCGTTCCTTTCTGTGAGAAAGGTAGGGATGTTTACCGTGCATGGTACACGGGACCGACGGCTTTTCACCCCCTTCGACAAGCGGAACCTGCAGACATTCAAATTGCTGAAACACAATGCTACAACCTTGTTTGGTGTTAATTTACAGGACGTACTGAAAAACAATTTGACGCTTCTGCTAAGAGTCGAACCCAGGACCCTTGCCTCCAGAGGCACACGTCCTCACCCGTTGAACACCAACGCTCCGTCCGTTTTAGTTGGTTCGCATAATACATTTTCTGTCACAAGTTATATTATACTTCTTTTGAACAAGGGGGCTCCTCAATAAGTGCGCGCGCACTACCGCCTGCCATGGCAAAATAATGTTTTTGCTATGCTATATTTTAATAAATTTTTATTTACTTTTTTACCTCCTGCAACAAAATTAGTATATCGAGGATCTCAGAGAGTCGGCAGCCATTAATACAGAATACAGAATCAGAATAAGTCATAAGTATAGTGTTAATCGTTGCAGACGTTATATACATCCATATCCATATAAAGCAGCCAGGCGGCGGTGTGTATTTTTCGGCGCTCTCCAGGAAATGCGATACTTCAGTGCGAAATGATCACCAATCATCATCGAAAACGACCGAATAAGCAATCTGTTGCGCGCTATAAAATTACACACTTCCAGTTTGTAGTGGACTTTTGGTAGAGCGTGTGTACCTACTACCTAGTAATTTTCGTCTTCGCGTCAGTTTGATTTTTAATTAGATAATTTCGTTGTTGTTTGCATGTTCTAACAAGACAATTATAATTATTATGATGGCTACTACTTCGGGTTGCTTAATAAGTGGACAAAATAATTGTGATACTGTGATTAATTCAGTAGATAGTATTTTAAAGGTTAACTTTTTAAGGGACTTTTTAACTACTATAACGTATAACTAACTAGAGGAAAACTTGGTAAGTAGCTAATATATATTAAGTTTAGTAAGTGGGTTTTTTTAGTGAATTTTTATTTAAAAAAATTCACTAATAGAGAACTATCGATGGTGAGACTTTGCAAAAAATTTATCAAATGAGCGCGAACTAGGTCCCCTAGAACCCATATCCGGGGTCAGTTTCAATTTTTATATATTTTTTTTTCTCCGAAAGTTGCCAAGTTATTTTAATGAAATTTGGTGTATATGTTGCACTGGGTAAGATCCTACTATACACCAAAATTAAACTTTAAGTTTATAGAAAATTAAGTTTTTCAAATTTTCAGTTTTCTTTCGAGAATTTTTTTCTTAGAAAATTACATAGTTAATTTAATGAAATTTGGTGGATATATTTCCTTGATAAAGACCTTACTACGTTCCAAAATTCAACTTTCTAAGTTTGTAGAAACTTGAAATATTCAAATTTGAAGCATTTAATAAAAATTCACTACCATAACGCACTTGCTGCGTCCCGAACTTTTTTTTTCTTGCGCACCCCCAATGCATTAAGGCACGAGCCGCTGCTGCTTGTGAATGATGCATATGCATCATTCAAAAGAAGAGAAATTATATAATTTCTCTAGAAAACCGCTACCAAATTACTATATATCTTGGAGATTTGTTAAGGCAGATATGGGTTAACAGGTAGTGAAAACGTCTTTAGGCGCAGATGAATATCTTCATTGGACATGCGAAGAATGTGTTACACTATCTTATTGCTGACGCCTGACTCCGTTCATATTCGTAATGTTTCAGCTCTTTGCTCTAATATTACCGTAACTTATTACTGCAGAACCTTTTTTATATTCCCTGCGTTCGCTCTCTGAAACAAAATTTTCTGTGCAATATGAAAAGCACGATAATAAATGTGAAATACGTTCAAATAAGCTGGAAAATATATTTTAAATATCAACAAAAAAGTAAATTACATAACGAATGAAACTGACTTTTATGTTTCAAAAAGCTGCAATATGGAATAAAATAATCGAGTTGTAGAATCTGGGTTACAAGAAGTAGGTCACATTTTAAAATAGTGCGTTTAATTGAGATGCAGGTGCAACAAAATTAACAAGATATGAGTAAACTAGAAAAGTCCGGACGCAGCAAGTACATTATGGTAGTGAATTTTCATAAAAATGTTTTTAATGTCAAATATGTCTTTTTTAATGAAAGCAGGCATCAAATTTGGCTAAATATTTTTTACGCAAAATTCTGCTAAAAGCATACATAAATATCAAATTATATACCTAATCTGTATTTAAAATTGAAAATTAAATAATCTGTTTGCACAAAAATCCATTAAAACCTTATTTTCGACGAATTTCATTTAAAAAAAGGTTCCACCAATTGAATAATTTTTCATACAAAAATTGTCTAATGTTTCTTCAAAGAAGATTTATTAAATTTATTGACAAGAAAATTCGCTATTAAAATGACATTTTGCACAAGAAAATTCGCTAATAAAAATAAATTAAATAAATAAAAAAACTGGTCCGATTTTCCTGGCCGACCAACGATTTTAAGTTATTTACCCATCTACCAAAATATTATTTTTGACAAAAACTTTTTCGACAACAAAATTTCATGAAAATTTGCAAACCAGTCTTCAAGAAAATCAGTAAATTTTTTTTTTAAATAACTTATTAAACATTTATGATTAATTACCAAAATTCCACAACATCTTACAAAAAATGATTTCTACGAAGCACAAAAAAAATCTGTGAAAACTGGCTTAATATCTTTTAACACAAAATTTTGCAAAAATAATACATAAAATTCCAATTATATACCTAACCTTTAATTAAAATTGAAAATAAAGTACTTTGTTTGCACCAAAATTCATTAAAACCTTATTTTCGATCAATTTCGTTTAAAAAATGTTCCATAAATTGAATAAATTTTCATACAAAAATTCGCAACAAACGTTTCTTCAAAGAAAATTCATTAAAATCATCTATAATGCAATTCGCTATTAAAAGAACATTTTGTACAAGAAAATTAACCAATAGAATAGAAATAAATTCAATAAATTAAAAAATGTTCAAAATCTGATCTAAATACAGAACTAGATACTTTTTCTGTGGCTTTAAGGAGAAAATTATTTTGCCTGTGATTGCTGTAAAAATTAAATCCGGTTGTAGAGAAGAAAACAACCTCTGCTGATGTCACAAATCTCTACGTCTATGCTAACTGTGGAACGGTTTTACTAACTAAGGACAACAACAGCTGCTATTAAACTTGAATTAAAAGTCTTCAAAGGGAAACGGAGTCTACGGCGAGACTTGAACCATCGTTCCTGTGCTTATCAGCGATCCCTTTTACCATTCGACCACACTAACACTAACACTTTGCACTTTATCTACCTTTTATTGTACAATTTTGTACAATAAAAGGTAGATAACGCGTAATAATCTCCAGTTATTTATGTAAGGTCTTTAGAGGCATATTTTGCAACTTATTTAACAACTAAGAAGAGTGGCATAATCTAGAACATTTTAATATGCATTTTATGCAATATTTGCGATTAATAAAACACAATAGTTATACTAATTTTCGCGTTTAAAATCTCCAGTTTGACATTTACAGGAGAAAAATTATAAAATTTTCAAAGTAATTTTTCTGGTACCTCTTGAACTTTCTGCAGCATGAAAAGATAAACGTTCTCTGTAATATTTAATAGATTTTGTTTTAACACATCCAATATTTTTGTATTGCGTGTTTTCTGGTTTTTAGTGCCACTAAAATTTTGCTTCATTAAGTGCCTCTAACGTTTTTTCTTTCACCTTAGGGACATAAATTTTGGTACACAGCTTGGTTTTTACAATGTAAACCAGCCCGCCAAATTTTGTTGCCACAGGTTTGTTATTTCCGGAGATATGATTTTTTTCAAAAGAAAACTCAAAATTCTCCCGGAAAACCCAGCTCGATTTTCCTGGCTAACAAATTTATCCAATCCACTAACAAAAGGAAGGTACCTGCCAAATTTTGTAAAAATCGGGCTAATATTTTTTGAGTTATCGGTGTGATACATATATATATATATATATATATATATATATATATATATATATATATATATATATATATATATATATATATATATATATATATATATATATATATATATATATATATATTTATATATTTATATATATATATATATATATATATAAACATATAAAAATTGAAACTGACCCTGGATATGGATTCTAGGGGGCCTAGTTCGCGCACATTTAAAAAGATTTTTTCAAAACTCAAAAGTCAAGATCTCCTCATTAGTGATTTTTTAAAGAAAATTCACTAATAGAAAACTTATAATAGCAGAAACAAAGTTATAAAAATAATTATTTAATAATTCAGATTATCCGCATTTTAATAGAATTAGAAGAGATGGAGATCGATGTTAAATTTGCATGGATCAAAGCTCATTGTGGGATTACAAATAACGAAACTGTTGAAAGAATGGCTAAAGAAGCTTTAAACGGTGAAAACCTTTTAGAATATCCCTGTCCATGGACAGACATAAAAACTTTATTTTTCAGACAACAAAGACAGCTGTGGGAAACTGACTATCACAGAAAAGATAAAGGTATATTTTATAAAATAATTGTACCAAAGTTACCTTGCTAGCTATGGTTTGCTGGATATCCTATAAGATTGGTAACTAGCATATGTCGTTTGAGATTTAACCACTCCTTGATAACTACCCATTTACACAAACTCAACCTTAAAAATGACCCATATTGCGAATGTGGTGAAGAAGGAAGCGCACAACATGTTTTACTAGAGTGCTCAATTGGATGGGATTACAGAAATGAATTCCTAAACAGAATACACCACTTAAAAGACGTTGAGCAACCCCTTAATTTGGAACAACTTCTACAACTGGAAAGTAATAAAAACATATATTTGCTTATATATAGGTTAATTACAAAACTCAAACTCGAAATATAAAAAAAAAACTAGGCTTTAAGTGATTATTTGTGTATATCCTTTATATGTACCCATGACGTTAGGGGCCGACCTGTATGTCAAAAAGAAAAGTTGCCCCATTGGCATGAAGAATATGTGTCCCTGTCTAAATCCCTTAAATAGTATCTAGATCTTAAGTAGCCTTAAGTTAGAATAAAAAGCACCACTTTTAATATTATTGTTACAAAGCACTTCAATAGACGTAGGTGCGGTGTTGCCACATCTCCAGAATTTCCCCAACATCTGGGAATTTTTGCACAATCTGGCAACACCGACTCCCCACCCCCCTGGGGGTGCCTGGGGTGACCCCCCTCAGGCGAAGTCTCAACCCTCTAGGACCAGAAATAACGAAGTTACCAACTTGTACCCCGTCGGAACGGATAACTGAGGTCTGCACATTCCGAACACCCTGTATATACACCCTGTATACGTAGACAACCCTTACACCCTGTATACGCAGAGAGATCTTATAGTTCGAGAAACACCTCTTGTGTGACATAGGAGTGGTGACCACATTTGGATCATCCTGTATATACATCCCCCTGTATACACACGGGACCGATCTGTATTCACAGAACCTTCTAGTAAAAGAAGGTCCTGGAACGTTCTGGAATGGAATGCTCTAGAAAGGAGGGGAAGGTACGGCGAGTATATAAAAGCGGAAGCAAGCCAGCCCGAGTTAGGCAGTTCAGTAAGAGAATGTGGTAGTGACTTGAAGAAGCAGTGTAAAGTGTTAAGAGAGTAGTGACTGTAGTACCAGATTAGTGACTTTTGTTGAGAGTAGTAATTGTAAGGCCAGTAAATGAAGTGTTTTGTGAGAGAGACATTCTAGAAATTTTATTGTATCCATATTTAGAGTGTAAATAAAGTTGTTTTGTTAAAATTAAAAGTCTCACTTATCCAGAACCCGGAGAAAACGTAACAATTTGGTGTCAGAAGTGTGGGATAAGTGAGTGAAGAAGTGAACAATTAAGCTAGTTGTAAATGGTAAACACTAGATCGACTGACTACGACAAGATGGCTGAAATCAAAGAGTTGATGGACTTACTGAAAAGACAACGCGAAGAAGACGAGAGAAGACGACAAGAAGATAAAGAAGACCTCAAGAGGCAACGCGAAGAAGACGAACAGCGGCGACAAGAAGATAAAGAAGACCTCAAGAAGCAACGCGAAGAAGACGAGAGGAGACGACAAGAGGAGGAACAGAGGCGTCTTGAAGATAAAGAAGAACTTAAGAAGCAACGCGAAGAAGACAAAGAAGACCTCCGAAGTATGTTCCACAATATGAGAGTTGATGTAAAAGAAGAAATTGAACAGATCAACGAACAAATAGAAAATGTGGACAAGAAAGTAGAAAATGTGGACAAGAAAGTAGAAAATGTGGACAAGAAAGTAGAAAATGTGGACAAGAAAGTAGAAGATGTGGAAAATACAATAGGAGTGGTAAACAAGAAAGTAGAAAATGTAACAGAGGATTTGAATAAACGATGGGAAGAAGTGGAAGGGTTGAAAGAACAAATGAAGATGATGATGAAAGGCACAGAAGTCAGACATAGAGAACTGACAGAGCAGGTGATGGGCCAGACTGACAGAACTCAACCAAGAGGAGTTACTGGAATGTCCCCAGTTCAAAATCGTCGGGAAGAAGATATGCCAATCGTGCAGCAGCCTCATGGAACTTTGAAGCCGCCGACTTTTGACGGAGAAACATCGTGGCCCATGTACAGGAGGCAGTTTGAGGCGGCAGCTCTCAGCAATGGGTGGAGCGAACAACAGGCAGCAACTGCTCTAATTCTCTCGCTTCGAGGTAAAGCCCTAGAAATCCTCCAGAACATCCCGGAGTCGAAACAGCAAAACTACTTAACAGTGATACAGGCCCTAGATTTGAGATATGGTAACAAGTACATGAGCCAGGTCTACCAGACACAACTAAAGTCAAGGGTCCAGAAGCCAAATGAGACGCTGCAAGAATTTAGTGCCGAAGTGGAGAAACTTGTGCGACTGGCATATCCCCAAGCCCCAGAAGAATTTGTCAACCAGATAACCGTCCAGACCTTCATCGATGGGGTACTTGACAACGAGATGCAACAAGCTTTAAGGCTCGGAAGATTCAAAACACTTACAGACTGCGTCATCTATGGCTTGCAATTTGAAGCAGCGAAGAATGCATCTCAACCTCGCCGCAACAGGCTGCGCGAAGTGAAGGAGATAGAGGACCATGCAGACACGACAGAGGAACTAAGGCGAGAAATCAAGTTGATGAAGGAAGCCATAAGCAAGCTCACTGCAACGGTTGGAGCACGTAGGACGAAAGCAGGTTGGTCAGACATAGAATGTTACAAGTGTGGTAGGAAAGGACACATAAGTAGGCAGTGCTCACAAACCCAACAGGTGGCATGCAGAAGACAAGAATACACCAACAGGGAGCGCCATCAGGGAAAACGACCTGACGCCAGTGTAGGTGGGCGACACGTGGCATGCGAGACCCAATGCCCCAAAGTCAGGGTCTCCACTATCCGACGCTGCCGCGAGAGCCTCGTCATACCTGGCAGCATAGACGGAAGACAGTGCAGTTTTACCATCGATACTGGCGCCACTACATCCGTTGTACGTCCAGACATGTTGCCAAACAGGTCGGCACTCACGACCAACAAACAGCCTGTGTTGGAGACGGCAAAAGGAGATAGGATACCCGTGCATGGAGAGGCCACTGTTTACATTAGGCTGGGCAGTACTGAGCTACAGGTAAGGGCTGTTGTCGCAGAAATCGTCGACGAATTTATTCTGGGCCTGGATTTAATGGAAGAGTTCGATGTCCTTTCAGTAGACTTCCAGAATAAGATCTTGAAAATCGGTAACGAAGAGTTGTATTTATCTCCACCAACAGGCGAAGCTAATCCCAGGGTGAGACTTATTGTCGACGAAGATACACGGATTCCTGGTAACAGTGAGAAGATTGTCAGAGCCAGGCTAGAGAAGAAACTTGATGGTATGACTGCTCTCATAGCGGAGCCCCTAAAAGATAGGCATGATGGTGCCCTCGTCGCACGATGCTTAGTAGACCCGAAGAGGACAATACCCATAAGAGTGGCTAACGTACAAACTAACAGGGTCACATTGAAGAGAGGTGAAGTTATCGCCACTTGCGAACCCATTGACCGAGTGACGTTGTCCAAAAACGTGACACCCACTGCATTAGACAGAAGACTGCCAGTAGAAATGGTAGAGCGGTTCAAGAATTCTTGGGGCCAATTGAACGACATGGAGATGGAAATGGCCCTGAAGTTCGTATTGGAGGAGGCCGATATTTTCGCTCAAGATAAAATCACAGGTCGTACGAGTCTAGTGCAACACAGAATTAATACTGGCGACGCAAGACCAATTAGACAGCCGCCGAGAAGACTGCCTTTTGCCAAGCAATCAGAAATCAAGGCGATGGTTAACGAAATGCTGGAAGATGGTGTGATCGAGGAGTCTAATAGTCCTTGGTCGTCCCCAGTAGTTTTGGTCACCAAGAAAGATGGCACTATGAGATTTTGCGTGGACTATAGAAAGCTGAATGATGTCACCAAGAAGGACAGTTATCCCCTGCCCCGGATCGACGACACTTTGAACACTTTGGCCGGATCAAAGTGGTTCTCTACATTAGACCTGAAAAGTGGCTACTGGCAAGTAGAACTTCATAAAGACGATAAGGAGAAGACTGCTTTTTCAACCGGGAATGGGTTGTACCAATTCAAGGTCATGCCATTCGGCTTATGTAATGCCCCTGCCACCTTCGAGCGACTAATGGAATTAGTGCTAAGAGGACTGACATGGGAAACATGCCTGGTGTATCTCGATGATGTCATGGTGATTGGAAGGACTTTCGATGAACACCTGTCGAATCTGAAACAAGTTTTCTCCAGGCTGAGAGGTGCCAATCTGCAACTCAATCCCAAGAAATGCGTCCTCTTCCAGAAGAAAGTGAGTTTCCTCGGACATGTCGTTTCTGAGAAAGGGATAGAAACCGATCCAGAGAAAATAAAGGCAGTAAGAGACTGGCCTGTGCCGAAGAACAAACATGAGGTCAGAAGTTTTCTGGGACTTTGCAGCTACTACCGACGCTTTGTGAAGTACTTCAGCAGCATTGCGAAACCTCTACATAGCCTAACTGAAAATAAGGCCGAGTTCATCTGGTCACCAGATTGCCAACAGTCTTTTAGGGAACTCAAACATCGTCTTCTCACTGCTCCTATACTGGCTTATCCTCAGGACGAAGGACTGTTCATACTGGACACTGATGCTTCCCAGTATGGCATTGGGGCAGTACTCTCGCAGCTCCAAGCCGGAGAGGAAGTTGTGATAGGCTACTTCAGCAAAACGTTCGGAAAAGCAGAAAAAAATTACTGTGTAACCCGGAAAGAACTGCTGGCAGTTGTAAGATCCATCGAACATTTCCACAGCTTCCTGTACGGAAGAACATTCCGCGTGAGGTCAGATCACTCTGCTCTGCAATGGCTTCTGAACTTTAGAAATCCTGAAGGACAGATAGCACGATGGATAGAGAAACTGCAGAGCTACGACTTCCGGATTGAACATCGAAGAGGAAGAAGTCACGCCAATGCAGACAGCCTGTCGAGAAGACCATGTTCAGTGCATGAATGTAAATTTTGCGAGCGACAAGAGAACAAAGAGATCGACAAAGTAACTCATCAGATCAAACAACTGGTGGCAGGACAGAAGAATAACACCGATCTAGACGTAAATCTTGAATACATCAGAGACGCACAGAAGACAGATCCAGACTTGAAAAATATTAGAGAATGGCTACAAAAGGGGAAAAGACCTGAGTGGCACGATGTGTCCCGGTTTGGGGCGGAGGTTAAAGGATACTGGCTACAATGGGACTCATTGTGTCTAAAGAATGACATGATCACTCGAAAATGGGAAACTGCCGATGGTAGAGACTGTATATACCAGACCGTTGTGCCAAGTGAGTGCATAAGCAGTGTTCTTCAAGAGTTACACAATAGTAGAAGTGGAGGCCACTTTGGGGTCAACAGGACTCTTGCCAGAGTGAGAGACCGCTTCTATTGGATAAACTGCCGAAGAAGCGTGGAAGAATGGTGCAAAAGGTGTGACCAATGTGCTTCAAAGAAAGGACCAAAGACCCGATCCAGAGGAAAAATGATGCAGTACATCTTAGGTACACCGTGGGAGAGAGTTGCCGTAGACATCGCAGGACCTTTTCCCATCACAGAGTCTGGGAACAGATACATAATGGTGGCGATGGACTACTTCTCGAAATGGCCTGAAGTTGCGCCGATCCCCAACCAAGAGGCAACGACCGTAGCAGAAGCCCTGATAGAAAATGTCATATCACGGCATGGCGTACCCTTGGAGATTCACACCGACCAGGGCCGGAATTTCGAATCAGAGGTCTGGAAGAGCCTAATGGACTTGCTAGGCATAAAGAAAACGAGAACAACGCCACTCCACCCTCAATCAGACGGCATGGTAGAACGGCATAACAGGACCATCAATCAGTATCTTGCTATGTTTGTCGACGAGAATCAGAGAACCTGGGACAAGCTGATACCTCTGTTCCTCCTAGCTTACAGAAGCTCTCAGCATGAATCTACCGGCTACACTCCATCCATGATGTTGACCGGCAGAGAGATGCGGTTACCAATCGACATGACGAGACCACCACCGAACGAGGACATAGCGGACCTAGCTACGTTACCTGAGTATGTCGCCGACCTAGAAGGAAAACTGCGCACTATACACAGATGTGTCAGAGATAGGCTCCTCTTAAACAGTGACCGGATGAAGATGCGCTTGGATCGCAGAGCAACACCCCATACATTCAAGGAAGGTGATGCAGTGTGGCTGTACCAACCAACAAGGAGAAAGGGCCTCAGTCCCAAACTTCAGAAACCATGGGAAGGGCCATACTTGGTGACTAAGAAAATTAACGACCTAGTCTACAGAATCCAGCTGTCTCCAAGAACTAAACCCAAGGTTGTTCACATAGAGAGGTTGAGTCCCTATCGGGGCAACGAACCCCCAAGTTGGCGGCCGGTAAATACTGTTCGGGACGAACAGTCTTAAGGAGGGGGGCAGTGTTACAAAGCACTTCAATAGACGTAGGTGCGGTGTTGCCACATCTCCAGAATTTCCCCAACATCTGGGAATTTTTGCACAATCTGGCAACACCGACTCCCCACCCCCCTGGGGGTGCCTGGGGTGACCCCCCTCAGGCGAAGTCTCAACCCTCTAGGACCAGAAATAACGAAGTTACCAACTTGTACCCCGTCGGAACGGATAACTGAGGTCTGCACATTCCGAACACCCTGTATATACACCCTGTATACGTAGACAACCCTTACACCCTGTATACGCAGAGAGATCTTATAGTTCGAGAAACACCTCTTGTGTGACATAGGAGTGGTGACCACATTTGGATCATCCTGTATATACATCCCCCTGTATACACACGGGACCGATCTGTATTCACAGAACCTTCTAGTAAAAGAAGGTCCTGGAACGTTCTGGAATGGAATGCTCTAGAAAGGAGGGGAAGGTACGGCGAGTATATAAAAGCGGAAGCAAGCCAGCCCGAGTTAGGCAGTTCAGTAAGAGAATGTGGTAGTGACTTGAAGAAGCAGTGTAAAGTGTTAAGAGAGTAGTGACTGTAGTACCAGATTAGTGACTTTTGTTGAGAGTAGTAATTGTAAGGCCAGTAAATGAAGTGTTTTGTGAGAGAGACATTCTAGAAATTTTATTGTATCCATATTTAGAGTGTAAATAAAGTTGTTTTGTTAAAATTAAAAGTCTCACTTATCCAGAACCCGGAGAAAACGTAACATTATTATATAAATAAATAAAATAAAAACTATCCAAAACTATATGTTGAGACAAATTTCAATGCACCATGATAGAATGCATGCATGAACTGTTGAATTCACATACTAGTTGTAACAAAAGGCTTTTAAAATGTGCGAATGGTAACCATACCGCAGCCAATGCAATCTGACGTCACACACACACACACAGATAATAAAGTTTTAATCAGCATCAAAGCAATAAAATGGTGTCGGGACACTCATAATAATAATAATAATAATAATAATAATAATAATAATAATAATAATAATAATAATAATAATAATAATAATAATAATAATAATAATAATAATAATAATAATAATAATAATAATAATAATAATAATAATAATAATAATAATAATAATAATAATAATAATAATAATAATAATAATACCTTTATTATCTATTTTGACAGCATACAAGCTACATTGGGTTTGTCAGCCTTTTACAATAATTAATTTTTCACAACATCAAAATATTCATTTAACGTATGAAAACACTGGTCTGATAGAAAAGAAGAAACTTGACTTTTAAACACCTTAATATTTTGGATATTTTTTAAATTATTAGGAAGATAATTAAATATTTTTAATCCAATACAATTTGGAGAGTCTTTTATCATCTTAGTTCTAGCATACGGAACATAAAAGTTACAAGCCTGTCTGGTACTAAAGGTATGAACATCACTGTTTAATCTAAATTTATCACCATTTTTAAAAACATATATACACAACTCTAAAATATACAAACATATAACATAAGTTAAAATTTTATGACTAGAAAAGTAGACCCGGCATGACGTCATCTTTCCTATGCTGAAAATAGAGCGTATTATTCTTTTTTGTGCGATAAAGACATCATGCAGCAAGGTAGAATTACCCCACAGACATATACCGTACCTCAGTCTAGAATCAATATGACTGTAGTATAAAGATATTAATTGCTTTTCAGTCAAAACATTTCTTATATTTATAAATAAAAAATTAAGAGATGCAAGCCTTGAAACCAACGTCGTACAGTGCAACTTCCAACGTGTACTCCAAGGAACTTGTAGTTATTGACACACGTTAGATAAGTATTGTCAACACCCACACTAAGTATATCAACCTCCCTCTGACGCGGATGAAATCTCACCATCTGTGTCTTCGACGAATTAAAATATATCAGACACAGAGAGAACCAACTCTTTAAGTTATTAAAAACATGTTGACATTTATTACTTAAAGCATCATCTGTCTTTTCAGAAACGATTAGAGATGTATCATCCGCATATAGAGTAAAATGCGTACCAGGAGATACTTTATCAAGCTCATTGACGTAAAGGGTAAAAAGAATAGGGCCCAGTACTGAGCCTTGAGGCACACTACTAGGAACAACAACACGCTCAGAACATACCCTACTTATTCATTCTGATGTCTTGAACTTTATCTCAGTATACTGTTCTCTGTCCGTCAGGTAAGAGCCATCCAAGCCAAACGCATTACCTATCAAACCATAACAATAAAGCCTGTCACACACCGCCCTATGGTCAACACAATCGAAGGCCCTGCTGAGATCACAAAAAAATCCCAACAGGACACTCGCCAGCCTCCAAACAAGTGACTAAGCCCTGATAGAAGTCAATGAGAGCCGTTGTAGTGGAGTGACCCTCTCTAAAGCCATGCTCGTTAAAATTTCAGTAATATAACGCTTTGTGGTTTGTTTATTATAAAACTTTTAATTTCATTAAATAACTGGTATTCTGTGCTGAAATTAAATTATGGGTTGAATGTGTGGGGGTGGAATACCCGTGACAGAAATTTCGAATAATTTTTTGCTAAAACGACATAAAAAGTCTCAAAACATACAGAAAACCTGACTCTGGTAGGAACATTTTTTGTCTGTCGGTCGGTCGGTATGTGGACCTGTACGTTTGTCTGCTAGTGGGCGCAATAAGTTTCGAACGAATTGCGGTATCACCTTTAAATTTGGTATCCAGCACGCTTAGAATTGTTTTTGGGGAAGATCGTTTCAGAGCGTAAGGGATAAATGACGGGTGATGTGATGAAGATTGGTATTTTTTGGTTAAAACTCGAGTAATATAAGGTTGCAGAAGTTTATGAGTACAGAAATATGAATATTTTCTTTGTGGTCAAGTCATGGACCCTAAATTAATATCATGAGGATGTGTTTCTGATGAGAATAGATTATCACAGCTATGTGGAAGTTATGATTCCATTTGCAGCACTATTTTTTTCCAAACTTTCACGCATCATTGCAAACACATTATTAAATTCGTTCATCAATTGTCTCTCACCGTGTATTAACTTGCGATTCCCACACTTTACAGGCCCAATATTTTGATCAGGTTGTGTCTTGAACTTAGTTGTATATTGTACTCTTCACAGTTCCCTAGGATTAATAGAATGACTACCTATGTGTGACAAGAGTTACAAAACAATCGAAATAACTCAAAAAGGATAAAAAATATAATTTTTTTTTCTTACCAGCTTGCATTATAATTCGATGGATAATGCAAAATTGCAATAATATGAAGAGTGTTATATTAGAAAAAAAAAACTATTTCACCAACGACTTGTGGGCCAGCCTGTGATTGTCAAAATGATTTTATGTTAGGGTTACGTATATATATATATATATATATATATATATATATATATATATATATATATATATATATATATATATATATATATATATATATATATATATATATATATATATATATATATATATATATATAGTGAATAAATATATCGAAAGCAACCTTTCGATGACATAAGGTTATAACCCTCTTAGTAAACAATAGAAGTAACCTATCATAATAATAACAATCGACTAACGGTCGCATAATATAATTAATTAGCTCAACAGTCAATCACCAATTGATATATTACTTAGCAATTGTGTTATCTACTTAAGAGTAATCATGCAAAAGGCAAAAGGTTTACTACTTGGCAGAATGATGGCGAAGCCTTAATGTACAGGCGTAATGAGTCGGCCGAGCGGGTGCCAAATGTGTCCAGTAACAACATAATTAACCTGTAACTAAAATATACCTGAACACACCATTGTTCATCTAAAGCACAACCTAACATATATACGAGCGGCATTCAATTATTAATTTATCAATCATTTACCAATTACACGCTCCACTGAGCGACTCAACATCAATAACTATTTATATTCAAAGCTCCACTGAGCAAACTAACATTAAGAGCAGTTTCCACATAATGCTCCACTGAGCAACTTTAACATTAACAGCATTTCCTACTCAAGGCTGCACTGAGCCAGATCATAATCTCTCAACAGCGCACATCAGTGCCTCAGAGCTGCTTCTCAGCAATGTATCTAACTGCTCAACAATCAGTTTCTCAAACAATAATTACTCAGACAATAATTATTCAAGTAGTTACTCACACGATAGTTACTCAAATAATAATAATTCAATCAAAAATTAGTCATACACTAGTCATTCAAACAGGGATTATTACTCAAATACTAATAATTACTGAATCAATAGTTTAGTATGTGTGCTTAATTGGGTGCCGTAACCGACACCAGGCCAGTGCCGGCTTCCAGGTGTGCAATGAGGCACAGTTCAATGCCTCACCTAGAGTGCTCGTTACTGTCAGAGTTGGATACCGAGAAGTGCAATGGGCACAACGATGCACACTCCAGGGTGTGCCCTTCTCCAAGTAGTCCAACTTCTACACTGGGACTGACACGTGAAATGAGACCAACGGGTGAACTGACCACAGTGTCTCGGTCAAGCTACCAGATCGACCAAAAATGCAACAATGGTACCACCGTGAATACTGAGAAGTGCAATGGATGCATCGGAGTATTCTCTACGATGAGTCCTCTCCAATATCCAGCTATCGACGGGAGTAGGTGCAATGGTTACCTAGAGCGAGCTCGGCTGTATCCCTACCGAAATCCATAGATGCAAACAAACAACTGTGTTGCGGTTACGTAACCTGGGCCTAAACCCAACGCCTCTACCAATATGACGCCCTACTGGGTGAGCAAACAGCGAAGGTGTCTCTCACACATTCCAAACTATCGTCAATTTACTTTCAAACAGACTCTACTTTATTTACTCTGAACAAACTGACATACTTCAACTCAATTTATTTTTAAAAGAGCTATTTATTAAATGATCACCTAAAACCACCCTTATCATATACTTATTGATATTACTTTTCAATTTATAATTAGGCAAAAAATAGCTATACAATAAACAAACGAATATGCGTTCTGTGAGAGGACTCACCTTTTATGAAGGTATATAACGTACACTGTAAATTGCACTAATATCTAGCATATTTTAATGCAGCTCAGGTCATGGCTAACGCACAAATGTGTAGGTATGGTTTACTTCAACCGATGCTAAGGGAAATATAAAATAAATAGTGCGAGGCCCTTCAGTCTAAGAGGGCTGCATTATAACCACACACACACACACACACACACACACACACACACACACACACCCCGCACGTCTATCTTTAAGTAAACAATTTTTAAACGCTCATCGCTTGACACTTAAGATCTAATGGGAATACTCGGGAATACTCTGACTAGTAAAACGTATTCACCTAAGAACGTGTCAGTTAAATATGTACAGAATGCTTTCATAATAAAATGACATTATGACCAGGGCTAGAAAATACATTCACTACATGTATAAGATGCATATCAAGGTACCTTATAAATAACGTGTATAAATAAATATATATATATATATATATATATATATATATATATATATATATATATATATATATATTCATATTTTGTGTAATAACGAATATATTAGTCTTTATATTCGGCAAAAATCATAGAACATACAGCCACAAACTCTATAACTGAAAATGCTGCCAAAGCATGAAATACCTGCAAACCTAAAGCCCATGGTATCCGCGAATCTTTTGGAAAAACTAACTGCATCTGTTAAATCAAAACAACTATTGTATTAGCCTTAATAGGGTAATAATAATTTGGCTATTATGTTTTGTACAAATTGTTATCTGCTTACCACAAACGCACCTAAATTACATTTAACTGAAACAAACACAGTCGGGTGTCGCGACGGAACTAATATCAAACTGTTCCTAAACAGTTTATGTGCAAATGATGACTGAAAAGGAAGGTAAAGGTTATTAAGATAAATCTCTTGTCAGACAATAGCCCACTGAGTTACGCTTTATAGAACTGAAAGGAGGCACATCGTTATTCATGTTATTCTGTTAAAAGCACTCATTGATGGTGTTTGAATGTAACAGAAACAATGGGTCTGCTGTGTCAACTGTGATCTATAAATTACCATTAGCTCCAAGGGAGACGATATCCACAAGGTATTTGGCAGCTCCTGCGAGGTTATCTTCCACGCACTCAACTAACTACTCAACTACTCCCCGATGTCATCTTTATAAACGCTTCCGCTCTTTGTTTATCTGTTCCTGAAGGTTTGCGCTGGATCAAACTTATTACTTTAGTCGTCTCTTCATTTCATGAAACATAACTTGCAAATTATTTTGGTCCTTGTAAGGATAATTAGTTTCTGCTTTATTAACGAGTTTTATTTTACAAAATCCGCTAAAAGACGGGGAGACTTTGCAAACATTTTTTCAATTGAGAGCGAACTTGGGCCCCCAGAACCAGAAACCAAGGTCCGTTTGAATTTTTATATGTTTATATATATATATATATATATATATATATATATATATATATATATATATATATATATATATATATATATATATATATATATATATATATATATATATGTATATATATATATATATATATATATATATATATATATATATATATATATATATATATATATATGTATGTATGTATGATGTATGTATGTATCCAACCGATAACTCAAAAAGTTATTAACCGATTTTAATGAAACTCAGCAATAATCCATATTTTGTTAATAGATTTGACAAGTTCGTTAGCTAGCTCTATCGGATAATCATTAAAAAAAAAGATAATTTAGGAAAAAAAATTGTATCGCAAAAAATAACAAAGCTATTTTGATGAAATTTCGTGAGCATGTTGCCCTGATAAAAGCCTTACCACCTACTAAAATTCATCCTTCTAAATTTATAGCAAATTGAGTTATAAAAATTTGAACATTTAATGACAATTTGCTAGCATAACGCATTTGCTGTGTCCAGAAATTTTACTTTATAAGCATTCTTTTATTTTTCGGTGACATGATCTTTTGTAATGTAGGTGTACAATTTTCAATATTATATTTGGGGTTGCTTTTCGTGAGTTACATGATAACAGTTAACAAACTTGCTTCTTCAATTCAGATTTAAATAGTCTGGACGCAGCAAGTGCGCTTTGGCAGCTAATTTTATCTAAGTAAAGATTGAAACCTCCCTCAAAACGTCAAACTCGCAATTTGAAACGTCAAAATTGGCAATGTTTAGGCAAATAACGTAAAACAAATACGGATTGTGAAAAGAAAATGTTGCAAGGAGAGTGTTCTGCGAACCCTTAAGTTTCAAATTCAACCGTCATTGCCCTTCATTTTACTAAAATATTTCTAGAAAATTCATTTCAAATACACCATTTCTCTGATGCTTTGGCTGTCGGTTTAGTTAAGTTGATGCTTTCGCTGTAGGTTTAGTCAAGTTTATAGTTTAACGGTCTATAATTTTTAGATAATTTTCGTAGAACAAATTCGTTAATGCATTTTTGCATTTTTCTATCGAAATATGATGCATGCTTGTAAGAAAAAAATCTAGACGCAGTAAGTGCGTTCTGGTATCGAATTTTCGGTAAATTTGCAGATTAGCTCCCGAACGCTTTTCAAAAAACTGTTTTCGGGAACCTGCCTAGCTCCCCCTGGATCCACAAACCTCAAGAAAAATGTCTTGTTCACACCCCCCAAGGAAGTTACGGGACCAGGAGTGAGTAGGGTGCTGGGCGGGGTAGGTAGTACAAAGGAAATATGAGCAGAAAATGCGAATAAAACAGGCTTGAAGGCTGTCTTTTTCACAACTTAAAGACATATTGCCCTTAAACCCTGCCTACCCCTCACAGCACTCCTATTCCCCCAGGTGCCGTAACTTCCTTGGCGGGTATGAACAAGACATTTTTCTTGTCGTTTATGCAACGAGGGTGGTTGTATGCACACGATGGTGGAAAGAAAATGACTACGACGAAGCAGACCCCACCGGTTCGACTTGCCGAGGGGTGGGGGTTGGGGGGTTGCTGCTTCGTCGTAGGAATTTTATTTTCCCCCTCATGTGCATACAACCAACCTCGTTGCATAAACCACAAGAAAAACTTTTTGTTCATACCCCCCAAGGAAGTTACGTGACCTAGGGCGAATAGGGATGCTGTGCGGGGTAGGCAGGGTTTAATGGGGATATGGCTTGAAATAGACAGCTTTCAAGCAGTTTTATTCGCATTTTCTGCTCATATTTCCTTTTTACTACCTACCCCGCCCAGCACCCCTATTCACTCCCAATACTGTAACTTACTTGTGGGTGTGAACAAAAATTTTATCTTGTGGTTTGTGCATCCAGGGGGGGTCCTTGTAATGTTTCTGAAAACAATTTTTTGAACAGCGTTCGTGAGCTAATCTGCAAATTTACTGAATTTTCATTAAATCCTTCAAATTTCAATAACTCAATTTGCTATTAACGTAAGCTTTTAGTTAGGAAACCAACATTTAAGTTTATTTTCGGAAAATTTTTGTATATTTTCAAACCATAAGTAATTTTGATAAAATATAGTACATTGTTCTACTACATAGGCTATACCGCTAATCAGATTGATGCCTGCTCGCATTTGCTATTAAAACATTGTTATGGAAATTCATTTCCATAACACACTTGCTGCATCCAAACTTTTGAAAAATGTTTATATATTTTCAAACAATAAAGTTATTTCGATGAAATATGGTACATTGTTTCTACTATATAAGCAACCAAGTTTGATGCCTGTTTCCATCAAAGAAATATATAAAGCCGATCTAAAATATCAGGCAAATAAAACGTTACTTGACGTGTGTCTAGATGGCGGAAGGGGCTCCGCGTTTGCCTCCTAAGCAGAAGGTTACGCGATCGAATTTTGGAGGAATTTGGAGAAACAATAGTGCACAGATTTCATACGTTTTAAACAAGATCAAGTTGCCATCCGTGCCAGTCACTTAAACTGGCGGTTTTTTCGCCAATTAAAGAACTTTTTTTGTTCACTAAAAATCGTTGTACATCAGAAAATACCCCTAAATGTGTAACACACGACAAGTCACAGATAGAGGGCCGTCAGGATATTATTTATTTTTTAAGTAAACAAACAGATATTAATCGACACTCACCGCTTTAGTTGACAGCAGAGAAGGACGTGCTTGTACTTTCTAAACCTGCGCAATAAAAGATAAACCACTGTAAGTGTCCAGCTCAACCTTGTCTAACCTAAATCCCCCTATTAAATCAAGACATGTTCGATAGCCTACATATCCCTTAAATATGGTACTAAAACAACTGTCTTTATATGTATATAATTGCAACAACTCATTAATAAAGCATATCATGTCAGTATTAATACAAAAGGGCCCTGCTTTGCCCCCGCCATTACCTTAGGCCTAAGGTAGCGCGGCCTGGGTACAGCAAACCAGGCACGCTATTCGAACGTACCCGCAACTTTACATTCCCAGAGGTTATGGCACCTTACAAACCAATCCAGGTCTTACATTTATGTGCCCCTCCCGGGGGTCCTCCACTTGACCCCTGCCGGCCAGACAAAGCAGACTCGAGACCCGATCACTATAACTACGTGAGACAGTCTAATTAGTAACCATATAACTACAGCACACGTGGCTGTTAGTATAGTTTCTAAATATCTAGCAATTGTCAGTAAATATTTAATCCCCTGTATAATAACCAACCCAGGTATATTCTCATAATAATTATTGCTATCTGAATTATATTATTACCTATAATGAACCAAGGCACTTAGCGAGTAGGTACTCACCTGAACTGCAAAATTCAGTTATCACATAAACTAATATGCACTGTATTAACTATAATTATTCTTTATTATAAAATGCACTACAAACAAGCCCTTCCTAACTGACTCTCTTTCAACTAGTAAATGAGTGAAACATCTCTAGTTTCAGATGCATTAACGTTTCAGTTTCTTTATATTATCTACGCATAAAGATTACGTGGTTGATAGACCCTTAACACACTTGAGTTTCTCTGCGTTCGCAGTGTCGTTAAGTATCATACAAAATATCAGATGGTACAGTTTCTACTAAAGATTATGTTTAAAACTTACGTTACAAATGTATAGAAGTTGTACACCGAATTTCCCAAATTATCTAGGGTTTTATTAAAGTTATTCTACAAAAAAGTATTAATTTTTCTAAATGTTAACACCCTGTATTATAAAAATTATCACGTTCGGGGTATACAGTCATATGAGGTTTCTCTTAAAATGGCTATCATTCCCTGTAGTTTTTTTGTGACTATTTTAGAAGCAGCCTGTATATGCGACCAGATGGTCAAGATTTCGTTAAATGTAATTAAAACTGAGATTGCGTGAAAATTTTCATCGTAAGCACGCTATAGATAAAGTATTTGAATAAATTTAATTTATCCAGAAAGGAAATCAGTGCGATAAAACACTTGGTTTTGGAAAAACGAAAGCCACTTAGAGAACATATAAGTAAATCTTATCTCTATTTTCTTGAATGTCAAGGCAAAAGTTTTAGAGATTTTATTATAAGATTGTGTTTATCTCCGCAAAACGGATGGTTTATTAATGAATAGAAAGCTTTAACATCGACAACGTTGTCGGAACTTCTGTTGTATAATTAAATAATTCTGTGTTATTCATATTCAAATGGTTTTTTGATTACAGTTTCTGAACTTGACAGAAACTACTGTAGGGAAGATAAACAGACTGATATCAGGCCAAGGCCTTCCGTTTGAATACAACCCGAAATGAGGTCTATTTGATGTGATGAGTGGAGTATACAACAGATAATGAATGGATATCGTGAATTCGTTTTGTATGTCAGGAATTATTTTATGTTGGGACGCCCTCGTGGCGCAGGTGGTTAGGTGCCAGCCTGCAAAGCGAGAGGTCCCGGGTTCGATTCCCGGGCGAGCCAAGTTGACTTTGTCTGGAAAATTTGTAGAATATTAAATGATGGGAAAGAATGTGCTAATGGTCTGAGATGCCGCAGCCAATAATATTAAATTTAAAAAAAAAAAATTTATGTTGTATCTTTATATAAGTATATATATATATATATATATATATATATATATATATATATATATATATATATATATATATATATATATATATATATATATATATATATAGGAAGATTCATAAGTGGTGACCAAAAATGAAACCCCATGTTTTTTGAACAATTTTAGAGAGGGAATGTGTAAGACTAGATGCATTCTCGCAACAATTAGAACCGTAGGGGTATGTCCTATAAAAATTTTTCCTATAATGCTTCATTAAAAAGATACAGGGTGTTGAAGTTGCATTTCAAAAAATAAAATTTCCCAATTTTTTAAAAAGTAGCACATATATTTTGCTGAAACTTCGCATGTGTAGGCTGTAATGAAAGGCGCGTATTCTACCATAACAATTGAATCGGCTAATCCAACAGTGGCGCGCGTACCCACATGTAATTCGTTATCCCTCAAGAAAAAAACGGGTAAGCCAATGATATTTTTTTTATTTTTCATTTTTTGAATCTTGCTTTCATTCGTGAACAAAATGACTTTCTTGATAATTTTCTGTACGACGCATATTTTACGAGTAAGCAATGAATCAGGTAAGTGTTTTAGAGCACAGTTCATGATTTTTAACCAGTCGTTGTTTGGTAGAAAATCGCAATGATACACTTTTATCAGGCTTGTAGTAATTTATTTATTACAATAAATGTTCAAAAATGCCTCCATTGGCCTGAATACACGCACGACATCTTTTTAATATGGAAAATTTAATGTCTTGAGGATTCATTGTTGCTTGAATATGACGAAAAGCATTATTTATCAGTTGTAGTAAGTTATTTACTCACCATGATATAATCGTTCACAAACAGTTTTTCGACTAAACTCACAAAGAAATTTTAGCACGAAAATTTGTAAATAATTTTTCCACAAAAATACATATTTTTTTTACAATAATGTATTAAACATTTATTATTAATTACCAAAATGTCACAAAAATCGTACGAACAATAATTTCGACGGAAACACACACAAATTTTTGCGTAAACTAACTATTTTCTTACACAACATTTGCGTAAAGAGCACATAAAATTGAAGGTATATACCTATTCTGTAAATAAGATTGAAAAAAGAAAATGCAATTTAATAAAGGGTTTTTATTTTGCAGCTGACGGCCATCCCACAATTTAATATAGGTATATATATATATATATATATATATATATATATATATATATATATATATATATATATATATATATATATATATATATATATATATATATATATATATAAAGTCTGAAACTAACTTCAGATATGGGTTTCAAGAGGCCTGATTCGCGCTCGAATAAAGAAGTTTTTGTCGAAATTCAAAAGCTGCGATCTCCTCATTAGTGAATTATTTTTAAAAAATTCACTAAAACTAGAACAGCTAAAACTTAAAGCCCTCAAAATAGTAATCGAACAATGAAAATAACAATCATAGATATTGTAGGTATTTGCTCAAGCTCTAGAACCTCAAATGCATCTAAGAATAGTTTATTTGAGGTAAAAATTTCATCTAAAATTGAGAAATGGAGATCAAGAGTTAGTAGATCACTTTTTATATTTCAACAACACACCACGAGGGCTTACAGCCAAAATACTATCGTACCGTGGGTGTCGAGAAGGAGGAAAGACGCAACTTGTTAATTCTGGACTTGAAGGTTTGGAGGTTCGGAGGAGACGGAAAACATGTTCCGGCAAGGAATTCCACAACTTGGATGTCATCGGGACAAAAGAGCGGGCATAACAAGATCTTCTATGTCTCGTGACCTGGACAGTAAAAGAGTGCATTCGCTCTGTTCCCCTGGTAGATCTGTTGGGGGCAGCAGGTGGAGGAACTATGGAAGAGAGTTCCTCTGAGCAGTGCCCGTGCAGATATCTATAAAATAGAGAGAGGTCACCAACGTCACGTCGATGGGCAAGGGATGGCAGCCTTTGGGTGAGGGTAGGGTCACAGATGAGACGTATAGCTATCTTCTGAATGGAGTGCAGGATAGCGAGTGTAGAAGTGGCAGCTGCACCCCAGATGTAAAAGCAGTATTCCAGGTTTGGCCTTATTTGTGAAGTATATAAGGTATAGAGATTAGCTGGTGAAAAGTATTTGCGAGTCCGGAAGAGGAAACCAAATTTTTTGGCAGCCGCTTGTGCAATTGATGTGACATGTTGGTGCCAATTGAGATTTCGATCCACAGAAATGGCAACAAGTGAAAAGGACTCATTGCTTTGACTAACTTGGTTGTTCATTGTGATGGGTCTAGGGGTGGTGTATCTCTTATGAGAAAGAAAGCAAGATTGAGATTTGGTGGTGTTGAATTATACAAGATTTCTACTTCTCCAGTCTAATATTTTTTGGAGATCCACGGAAACAGAACCCTCCATTAGTCTACGATCCCCATCTAATTGGGCTAAAGAGACAGGCTTAGAATGTTGCATATTTGAGTGGAGTGTGATGTCGTCCGCGTAACTGTAAACTGGGTTGGATGTGCTAGAGAGGATTGATGTGGAGAAGAAACAAAGTAGGGGTTAAAGCTTAACTTTGAGGAACTCCTGCATTGATTGGATAGAGTTTAGCGGAATGGCCATCCACTACAACAGAAATGCTCCGGTGGGAGAGGAAATTTGCTGTCCAGGTACAGACTTTTGGTGGTAGGCCATAGGCCGGAAGTTTATTAAGCAGCGCTGCGTGCCAGACCTGGTGGAATACTTTGGATATGTCTAGAGCGACAATCTGGGATTCACCGTGTAGTTCCATAGACTTGTTCCAAGAATGGGTGACAAAGAAAGGAGGTCGGCAGTCGATCTGCGCTGACGGAATCCATACTGCCTGTCGTGGATTAGACTGTGTTTTTCAAGAAATTTTAGTAATTCGGTGCATATATAATTTTCTATTACTTTAGAGACGACTGAAAGAAAAGAAATAGGCCTGTAGCTGCTAGGAAGCGCTTTGTGTCCTTTCCTGGGGACGGGTTGAACTCGAGTAGTTTTCCAGTTACTAGGGAATAGGCCTCTATTGTAAGATATCTGAAACAGACAAGTCAGGAGAGGAGCAAGTTCTGGTGCGCATTTTTTGAGAACAATTGCTGTGATCTCGTCAAGGCTTTCCTGGTATTACGAGAAGAGAGCACCTTTCGTACCTTTTTAGTTTTGAAAATGATATCCGTCATTTTATGCGCCACATTGGGGACTGTTGGTGGTTGAACATTTGGAGGTGGGTTGAGAGTAGAATTGCCGGCGAACAACGAGGCAAAAAGTTCAGCCTTGCCCAGGGCGGTAGAAACAATTTTATCCCCTGAGACAAGAGGTGGGAACGTACTCTTGCAAAAATTATTCCCAATAGATTTAGCAAGAGTCCAGAAGGGTTTGACGCCATTGGAGCTTAAGAGAAAAAACCTCTTTGAGTGCGTCATTTCCATAGGGCTCTGCTATGTATTGATAAAAACGCCAGATCACAATTTGTGATATGTGTTTAAAATCGGTGCCAAAAACGTGAAAAGTTTCAAAACAATTGAAATAACTCAAAAACGATAAACGATATCAATTTTTTTTCTTACAAACATGCATTATAATTTAATGGAAAACACAAAAATGCAATAACATAAGTGGTGCTCTATTAAAAAAATAAAGCGTGTATCACCAATGGGTCACCCTGTAATTGTAAAAATATGTTTATAAGATACAGCTTGATACACCATATAATTAACGTATACTTTTATAAATTTATTTATAAATTACGACTCGAGAGTATAATGGAAAGCCGTAACTACTCACATGAACAATTGCTCAATTTGTTTTACTTTTACGGGGAGTGTAGCAGAATTGCCAGCAGGACATGTCGAATGTTCAACGAACGGTATCCTGAGGTACCACCAATGACAATTAAAAAATTCAGAAGGTACGAATCAAACTTCTTGAGCACTGGTAGCTGCCATATGAAAAACTCATCAAGAAACGCACCACTAACAGGAAACGAAGACGTTGGAATCACTGTATTATCGTATTTTGAAGCCCATCCGCAGGCATCAGTAATAACTGCTGAAGCTGATTTGAACCTGTCGCATTCGACAATACATAGAATATTGCGTAAGCACAATATGCACGATTATAAATTTACAACTGTGAATTTTCAACAACCTAGTGATGCAACACGAAGAGTGGAATTTTGTCAATGGCTCCTGGATCGTCACCAAAATAGTCCCTCCTTTATAAAAAATATAATTTGGACAGACGAAGCCAAGTTTTCACATAAAGGAATTTTTAACAGACACAATTCGCATCACTGGGCACAGCAAAATCCTCATGTGATAAGAGAACGCTGTTTCCAGAATAAATTTAGTTTTAATGTATTTGCTCTTCTAATGGACAATAAAATTTCTTACTGTATTTACGATAGTAACCTTACCTCCAATCAGTACCTAAGAATCTTACGAACCACAGTCAGTGATTTCCTGGACACTCTACCCCTCAACCATCATATCAATTGTTGGTATCAACTAGATGGTGCCCCTGCGCATTCTTCAGCAGATGTCAAGGTGTACATGAATGAAGTGTTCGAAGATAGGTGGATAGGACGCGGAGGAAGATATGTTTGGCCTTCACGGTCACCTGATCTGACGCCGCTCGATTTTTACTTGTGGGGCAAGATCAAGTCAGACGTTTATGCAACTCCAGTTAATTCAAGAGAAGAACTTGAAAACCGAGTTCGAAATAGTCTCGACAACCTTAATCCCTTCGAAATACAGCGTGCAACAAGTGATGGAGTTCTATCTCGCTTGGAAAGATGTGTGAATGCAAATGGTGGACAATTTGAACAATTCCTATGATAATATAATTTCTTTTATGTGTGACAGACATTCACATACATACATAAATACATACATAAATGCATACATTATTAACATAATACTGTATTGGCCGAATTCTGTACTTTTTTTAATTAAATTGTTAACAACTCAAAAAAAAATGGTTTCTAGGTATAGGGAATGCTAATACAGTTTTAAATAGTGACTTCTAGTGCATCTGATAAAACAATAAAATACAGGGTGTTCAATTGAATAAGTTAATTAATTAACTTTTTTTGTGGAATTCTGTGCTTTTTTCTAAAAAATGTCAATAACTCAAGAAACATCGTTTTTAGGTATAGGGAATGCTAATACAGTTTGAAAGAGTGTCTTCAGAAGCATCTGACAAAATAATAAAATACAGGGTGTTCTATTTGAAATAAACAAGTTTTTTGAGTTTGAAAGCTACGGAATTCATATACATTACACAAAACACCCTGTATATGAAATATTGTTTCAATAATGTCGCAACACACCTTTGTTGTCCTGCAATGCACAGTGTAAAAAAATATCCTAACACACCCACCAGAAAGCTAAAATACCCTTATCAAAAAAGCCTTCTCGTGGCTCGAATTTTCGAAAAAATTGAAATATTTCGAAAACATTTGAAGACAGGACTAAGGTTTGTTAATAAAAGTCCACCTAAAATCAAATAAGCATTCTAAAAATGTAATAATACACAGGGTGTTCTATTTAAAATAACAAAGTTAGCACCTACTTCTGGTAGAACCGGAAGTGCGCCATTTTGGAAATTATTTTTTCAGATAGAGCATCTTCGGCAACCCCCATGTGCAAATTTTCAGCATTCAGATATGCATAGTTTGGAAAATAATCTAATAGGCTACTCAACTTGGGAGACCCTGTATATATATATATATATATATATATATATATATATATATATATATATATATATATATATATATATATATATATATATATATATATATATATATATATTCACAGATCTCCTCATTAGTGAATTTTTCGTTTTACGAAAAATTCGCTAAATGGAACTAAAATCGACCAACAATTCACTTTCCTTGTTGCAGAAAATTTTCTCACTGTAGTATATTGAATACAATGCAGTAGTCTGTGATATATGTTAGATAAATATACGCGCAGCCATTACCGATTACTTTGGCAAGTTATAAGAAGATGGTAACATCATTTATATAAATCTAAATTTATGTCTGCACTAGATGGAGAGTACACTTAAACTCGCTCTAAATCTGAACACTATCGTGCCTACAATCCCGTATAATAATCCAATTTCACTGTTGAATGGAAAACAGAAAATTTATGAGCCCCCAGAAAATAAAACGAGCTATTCACAGATGCCTTCATCAAAGATAAAGTTTTACACAGATTTAGGAGTTCAAAGCCTGAATATGTTTGGCAAAAAGTTGGACCCTGATCATAAACATTTCTTTTAGCTTACTCTGAAGCATGGAAGAACAATTTTTGTCAGCCGCAGGGATCGTAAATATTAAAAGTTTCAACATGAGGGAAAAAATAAAGTTTACTGGGGTCTATTTCAACAAGTTATAGGAGATCAAAATCGAAATATGTATTTGACAAAGGCGGTTAACGAATGAATTATTTTTCACATTCTTTAGGAAATATAGTAACATTAAAGTCCTGACGCAGTAAGTGCGTTATGGTAAAGAAGGTGTATAATAATTTGAATTAAACTATTTAGTTAATAAAACCAGAAGTTTTGCATGTACTAATTCACCGACGCTACTACGTAATGTACTTTTAATGAAGGTTCGTAGAAAAAAAAGATTGTAGCTTTTGAGTTGTTAAAAATTTCTTTAAATGAGCGCGAACTAATCTCCATGGAACCCACATTCAAGATCACTTTCAGCTTATATATATATATATATATATATATATATATATATATATATATATATATATATATATATATATATATATTGTAAATAGTTGTAGATGATGTGACCAGTGAATTTCGTTTATTATTACTATTAAAACAACAAATATGAGATGGGAACTGGCACTAAGCAATTAGCAAAGAGCGGTGATGAATTTTAACAAAATGAAAAAAAAAGTCAGGAAGCAGCAAGTGCGGTATGGTATTGAGTTTTCATTTAAATGTTTTTAAAACAAATATGTTTTTTTTTTAAGAAAGCAGGCTTAAAATTTGGTTACCAGTATAACCTATATAGTAGAAACAATGTACCATATTTCATCAAAATGGCTTTAGTGTTTGAAAATGTACAAAAATTTTCCGAAAATAAACTTCAAATGTTCCCGAAAAAGCTGGTTCCTGGCCAACGAACGTTAGGTTAATACCAAATTGAGCTATTGAAATTTGGAACTTTAATGAAAATTTGCTACCATAATGCACTTGCTGCGTCCAGTAAAAATTAAAATCGGTTGCAGAAAAGAACAAGCACTTGTAGAGCCACGGGAAAAGGCTACGGCTGTATTAAGTATTGAACGGTTTCACAAAGTTAGGGCAGTAACAAACCACCAGATGTGCCATTCAAATTGAATTAAGTCAAAGTTTTCATCTCGTACTAATTGGATTTCTCATACAAAAACTGGCTAAAAATTCATCGGAATTACAGAATCTGATCAGACAACGGTAAAATGAAATAAGACTAAACAAACTGTTAAGTCACTAACTGAGATTAGAACGCTAGTTATAGGAGTCCATTAATAAATCAACATTGCTTTCTTCACCTCTCGGCCATTGTCTACATGACAGATCCATCTACTAACAGGTATATACTCTAGGATATTAATTTTCTAACGTCTTGATTATTTACAGCATACAATTTTTGTGCAAAATTGATTCTTTTTCTCATATTTTAACAAAACGAAGGAGAATGACGGCTTATACACAGACCTAGGAGCTTGTTAGTCATTTCGAGCCGTATTTTTAACTCACATAGCGCTAATGCACTAATGTACCACTACCAGAATTATCAATTTTGACGTTTCAACTTTTTCTAATCAGAGGTGAGCTCCTTGTCTTTTAACCTGGTTGGTTACTATAGCTTTTCAATTTTCAGAGATATGAATTTTTTTCGAAAGAAAACCCAAAATTTTCCCGGAAAACCTGGTCCGATTTTCCTGGCTAACGAACTTATCCAAGCCATTTACAAAAGGAAGGTACTCACTAATTTAATCAAAATCGGCCTATTATTTTTTGAGCTTTCGGTGTGACACACACACGCACAGATATATATATATATATATATATATATATATATATATATATATATATATATATATATATATATATATATATATATATATATATATATATATATATATATATATATATATATATATATATATATATCATAATTAAAACTGACCCCGGGTATGGGTTTTAGGGGACCTAGTTTGCGCTCATTTGAAGAAATTTTTTCAAAATTCAAAAGTCGGAATTCAAACAAGGCGATAGATATTGCACGAAACAAGAAAAGTTGGTCAAGGTCGAACGGCTCCTGACAAACCCATGCTAATTCGGTGAAAGATACAGACCTACATGAGGAGATAGATACGCAAAAAGTGTATACTCAAAGTTCGACATGATTACAACCTGCCTGTAATTTTGAATGACCGGCCTATCACCCTTCTAATGGACGGGGCAGACTTTAATGGTTTTCTATATGGAAGGGAAGGTTTGTGTTTTCAGAGACAAGTTAAAAATAAAAAGTAAAGGTTCGGCAAATGCGGAAGCACAGTCTTTGATTAAGAAACTAGGTATATTATCAGGCCCTTGAGACAATTTGAACTTGAGTTTATTAATAGCATAAAGTACATCAGATGTATGGAATTCGCTTAAATGAAAGGGAAGACAGTTCGAAGAGATAAACATATCCTCTGAAGAAGCGATACAGGATTTGAAGGACGAACTAAAAAACTTAGCAAAACCATCAACTAAACCCTCAGGGGAGGACAAGTCCTGGCCATTATATGTCATAAGTCCAGGTATCCGAGTCCGCTTCTTTATATATATATATATATATATATATATATATATATATATATATATATATATATATATATATATATATATTTATATATATTTATATATATATATATATATATATATATATATATATTTATTTATTTATATATATTTATATATATATATATATATATATATATATATATATATATATATATATATATATATATATATACATATAAACATAAACAAATGTAAACGGACCTTACTTTTGGGGTCTACGGACGCAAATTCGCGTTTAGCTGAAGACATTTTTTCAAAAGCTTTTCATCGTGACCTCTCTAATAGCGAATTCTTCTTAATGAAAATTCGCTAAAATTCACAAAAGTATTGTATGTAATAATGTACAAAAGAATCAGAAAGTAGACCAATATCTCTATTACATATAAAAAAAAAATTCGGTACGCAGCAAGTGTGTTATGGTAGCGAATTTTTATTAAATGCTTAAAATATGAATAACTCAGCTTTATATAAACTTAGAAAGTGAATTTCGGTATGTAGTAAGGCCTTTACCAGTGCATCATATCTGCTGAATTTAATCAAAATAGCTTTGTTATTTTTTGAGATACGAATTTTTTTTCTGAAAAATCAAGTTTTTTTTTTCGAAAAGCTGATCCGATCGGACTGCCTAACGAACTCGTCCAAGCTATTGATAAAAGAAAGGTACTTGCCAAGTTTCATAAAATCGGTTAATTACTTATCGAGTTATCGGTTGGATATATATATATATATATATATATATATATATATATATATATATATATATATATATATATATATATATATATATATATATATTCATAAAATCGGTTAATTACTTATCGAGTTATCGGTTGGATATATATATATATATATATATATATATATATATATATATATATATATATATATATATATATATATATATAAACATTAAAAAATTCAAACGGATCTGAGATTCGGGTTCTAGGGGCCCAAATTCGCACACATTTGGAAAAATGTTTGCAAAGTCTCACCATCGATACCTGTCTATTAGCGAAATTTTTAAATCAAAATTCGCTAAAAGCAAACAAAACAAAAACAAAAAAATCTCTGGACGCAGCAAGTGCGTTATGGTAGCGAATTTTTTTTAAATATTTTTAATAGCAAATGTCTTTCTTTGATGAAAGTAGGCATCAAACTCGGTTGCCTATATAGTAGAAACAATGTACCATATTTCATCGAAATAAATTTATTGTTTGAAAATATATAAACATTTTTCAAAAGTCTAGATGCAGCAAATGTGTTATGGGAATGAATTTCCATAAAAATGTTTTTAATAGCAAATGCGAGTAGGCATCAATCTGATTACCGGTACAGCCTATGTAGTAGAAACAATGTACTATATTTTATCAAAATTATTTATGGTTTGAAGATATACAAAAAATTTCCAAAAATAAACTTAAATGTTGGTTTTCTAACCAACAAGGCTTACGTTAATAGCAAATTGAGTTATTGAAATTTGAAGGATTTAATGAAAATTCGGTAAATTTGCAGATTAGCTCCCGAACGCTTTTCAACAAATTGTTTTCAGAAACATTACTAGGACCCCACCTGGATGCACAAACCACAAGAAAAATTTCTTGTTCACACCCCTCAGGGAAGTTACGGGACTAGGAGTGAATAGGGGTGCTGTGTGGGGTAGGCAGGGTTTAAGGGGGATATGGCTTCAAGATGTTAAAAATACAGCTTTCAAGCCGGCTTTATTCGAATTTTCTGCTCATATTTCCTTTTTACTACCCACCCCGCCCAGCACCCCTACTCATTCCTGGTCCTGTAACTTCCTTGGGGGGTGTGAACAAGAAATTTTTCTTGGGGTTTGTGGATCCAAACGCGCCTATGCAGCTTTCTAAGAACAGTTTTTTGAAAAGCGTTCGGGAGCTAAACTGCAGATCTACCGAAAATTCGCTACCAAAACGCTCTTACTGCGTCCAGATTTTTTTCTTAGAAACGCATCATATTTTGATAAAAAATGCAAAAATGCATTAACAAATTTGTTCTACGAAAATTAGCTAAAAAAAAAGTATACACCCCTACTCACTCCTGGTCCCGTAACTTCTTTGGGGAGTGTGAACAAGAAATTTTCCTTGGGGTTTGTGGATCCAGGGGGGGCTAGTCAGGTTTCTGAAAACAGTTTTTTGAAAAGCGTTCGGAAGCTAAACTGCAAATTAACCAAAAATTCGCTAACAAAACGCACTTACTGCGTCCAGATTTTTTTCTTACAAACGCATCATATTTCGATAAAAAATGCAAGAATACATTAACGAATTTGTTCTACAAAATTTAGCTAAAAAATAATTATACACCCCTACTCACTTCTGGTCCCGTAACTTCCTTGGTGAACAAGAAATTTTTCTTGGGGTTTCTGGATTCAGGGGGGACCTAGGCAGGTTTCTGAAACCAGTTTTTTTTAAAGCGTTCGGGAGCTAAACTGCAAATTTACCGAAAAATCTGCTACCAAAACGCACTTACTGCGTCCAGTTTTTACAAACGCATCATATTTCGATAAAAAATGCAGAAATGCATTAACGAATTTGTTCTACGAAAATTAGCTAAAAAAATAATTATACACCCCTACTCACTTCTGGTCCCGTAACTTCCTTGGTGAACAAGAAATTTTTCTTGGGGTTTCTGGATTCAGGGGGGACCTAGGCAGGTTTCTGAAACCAGTTTTTTTTAAAGCGTTCGGGAGCTAAACTGCAAATTTACCGAAAATTCGCTACCAAAACGCACTTACTGCGTCCAGTTTTTACAAACGCATCATATTTCGATAAAAAATGCAGAAATGCATTAACGAATTTGTTCTACGAAAATTAGCTAAAAAAAATTATACACCCCCACTCACTCCTGGTCCAGTAACTTCCTTGGGGAGTGTGAACAAGAAATTTTTCTTGGGGTTTGTGGATCCAGGGGGGGCTAGGCAGGTTTCTGAAAACAGTGTTTTGAAAAGCGTTCGGGAACTAACCTGCAAATCTACCGAAAATTCGCTACCAAAACGCACTTGCTGCGTCCAGTTTTTTTCTTAAAAACGCATCATATTTCGATAAAACGAAAATTAGCTAACAAAAATTTTAGACTGTTAAGCCATAAACTACTAAACCTACAGCGAAAGCATCAACTTAACTAAACCGACAGCTAAAGCATCAGAGAAAGGGTCTATTTGAAACGAATTTTCTGTAAACATTTTAGTAAAATTAAGGGTAGCGAGGGTTGAATCTGAAACTTAAGTGTTTGCAGAACACTCTTCTTGTAACATTTTCTTTTCACAATCGGTATTTGTTTCACATTCTTTGCCTAAACATTGCCAATTTTGACGTTTAAAATTGCGAGTTTGACGTTTTGAGGAAAACTCCAAAATTTGTTTCTTTAACTACCCATAACTTCTTTGTCTTTAAAGCTAGAGACCTAGATTTTGGTACAGAGTTTGCTCTTTATAGTACAAACACGCGTACGGTTGCCCTTGCTTTGTTATTTCCGGAGATATGAATTTTTTAGAAAGAAAACACAAAATTATATATATATATATATATATATATATATATATATATATATATATATATATATATATATATATATAAACACAGATCTCCTCATTAGCGAACGGGAAAAAATTTGCGGAGGATCTAACGACTGCAGCCATAAAATGCGACAACAGACACACACACTTCCATTAGGTAATAGTTTCCCCACTCTATATTTTTATATTGACTGGTGACACTACAAACATTTATTTACACAAATATTGCTAATTATAATTGTGTCGTTATCAATTATAATCAATTATAACTCGACTACTTCATTTTAAATTCAAAAATATATTTTCATGATACAACATAACTCTTGTGTAATTCTTTTTAGTATGTAGGACAGCGTTATGTCAGATTGAAACAAGTTAATTTTCGACGGACATCAGCTGCAAAAATTTACATAATATATAAAAATTTGCCATTGCAGGTAATTATATATCCAATTATGCAATTATTATTATATAAATTGCTCTACTTGTTTTCAACAAATGTCATATTTCAGTTGTGTCCTGATTAATATACAAATTGACTTAGCAAACCATAAATATGCAGTGCACGTAGGTGATCATAAAAAAATCTAGACGCAGCAAGTTGGTTATGGAAGTGAATTTTCATAAAAATCAATTTGGTTACCGGTATAACCTATATAGTAGGAACAGTGTACCATATTTTATCAAAATAATTATTTGAAAATGTACAAAAATGTTCCGAAAATAAACTTTAAATGTTTCTGAGAAAACTGGTCTCCTAGACCGGAACCTTAAGTTAATAGCAAATTGAGTTATTTAAATTTGAAACTTTTAATGAAAATTCGCTACCAAAACGCCCTTGCGGCGTTTATACAAAAAATTTCCGAAAATAGATTTAAATGGTGGTTTCCTAACCAACAAAAATTTCGTTAATGGGAAATTGAGTTATTGAAATTTGAAGGACTTAATGAAAGCTACCAAAACGCACTTACTGCGTCCAGATTTATTTCTTTAAAACATGCATCATATTTCGATAAAAAAATCTAAAATTCAGTAACGGATTTGTTCTACGAAAATTAACTAAAAAGTATAGACCGTTAAACCATAAAGTTCACTAAACCTACAACGAAATCATCAACTTACCTAAACCGACAACCAAAGCACCAGACAAAGAGTCTATTTTATATGAATTTTCTGTAAATATTTTAGTAAAATGAAGGCCAATGACGGTTGAATCTGAAACTTAAGGTTCGCAGAAAACTCTTCTTGCAACATTTTCTTTTCACGATCCGTATTTCTTTCACGTTCTTTGCCTAAACATTGCCAATTTTGACCGTTTTAAATTGCGAGTTTGACGTTTTGAGGAAAATTTCAAAATTTGTGCCTTTGGCTGTCCGTAACTTTTTGTCCTTAAACTTAGAGACCTAAATTTTGGTACATGGTTCACTCTGTATAATACAAATACTCGTACCAAATTTGGTTGCCCTCACTTTGTTATTTCCGGAGATATAAATTTTTTTAGAAAGAAATCACAAAATTTTCCGCGAAAACCTAGTCCGATTTTCCTGGACAACAAACTTATCCAAGCCACTTGCAAAAGAAAGGTACTTACCAAATTTGATCAAGATCGATCCATTATTTTTTGAGTTGTCGGTACGATATATATATATATATATATATATATATATATATATATATATATATATATATATATATATATATATATATATATATATATATATATATATATAAACACGAATCTTCCCATTAGTGAATTTTTTCAAGAAAATTAACTAAAAAAGAAAACTTGAATTACCAACGACTTATGGGCTAGCCTGTAATTGTAGAAATATTTTTTAAGATACAGCTTAAGACACCCTATAATTAATCTATACCATTTTTTTTTCGTATCGTGCATAATAACGGGTATATTGAACTTTAAAGATTTTTTACGAAAATTCGACAAAAATTATATAACATTAACCGATAAACTCTATAACCAGCACTACTGCCAAATTATGAGAGAAAGGGTCTATTTGAAATGAATTTTCTGGGACTATTTTAGTAAAATGAAGGACAATGACGATTGAAACTAAAACTTCAGGCTTTGTAAAACATTATTCTTGAGACATTTTCCTTCCATAGCTCATATTAGTTTCAGGTTCATTGCCTAAATATTACCAATTTTGACGTTTAAAATCGCGACTTAGACGATCTGAGGAAAACCCAAATTTATTTTCCTTTAACTTACAGAGCTAAATTTTGGTAGGTAACTTAACTATAATGATATAAACCCGCGTATGATTGTTGCTCTTACTTTGTTAATTTTGGAGATATCATTTTTTTCCATTTTTTTTCGAAAGAAAACACAAAATTTTCCAGGAAAACCTCGGCGGATTTTCCTGGCTAACGAACTTGTCCAAGCCACTTGCGAAAACAAGGTACTTACCAAGTTTTATCAAAATCGGTCCATTATTTTTTAAGTTATAGGTGTAACACATATATATATATATATATATATATATATATATATATATATATATATATATATATATATATATATATATATATATATACATAAATATAACCGAAATTGTTCTGTTGCAGAGCGTATCTATTTGCAGAAATATCCGGAAATAAAACAGTCAAATAACACGCAGCAAGTGCGTTATGGTAGTGAATTTTCATAGAAAAGATCTGGCACAAATTATTTTATCATAACATAGAAATCTAAATTTTGGTGTATAGTTTACTTTTTATATCGTAAACCTACCTACCAAATTCGGTTATCATAGCTTTTTATTTTTTGAGATAAAAATTTTTTCGAATGAAAACTCCAAATTTTCCCAGATAACCTCGTCCGATTTTCCTGACTAACGAACTTGTCCAAGCCATTTACAAAAGGTACATGCCAAATTTTATCACTATCGGCCTATTATTTTTTGAGTTATCGGTGTGATATATATATATATATATATATATATATATATATATATATATATATATATATATATATATATATATATATATAATTGAAACTGACCCCGTTTGCGCTCGTTTGCAAAAAAATTTTTTAAATTCAAAAGTCGGGATCTCCCCATTAGTGAATTTTTTCTACGAAAATTCACTAATAGGAAAAAAATTATAGCCACTTTCCAAAAATGTACAGTTTCTTAAAACACCCGTATCTGTAAACGGTGATAGATATTGATATGCAGTTTTCACCATTCATTTTGTCATGAAACTTGAAACTCAGACATCGACATCAGTTTTCGCCTACCTCTTTTAGAAATAGTTTCTTTAAAAGTGAGCAATATGGCGCTCTCTTTACAAGTAACACCATCTTCTCTTTTTTATGCGAAACTTATGAGCAATCACTGTAGTTATATGAGCATGCTAGCACCATTTATTATTTGCGGAAAAAAATTCTACCGTCAGCCTTATACCGGCCATTTCAGTTGACAGGCCCTGCCCAATCTTTGACCGCTTATTTATATGCGTCATAATTATGTAAGGCTAGATGCATTATCACCACAACTAGAACCGTAGACCGGTTTCGCTCTAATTAGAGCTCGTCAGTACGGCATACTAATTGCAGCGAAACTACACCTATAAAGTAATACGGCTATGGTAGCCAGCCTTCCAAAACACAGTAAGACACGGAACACGTGCCGCCATCTAGTTGCGGAACCACGTATTATGTTGTGACGGCAGCTCCAAATAACACAAAAGGTTAAAAAATAGAGACTGTATGGTATTAGTACGGCATACTAACTGCAGCGAAAAAACACCTATAAAGTCAATACGGCTATGGTAGCCAGCCTTCAAAAACTAAGTGAGATGTAAGACACGAAACACGTGCCGCCATCTCAATGCGAAACCACGTAGTATGTTGTCACGGCAGCTCCAAATAACACATAATGTTAAATAATAGAGACTGTATACCACCAACTAACTAGTATGCCGTACCGACGAGCTCTAATTAGAGCGAAACCGGTCTACGGCTCTAATTGTGGTGAGAATGCATCTAGCCTTACATACTTTGTCCCTATATTGGGGTAGAAATGGGCCAGGGTTAACAATTTACTAAATTTTTAGTTGGTTGTATACAGTCTGTATTTTCTAACATTCTGTGTTATTAGGAGCTGCCGTGACAACATACTACTTGGGTCCGCTACGAGAAGGCGGCACGTGTTTCGTATCTTACATCTCACTTAGTTTTATATCATAATTATTATTACCACGGCAACTAAATTTGTAAGGCTAGATGCATTTTCACTACAGTTAGAACCGTAAACCGGTTTCGCTCTAATTAGAGCTCGTCAGTACGGCATACTAGTTGCAGCGAAAATACACCTATATAGTAATACGGCTATGGTAGCCACCCTTCTAAAACTAAATGATATGTAAGACACGAAACACGTGCCGCCATCTCGTTGCGGAGTCAAGTAGTCTGTTGTTACGGCAGCTCCAAATAAGACATAATGTTAAAAAATAGAGACTGTATACAACTAAACTTAATTTTGCTTACTGGAAAGTTTCCAGGCTTACCAGATATCAATATACCCTCGTATATGTGTTATATGTATATTATGTCCATGTTAGTCATGATAATTTTGTTAAATAAATTGTTTGAACTATTTTTTGCTCGTGCATAGAACCTTACAGCGATAACCCACAGTGCTTACGATATAACAGAAAGTAATTAGCAATGTAGCAAGTCAAATAAAAGCACATTCGAATTTGCCATGTTGAAATTCATTCAAATGTAACTTCAAACGAATTCACAAAAGTTGGTTGGTCTATAGAGAAAAGACTTCATATTTATTTGTAAATATATTCCAGTAATTTAGGTAATTTGAATATTTTCTGTTGAGAGTGAAAGTGTCAAGGTAAAGACCACAAGGTCAAATTCGGCATTACATTTTTACCGTGGATGAAAACACTTGAGTACCGGATTACATTAATAAAATTGAGTTAGTAACTGTGAGACGAATAAAGTATTATTTTCTTTCACTTTCAATCGACAATAAAGCCCCGACAAGAGTTTTATTATCGAAAAAACCATTAACGTCGGCTTGTCTAAATGTACTAAAGTGTTACTGTATACAGATAACATAAAATTATGTCTGTCCTATATTTTAAAACAACATAATAATTTTAGCGGTCAAACGATTGAGTAGGTCGTCCAAAAGTAGTGGCACCCAGAAAAGCAATTGATTATCAGCATCAAAATATTATGATTTAACCAAATGTACCACACGTCAAAATTCTATCTAATTAGGAAGAATAATTTCCAAGAAAGGGGAATCCATTAAATGAGTTTGCTCATTTAGAACAACGGAGATATGTCGCGTATGTGCTTTTTTACTTGTAAAACTTCAAATAGGCACATACACAACCTGGTCGCTTGTATGGGAAATTTTTTGATATTATTAATCAGAAACTTCAGTATTGTAACAATAAGTATAATAATTGCAAAATTGTCCTTGGAGGAGATTTTAATACACAACTGTTGATAGACAATGATAATAAGAACAACTTAATACAGCTGTTTCAGTCTTTCGGCCTTCAGCAGACTGTGTTCTCTCCTACTAGACAGTTTAATGAGTGCAGCGGCTCTGATCATGAAGCACAGTTTTTGGAATACAGAATTGATGCTGCACAGCTCCAGTATGTAGAGTGGAGGAGGTCATATGGCCAGCATAGTTTCAATGATTTTGAACAATGATTGACTTCCGAGAATTGGCAGGGGGCATTTGCCACTGATTCTGCAGAGGATGCTTATAGCTCATTTTTTGATATTTTTCGGTATCATTTTGATAACAGTTTTCCGTTGATGCGTCGTAGGTGGGTGGTGAAACAATCGAGTATTGACGATAGAAACGCATCCGAGCAAAGGGAGTTAAAGGAGCAAGTAGTGTTCTTACATGATGTTTATAAGATGCATCCTACACCATTGAATAAACAGCTTTAAATCAAAAACAATTTGGCAAATTATAAATCGTGAAACAGGTAGAAGTAAGATCTTGAATTCTGAAACTAATATATCAGCAAATACATTCAATGAATTTTTTACATCCCATGCAGAGAGTTTGGTTAATAATGCAGTGGGAAATAAACTAAATTCCCCAGAATCTTATTTTTCTGGGATTGAAAGTCCTGCGGACTCTTTTTTCATGAAACCAGTTGTTGAGGAAAATGTCAGGAATGCTATCAATAAACTTAAAAATACAAAATCAAAGGATATATTTGGTATGGACTCGTATGTCATTAACAGGTCTGGGGATTTTATTACCCTGCCGCTGACACATATATTTAATCGCTGCATCACGCAGGGTTGTTTCACTGCGTTAATGAAGTGTGCGAAGGTACTTGCGTTTTTCAAGAAGAAGGACTGCAATGATCCTGGCAATTTTAGGCAGGTTTCAGTTTTGCCGATACTCTATGATCATAAGTATGGTTTCCGCAAGAGATGCGGCACCATGGATGTGATATCGTATCTTCTAGAGATCGTAAATTGCGCTTTTGAACAGAGAAAACAGTGCTGTGCAGTTTTTTCAGACTTAACAAAGGCATTTGATCGTGTCTCGCACGAAATATGTTTGACAAAGTTGAGTCATTATGGTATTAGGGGAGCATGTGTGGAGTTGCTGCGGTCATACCTTGATAATAGAACACAGAGAGTTTTTATGGTGGGAAATACAGTGAAGTGGGATACATTCATAGAGGGGTGCCTCAGGGTTCTATATTAGGGCCACTTCTCTTTCTCATATATATAAATAATCTTCCTCCTAACATTCCTGATGGCATCCAACAGAGCAGGATAGCAACAGCCCTAGCTGCAGATGACAAAACTTTTATTATCACTGGTAATACTGGGAGTGATGTCAATAAGACTGTGGACACTGTTATTCGCAAGGCGGGAGCTTGGTTTAATGATAATGAACTTCTAATGAGTCGAACACTGCTAGGAATTTTCTCGGTCTCAACATCGACCCTGCTCTTGTATGGAGGAGCCAAATAGACTCGTTGGCTGGTAGGCTAGCCTCATCAGTGTATGCAGTGCGTAATATTTCTGCAATGGCTGGACCTGAAGCAGCTTTGATCACCTATTATAGGTTGTTTTACTCACGTCTGAATTACTGTTTGCTTGCATGGGGAAATGCAACGAGTGTGCACTTGGATATACTCTTTGTGTTGCAGAAGGCATCTGTCAGAGGTGTTGTCGGGGCGGGTTACTGGGCTCACTGTAAACCCAGCTTTCAGGAACTTAACATAATGTCACTATGCTCACTGGTGGTTTACAGACAATTGTTGGTGGTGAGAGAGAACAGGAAAAGTTTTGACACACATGCTGAAGTGCATAGTTATAACACCAGACATAAAGATAATTTAATCCACCCGAGGCATCGGATAAATAAAACTAAAACGGTTAGGGTCGACTTTTTCAATGCACTCCCAAGGTGGTTGAGAAATCAACCTATTAATAAATTACGAACAATTATTAGATATTTTTTAATACAGGCTTGTCTATACAGAACAGATGAATATTTTAATGTAGTGCCGCAGTTGAGATTCTCGATGGCCAGGTGATCCACTGTTTAAGTGATAGGCAGTTATTGTGTGTTTTAGATGTGTATGTATTTTTGTTGATTTTTAGTTTCACATTTACATGTGCTTTATGTATGATTTTTTATCTTGACTGGCCAATTTCATTTTTGTGTGATCTTGTGGCTAATAAAGTTATTCCATTCTATTCTAATAGCTACCTTGCTTTAAATGGGCGAATTGATTTAATGGATTCCCCTTTCCTGAAAACCCTTCTTTCTAATTGAATACATCAAACAATATGCGTGTAAATATTTTTCAAAAAAGCTGTAATAAGGTAGCGAGTGTCGATATTTTTGTTGTGTAGTCTGTTTTATTACTGTTGTTGTTTAGTTATTTTATTGTTATAGTTGTTGTTAGAGTTATTATGTTTATAGGCTAATTCTATATTAATGTTGAATATTAACAATAAGTACACTTGGAGAACACCCAAATCACCACAACACATATTTCAGAGATCTTACGATCGTTTCGTTGACAAAGTCAACATCTTCAGAGGAAGAAAAATTCGAACATAAAAAACTAGATCCCGTATATTTATATCGCGTCAAGATAAACGAACTAGTCCGAAGTAAAGTTGTCGTCCAAGAACGATCGTTTGTTTATTGCGCAGTGAAACAGGTCGGAGACCACCTTTAATCTTTTGGTCGACAAATTTATGACCCTTATCTAATATAGGTATTAAAAGGACCAGAGTTCTTTAAAGAAACGGCACGTTTCTTTTCGATCTAGAAATTTACTATGTGTATATTGGTTCATGCCGATAAAGACATCTGGTGAGATAAACAACATAAACTCAACTCATCTCTTTTAAAAATAGAAAACTAAAAACCCAGATGTCTGTCTCACCGTGTTCACTTTAACAAAGGAAAAATAGTTCAACTAAAATACTACATAAAAACTATATTTATATTGATTTTAATTCTACGTGAAAATATTTATATTGACTACATATATACAAAAAACCAAACCGGTATTTAAATCAAGACAAACATAGTGATTAGTATATGTATAAACCGGTCGAGTTATTGACACTATATTCATATTGATTTTAATTCTACGTGAAAATATTTATATTGACTACATATATACAAAAAACCGAACCGGTATTTAAATCAAGACAAACATAGTGATTAGTATATGTATAAACCGGTCGAGTTATTCACAATAATTTATTATTCTACCAGCCAAATTAGGAATATTTAAGCGGTCAAATGCAAAGAGAAAACAACGAGCTAGAAAGTATAGGTGCCGCAGGGTTTAATGAAGTTTTGTTCTTAATAGACCTTAATATAAAAATACTTTCTAATGAATCAAGCATAGTTTGATGTCTGACATTTTTAACAAGTTTCAAATTTTCTTTGTCAATGTGGTGGTTATTATCCCATATATGTTTTGCCACACATGATCTGTCAACCGTACCATATCGTAACTGTGCGAGATGTTCACGAAATCTGGTGGCTATGTTTCTCCTAGTTTGGCCCACGTATTTAAGATCACAATCTTTGCAACTAATCTCATAAATTCCGGACATTTCAGTGACTTTGTCTTTGTCTTTCGTATTACCCAACAAATTTTTTAAATTACTTTTCGTCGAAAACGTCAAATGTAAATCGACTTTCTTAAAAATACTTTCCAAACCCTTTGTGATTCGTGGTTCATAAGGTAAACACACAAATTTTTTCTCGATTTTATCATTCTTAAATGTCGTACATTCAGATATTAACTTATTTGTTCTGTGTTTGTTAACTAATTTGTCTATTAAACCATCCGAGTAACCGTTATATCTCGCCACATTTTTTATGTATTTTAATTCTGTATTAAATCTATTTTTACTCAACGGAAAATTGATCAATCTATTTACTAAGAAATTTAAACTAGCCGTTTTTTGTGCAAACGTATGATGTGAGTCATTAGGAATATAACTAATAGTAGCCGTTTCCTTCCTATAGACATCGAATTCAAGCGAGCCTTTATTTTTAATAACTAATACATCTAGGAAGGAAGTAGTAGTAGCAGTGGTGGGGAGGCCAACGCCAAGCAAGTAGGCCACAATGGGCCCTTTTTTCCAACCCCAGCAACCCAGCAACCATGCTCTACTCTTCCTCGGTTCCGTCGCCAAACCGCCCCGACCTCGAGATGAAGGCCATGACGGTCTTCAATTGGACGGTACTTACCTGATTCCTCTGCAGAGTCCTTGATCCGAACAATTCTGCTCGAAGACTCCCAAAAGCCTCGCATTCACACAGGTAGTGGTAGGACGTTTCTTCATCCTCGCCACATTCCTGGCAAATGGGATCCCTCTTTACGCCTATCAATGTGAGGTGTCTTCTAAGGGCGCAGTGGCCTGTCAGCACCCCGAGGATGCGGCGAAGCGTAGGTCGACTCCTTCAGAGTAGCCAGACAGCTTTATCTCTGTCCGGCCCCTCCACGAAGTCCCTCGCCTGCCTGCAGCCATCAACCGACCCCCAGTGCCTCTCCATTGCTTCCTCGGTCCACCTGTCTAAGACGACAGAGACTGTCTTCCTACTTATGCCTATCGCAGGCTCCGGGCCACAGAACGGCCGCCGGGAACCAAGCTTTGCGAGATTATTCGCCACCTCATTCCCCGCCACGCCACAGTGTCCCGGAACCCACACCAGTTGCACCTCCTTCGTCCTGGCTAGCCCTCTGAGGGCGTCAGCGCACTCCTGAACCAGGGGTGACCTGATTCTGGCCGCGCAGACTGCCCGGAGGACCGCCTGGCTATCCGAGCAAATGCACACACATTTCTCAGGACTCATCTTCACATCCTGTCTATTGGCCACAGACAGGATAGCATACGCCTCTGTTTCTAATGCCGTGGTGTATGCGCCAAGAGCATAGCTCTCGCGCACCCCCAGGCCCTCGATGTATATTCCTGCCCCGGAGGATTGCTGGTCCTCCAGCCGCGATCCGTCGGTGAAACAGACCAGGCTTGCGGGCTGGAATGTAACCTCATTTTCCCTCCACTGATCCCTACTGGGGATCCTGAGGGTGTATGGCCTAGTCAACCTAATATCGTCCTCGGCATCCCTCACCTTTATGGCGGAAATCGGAATTTCCTTTTCCACCTCCTTGGCGACTCTTGCATGCCCTATTACTGCTCCCTCTCCGCTCCAGTTACCTGAGTCCCGGATCCTAAGATGCGACGCCATAGCCTCCCTTCTGATACAGATGGGAAGCGGTGGCAGCATCAACAGAACCTCTAGCGCGGCTGAGGGTGTCGTCCTCATAGCGCCTGTGATACCCAGGATAGCCAGCCTTTGGAGTTTGGCCAGCTTCCTGCTGGTTGTTTGGTTCACACCACACCACCAGACCAACGCCCCATAGAGGATTCTCGGCCTGACGATCGCAGTGTAGATCCAATGAAGGATCCGGGGATTAACTCCCCAGGTCCTCCCTATCACACGATGCAGCTGCCAGAGGGTCGCTACTCCCTTCCTCACAACTCGTTCTATTTGCGACCCCCATGTTAGTTTCGGGTCCAGGATCACCCCCAGATATTTGACCTCCCGCACTAAAGCTAAAGGTTTTCCAAACATCACGGGCGCCCTTAACCCCTCTACCTTCCTCTTCTTGGTAAATAGGATCATCTCCGTCTTCGCCGGGTTTACGGAGAGTCCCTGCTCACCACACCACCTTTCGATTATGCTACAGGCAGCTTGCATGCACTCACAGACGACGCCGAGGAATTTGCCGGTGACTAAGACCAGCCCATCATCAGCGTACGCCTGTGCGTAGAAGCCATTCTCAGAGAGCCGCTCCAAGAGGCCGTCCATGACCAGACACCATAGATGAGGCGAAAGGCAGCTCCCCTGGGGACAGCCGCCCGTCACCCCAAGGTCCAGCCCTCGGCCCCTCAAGGTCAGTGACACTCTCCTGTCCTCCAGCATGCTCGCCACCCAGCTTATTAGGGACCTCGGCGTTCCCCTCTCCTGTAGGGCGTTACAGACCGTATCCGTCCTTGCCTTATCAAAGGCCCCCTCCACATCGAAGAACACAGCTAATGTGCTCTCCCCGTAGTGTAGAGCCCTTTCCACCTTCCGCGTCACAGCATGGAGCGCCGTCTCCGTCGATCTCCCCCGCTGGTACGCGTGCTGACCTTTGTGGAAGGGATGATCCTTGAGGATCCCTCCCAACATAAACCTATCTACTAACTTTTCCAATGCCTTAAGTAGGAAGGATGTTAGGCTGTTTAGCCTGTACGCCTTGGCCAGCGTGTAGTCCTCCCTTCCCGGTTTGGGAATGAAGACCCCCCTAACCCGGCGCCAGGCCTTTGGGACGTAGCCCCACGCCAGGCTGGCCCGAAAAACCTCCCTTATGTTGGGAAGCAGTATATCCAGGCCCCTCTGGAGCAGGGCTGGAAAAATCCCATCGCAGCCTGCGGATTTGAATGGAGCGAACTCGCTCACCGCCCAGGTTATAGAGCCATCTGTGACCACCTCCTCCGCCAGCTGCCAGTCCGCATTCGGGACTGTCCACCGGCCCGGTTCGGCAGCCTCCGTGACGGCTCCACCGCCCTCAAGGTGAACTTCGGCGAGATGACGCAGGGTCTCCTCACCGGTGCTTGTCCAGCTCCCGTCCTGTTTCCTTAAAGATCCTACATTACTACCTAACTCTTGTTTGAGTACTCTCACCAGCCTGGCTGCGTCAGGCAGGGAATTGACTTCCCCGCAGTACGCGCGCCAACCAGCTCGCTTACTCCGGCGTAATTCCTTCTTAAACTCCCTTCTGGCAGTCCTAAACTCGTCCCAGGCCGCTTCACCCGATTCTCGGACGGCTCGGTTTAAGGCCTTCCGAGCCCGCCCGCGTAGTACGGCGAGATCCTTGTTCCACCATCTAACTTTGATGGACGGTTCCCCCCTAAGTGGTGACGCGGCCTCGTAGGCTGCCATTATTTTCCCTTCTAGGGCCTCGACCTCGCTATCTAATGCCTCTATAGAGAGTCTACTCCCCTCTGGGCTCCTTGGCGACCCACCGGGGCCTATTAGATCTAGGAAGGAAAGTTTATTGTTGATTTCTAAAAATTAAATTTTATTGAATCAAATTGACTATTTAGTTTTTGAGTAAATTATTCTACCTTACATGTATTTGTGTCAAACACTGCAAAAATATCAAATTGTCAAAGCCATTTACAAAAGGAAGACACATGCCAAATTTTATTAAAATCGGCTTATTACTTTTTGAGATAAGAATTTTTTTCGAATGAAAACTCAAAATTTTCCCGGAAAACCTTGTCCGATTTTCCTGACTAACGAACTTATCCAAGCCATTTACAAAAGAAAGGTACATGCCAAATTTTATCAAAATCGGCCCATTATTTTTTGAGTTATCGGTGTGATACATATATATATATATATATATATATATATATATATATATATATATATATATATATATATATATATATATATATATATATATATATATATATATATATATATATATATATATATATATATATATATATATATATATATATATATATATATATATATATATATAAACATATAAAAATTGAAACTGACCCCGGATATGGGTACTAGGGGTCCTAGTTCGCGCTCATTTGCAAAAATTTTTTCAAAATTCAAAAGTCGGGATCTCCCCATTAGTGAATTTTTTCTACGAAAATTCACTAATATCTTTTATATAGAGTTAATCTGTTATCACCCACAAAGTCATAAAATGTGTGTCTTATCCACATTTAATCTATGTTAATTCTAACCCAGTGCTCAACGCTTAAACGTTGCTAATATTACATTACTACAGCTACATTTGTAACTTTAAATATTGAATTAAACATATCATTAAACAGATATACCTTTTTTATAAAGAAAATGCCAGACAATTATGTTTTCTCATTAAAAGTTTCCTAGCAACGCTTACAAAAAAGTGTGGGTATTCTTGAAATTTGAATGATATCGCAAGCAGCGCCCTCTATCTGCTAGTTCTAAATTAGGAATGAATTATTTTTTATTACGACGTAGGATTCTACTGTACCAATTTTTAAGATGATGCGTCAAATAATGTTCTAGGTATCAGGAAAGATCGAGATTAAATTAATCACTATAACACCCTGTATCTCTTTCAATTTTGGCTTTCAGATTGAAGGTTTCGCTAAATCGTAATATTTTTATGCCAAGAACCTAACGCAGCTCTGTATACTATTAATTGGACTGCCGTACTAAGTGAAGATTGGAACCTGTGATGACCACTGATAAGTACACTTGGAGAACCCAAATCAGCACAACACATTTTAAAAGACCTGACGATCGTTTCACTAACCAAGTTAGCATCATCAGAGGATGAAACATTCAGAATGTTTCATCCTCTGATGACGCTAACTTGGTTAGTGAAACGGTCGTCAGGTCTTTTAAAATGTGTTGTGGTGATTTGGGTTCTCCAAGTGTACCTATTAGACTGGCGTGTATAATGAAATTTGTACTATAACTACATAGAGACTTGAAGACTACTTCTCTGGCTTCACTGGTGGTTTTCGTTTTTGTAGGTCAAGGACGTGTCCAGCGCGTAAGCTAACTGGAGAAAGTGGCCCTTATGAATTATGGATGTGCCAGGATGTTCTTCAACGTTTCTGTGACTAGTTTCGCTGCTTGACAACATTCTCAGACAGATAAAAATTGAATTAGTACGAAATCATGACAAGTACAAATAAAGATCTGTTGCTATGTTATGATATGACGTTTTGATCAAAACATATATCAAATTGAAAATAAAATGAAACACAGCTGACAGATGAGGCTTTCAAAATGTCTACGTGATGTATGTCAATATTTAACATAAAAATAGAACTAGCCTATAATAACTATGATAACAGTTACAACAATAAAATAACTAAACAATAACAGTATAAAAGCAGTCTCTATAGAACGAAATTATTGACATACATCAACTCATTATCTTATTACAACTTTTTTGAACGAATAGTTAAATTTATTTTCTTTGACTTATTTAATTAGAAAGAAGAATATCCAAGAAAGGGGAATTCATTAAATCAGTTTGCTCGTTTAAAACAAGGTAGTATAATAATTTCGTTCCATAGAGACTGCTTTTATACTGTTATTGTTTTGTTATTTTATTGTTGTAACTGTTATCATAGTTATTATAGGCTAGTTCTATTTTTATGTTAAATATTGACATACATCACGTAGACATTTTGAAAGCCTGATCTGTCATCTGTGTTTCATTTTATTTTCAATTTGATAAATTTTTTGATCAAAACATATAACATAGCAACAGATCTTTATTTGGAGTTGTCATGATTTCGTACTAATTCAATTTTTATTTGTCTGAGAATGCTGTCAAGCAGCGAAACTAGTCACAGAAACGTTGAAGAACATCCTAGAACATCCAGAATTCATAAGAGCCAGTTGCTCCAGTTAGCTTACGCGCTGGCTACGTCCTTCACCTACAAAAACGAAAACCAACAGTGAAGCCAGAGAAGTAGTCTCCCAGTCTGTATGTAGTATGGACCAGTTTCACCAAGTAAGGGCAACAACAATCAATGTACTATAACTTTTGTCCATAATTACTGACGACCTTTTGAAACATTCATCTTTTACAAGATACATATTTTGGTAGTTGTCTGTTTACATTACAAAATTATTGTATAAAAGCTGTCGAATTAATGTTGTTATGATATAGATTGGATAGTTTCGCAACCTTGCACGAATTAGGTTACTAGAAGCATATTATACAAGCTGCTTTTGTTTTTTAAATTACGAATAATGGACAGTTTATATCGATCGAGAAAGAAAATAACGTTTTGTTATAATGAAAGCAAAAGGTAATTTATTATTCATATTGATTTCCGAATTATGGATATCTCAGGGTAGGTAATACTACATAGTGTAACTTACAACATTTGCATGCATTTATTGTGTTATATTATTATATTATATTTTTTCAATCAATAGATATAGGGGTAAATACTGGAATTCCGGCCGCTTAAACGGAAAGTGAATTTTTAGCGAATTTTTACTGAAAAAATTCATTCTCATCATGAGACTTTTAATTAAAAGTTTAATAGCAGATCGGTTTGTTTTTGTTGCTGTAACTTGATAAATCCATTTCGTTCTTAATACAGCCGGTGAGGCATTTTTGTGGCTTCACAAGTGCTTGTTTTCTTCACTGCAAACGGTGTCGCTGTTTACGGGATCGTCGGCAAAAGAAAATTTTCTTTGTGGTCTGTATTTAAACAAGATTTTATAAATTGTAATTTTTTCATTAGCGATTTTTTTTGTACAAAATATTGTCTTAATAGCAAATTCAATCATTCAATCAGTACTACCTCGTCTACCAATCAATCGTCTGGGAAACACCTTAGATAGCACCGAACATTCACACCAAAATTAGCTGGAGCTCTGTTTTGATAGACAAGATCTAATCAAAATTGGCTCCATACAGGTTTTTCATTGGAGGTACAATTTTATTTCTAGATGGCATTTATTACCTATCAGCGGTTAAGTTTTTCTTTCGATAAAAAAATCCGAATTAACTGAGTACCCACTACACCCGGCTATACATTTAATTTTTGTGGTCTTTGAGTATGATGCTCACGCATCCAGTGTAGATTTATGTCACTCTAATACCTTTAATTATGGCCATTTACATTATCACACAACGTTTGCATCGCCGGAAAAATATATCTTGTTACCGAAATTTCTGTCAGTTGCAATTTTTTCCATCATTACCTCAGTAAACTCTAATCTACGGTCGAAGTCATCTTAAATTAATTCTTGCAATAACTTATTTATGTATGATTTAAATTTATTTTTATGTGATACACGCAATATTGAAAATGACTTGCAATATGTACTTTTGCAGCTCTCCGTGAAGTTGATCCTTAACGAAACATTACAATTTTTGGTGGACGTGTTCATCAAGTGTACTTCCAGTTTCCTCAAAGAGTTTAAACGTCTTTTGTATCGCCTTATAGATAGGAAAACGGTTTGTGAAGGTATCATTAACCAAGTTTTTCACTTCACTGTAAGATCTTGTTCTATGGCCGTAGCCTTTTATAATTAAAACAGTAGTTCGCTTTTTTTTTTCATTCAGTACCATCTTAAATAATAATAATTTACCTTCCAGAACTCTTATAAACACTTAAAATTGTGGCCAGTTTGAGTTAATGACGTAACTGGTGGATGACTGTCAAAATCACAGCATGCTAAATGTTAATTACTACAAAATAAGTTTTATTTATTTAAGACTTTTTTTCGCTACATCAAACCTCAAGTGTTACACATGGTAAACTCGTATTGAAGGGTATATTCCAATAATGAAACAATATACAGTGTTGCATTTAAAAAACAACAGTGGCTAATATTATCAGAAAAACGGTAAATCTGGCATTACACATATCAAATCTGGAACCTCCGTATCAGGTGTATCCCAAGTTTTGTATATTCCTGACTACTTGTTTAGGAAAATATTATGCGTTTCCAGATTGTTCTTTCACTATAAACACACACACACACATACACACACACAATATATATATATATATATATATATATATATATATATATATATATATATATATATATATATATATATATATATATATATATATATATATATATATTAGGTAGTGTAGATAAATCTTGCGTGGCACAACATATTTAGGATAATAACCACCACATTGATAAAGAAAATTTGAAACTAATCAAAAATCTTAGACATCCAGCGAAGCTAGATGCGTACGAAAGTATTTATATTTCTAAAGCAATAAAAAAACAAAAATTCATTAAACCGAGCGCCCCCACTGATTTATAGTCCTTTTTTTGCCTTCTGTCACTAATACAGATAAATTATTCCGAAACTTGCCAGGTAAAGTCATAACGAAAGTTCAAAAACCTCGTCCGGCAATTAAAATACAATACACAGAATATTTGCCTGCGATTTAGTCCCCACCGGTAACGGTCTCTACTCTAGGTACGAGTAAACGTACAAGTAAACTCAATATAAGAGGTGATGTTTAGTAGTAAGCAGTTTAGAATTTTTCATCCCCTGATGACGCCAACCTTGTTACTGAAACGATCGTCAGGTCTTTAAAAAGATGTGTTGTGGTGCTTTGGCTTCTTCAAGTATATATATATATATATATATATATATATATATATATATATATATATATATATATATATATATATATATATATTGCTATAGATAGCAAATATGTCAGAAAATTAGAAACATTTTGTTGTGGAGTAAAACGGGCCATGTACATTAAATTGATATTCGCTCTGTTCTCCTGGTAGATCTGCCCCCAACAGATCTACCAGGGGAACAGAGCGAATGCACCCTTTTACTGTCCAAGTCAGCAGACATAGGACATCTTGTTATGCCCGCTCTTTTGTCCCGAGGACTTCCAAGTTGTGGAATTCCTTGCCGGCGCTTGTTTTTCCTTCTCCTCCGAACCTCCAAACTTTCAAGACCAGAATTAACAAGTTGCCTCTTTCCTCCTTGTCGACACCCACGGTACGATAGTATTTAGGCTGTAAGCCCTCGTGGTGTGTTGTTGAAATAGAAATATATATATATATATATATATATATATATATATATATATATATATATATATATATATATATATATTGATGTGTTGTGGTGCTTTGGCTTCTCCAAGTGTACTTACATATATATATATATATATATATATATATATATATATATATATATATATATATATATATATATATTGCTATAGATAGCAAATATTTTAGAAAATTAGAAACATTTTGTTGTGGAGAAAAACGGGCCATGTACATTAAATTGATACGTCCTAATATTTAAATGCCCTGTATAATTGAGAGTGTAAAATATTTTAGGTTTAAATAAGGAATAGCATAACAAGTAAAAGAATACAGAACAATGATTTCCTTTTTACATGTAGTACATTTTAAGTTCACTAAGCAAAAGTCGTTGGAATACAACAGAACACAGAACAATATCCTTGTTTTTATTTATAGAGTTTTAACAGAATATAATGATTTTTATTTTATCCTTAGACAGTAAATAAACGTATAGTATTAAGTTAAAAATAAGTTTTTTTTGTCAGTTACCAATTACAAGAAAAGACACGCAGTGTTAGTTAATAGGGATAGTTTTTTTTTGTGGTTGTTTCCAATGAGTGCAACGAACAAGAAGTTGGACAATGGGGAAAATGCAGGGCCTATGAACTTTGTTTTACCCAGGTACGGCGAGAAGATATTTTTTGTAACACAGGTGTAGTTATTTAAGGAAACGGCGACAGGACTATAGAACGATTCGTAAAAGAACTGCGGGAAGTAAAACTTCATTCATTGACGTACGGCTACACTGTAAATATGGGAGTTGAGAATTAAGCGTGAAAGGCAAGTGCCTGATAATAAAATCATATTCAGTTTGAAATGGGAACAACATATACGAGTGAGTATCTGGTACAAGGTTTGTTAAGACCGGTTCAATAAAATGAAAAATAATTAGTAATCACAGGCAAGCTACAAAATCCAAACAATAGATCAAATGGAAAGCAATTAGTATACATCCAATGGAAGAATCAATTAGACATCATTCAGTAAGTCGTTTTGTAAACTTTATCGTAATAAATGTGCAGACTTTTTTCTATTGTGTGATGAGTAATTAATAATTTTTCAGTCCCATTGATGATTTTAATGTATCTTTATCTCACTAAGGGGGATATTAGATAAAGGCCAAATCACTAGATCATAGTTAGTTAATTCATTGTTTTAAATAAATTAGATTTGTATTGATTTATCGGCAATCAGCGATCATAAATTTGATGTAACTATGTTTTAATGAGAATTTGTGAATTTAAACAATCAGAAACAAAACATACTAGATTGTACTTACATAATCTGGTTAAGTTTGACCTCAAATCAAACAAATACTAGCTATATAATAAAGTAAGGCTATTTTTCACCGTCAATTAGAAGTAAACTCAAAATAACCCAATTATATATAATTTTTTATGAAATTTCCAAAAACTCGGGAGTACTATAATTTATAAATAAGATATATCAAACAAGAATGCTAGCCCAAGCACAGAACCTACCCATGAGATGAGAGAAAAATTTAAAAACAGCAGTAAGGAAACAATTTTTTATGAAAGTTCGCCACCATAACGCACTCTCTAAAAGTGAAGCTAGGATTCAGGCGGTCCAAAATAACTGCTCCCGTTTAGTCTACAACCTTAAAAAAATATTCTTTTTCTGGAGCATAAAGATGTTTGAGGATGAACGAAAGGCGACTGGCAATTTTTGTTTTTATCTAATTTTAGGAAATATGTGTCCTTACGTTTAAGTAAATCTGTTCTGACGGAAATTCATTCTGATAGTCTTCGTGGTACGTCAAACTACACAAATTCGTATCATAGTGCACTAGAAGAAGTTTCAATGTTTTAATATAATAAAATATTTTGAATTGGGTAAGAATTACAAACAACATTTGATAACGTTCCATAAAAATAAATTAAAACGATATTTACAATAAAAATTAGAAATTTTTGATAGGATCAAATCTTTTTTAAAGGCGTTATATATTAAAGTGTCTTTAAAAATACTGTGAGATTGTCCTTGAAATAAGTTTACTATTTATTTACTACCTCTTAAATAATTTAAGATGACGGATGAATAATTTCTGTCCCTAGATCTGAACGTATATTAATGTGATTAGGGAAGCCGTGACCCTGACCTAATCCTAAACTGGATCGTCTAAATAATGTAATGTGACAGACAGTACAGAAAGGACAACAAAAATCAATCAATTAATTCGGTTGGTTTGATATCAGTGAAATGACTTTTGAATTTCTGTCCCTTATGGGATCAAGATGAGCTTGTCATCCAGAAAAAGCACATATATGTTAGAGTTAAGGCCGAGATCTATTGGCAGTTTCCTAGTGAAGGGTCAGCTTTATGTCACTTAACTTGGGGCAAACTTTGCCGTGTTCACGCTTGAATTAACTACCACCCGTTTGAGGTTTATATTTGTGTGTGTGTGTGTGGGCGTGATTATATATATATATATATATATATATATATATATATATATATATATATATATATATCATTATTTAAATTTATATTTTAATCCGATATGAAATTAAAAAAGTCTAGACGCAGCAAGTACGTTATGGTAGTGAATTTTCATAATAATTGTACACTATTAGTAAGATATATTATTAAAACTAATTCTTTAAATTTAAATGGGCCTTGGAGATCGGTTTTAAAGTCCCAGTTAGCGATTATTTAAAAAAAAATTATATTCTATATGAAGCTACTAAATTAAAATTTGGTCTTAGATAAAATATGTAAGTACTGCAAGTGCCTTTAAAAAATGTGTTACAAATTTCATTAAAGTTACAAACGTTTTTCAGAAAACAATTAATTATTTACAAAAGGAATGTACCTGTCAAATTATAAATATGACATGTATTTTTCCTTATTAATTGTTTGGATGATTTTGTTTTAGTCAACACATCCAGTTTTTGCAAACAATAAACAACAAAAAAGGTTTTTTAGCATAAATAAATAGTAAACAGATGCAATTTTCTGTTTTATAGTTAACAATGACAATACAATAGTACATGTACTTACCAAAACATGGGTTTATATCTTCGGGACTCTTCATAAGATTAATGAAATAGTGTTTAGCAATTTAAATTTATTGTTTGAGCAAGCATCTTTCTTCTTTGTTTCTTTTATCGCTTTTATAAAACGGGTACATTGCGTTTTTCCAAAACAGCACTAACTTGAAAATAGGAAGATTATCACTATACAATATACAGTTTCAACTTTAAGTTTATAACATAACCTATAAGCAAATAACAAAAACAAATACCTTGGTTAGTTATTAGTCTATATACCATTTATAACATATAATTATTTTAGCGTCCCACATTATCTATTTAAATAATAATAAAAATGTAAAATAAGATATATGTTTTAATAAGAATATAAATAAGATGTCCATGTTGATGTTGATTATTAACGTTAACGTTAGGTCTGGAGTGTCTCGAGTGTCTCGACGCAGCTCACTGTGCTGTCATCGCATGCAGCAATGTCATATTGTAGAAATTAGATTGTAATTATTTTTTGAAAATAAGACGAGGAATTGGTCACTCAACATTTATGAATAATAAACGACATTTAATGGATGGATTGATTTATTGTGAACTTTTATTTGTCATCAATAAGTAGTAGAAATATGTGCTTTGACCATAATATGTTTTACATTTTAAGATTCATATGAAATTTTATTATATCTGGCAACCCGGCTCATTTATATCTAATTGTCAGGTGACTTGGTCGATTTTGAATTATCTACTTAGAATAGCACATTCACAGTCTAACCATGCTTGAAAACATTCACCGTGTGAAATGCCTCATGTAATTCGAAGTGATATCTTAGACTGTTTATTACTGTAACATCTTTATTTTCGAATAACTCCTTTTCGCGTGGGCCATTTAATTTGGGTTTTTGTTATCAGGTATATTATCACGTCTCGTGCAAATTTTCATTCGAATCACTCCAATATTTCATAAAAATATTTTGTTTTCAAAATTTTCTTTGGATTTGTTTCAAAGAAAAATTAGGCGCACGGTGCCCATCGACGAACTCATCCAATCCATTCCAATCAAGCTAATTCCCAAATTTTGTCCAAATCGGTCCAAGTATTTTTTGAGTTATCAGATGCATACATATATATATATATATATATATATATATATATATATATATATATATATATATATATATATATATATATATATATATATATATATATATATATATATATTAACATATAAAAATCAAAACCGACCTTGGATATGGGTTCTAAAGGCCCAAATTCGCGCTCATTTGAAGAAATTTTCCAAAAGTCTTACCATCGATACCTCTCTATTAGTGAATTTTTTTAATGAAAATTCACTAAAAATTATTACATTTGACACAAAATGGATATTTAGCTTGCTTTCATATAGAGTGACATTTTAATGTTATATGTTCATGTATTTTATAAATTGTGGCTGTCCTTACTTGGTAAAACTGTTTAACGCTAAACACAGATGTCGAAATTTCTTTTCTGGCTTCACAAGTACCTGTTCTTATCTCTGCAACCGGTTTTGCTTTTTACGATGCCGCAAAAGGCGAAACTGGTTGCAGAGAAGGAAGGCAGCAGTTGTACATCTAGGAAAAAAGTCTCTATATTCTATTTATTTATGTATTATGCATCATATGGAAGTTTTTACTTTTCAATCAATCCAATCAAATCACCAGTATAATTTAAAGCATCAGTTTGACGTTTGTAGGGGGGAAAACGTCAAATTTTTTAGGTCTTTTTTTGCATTGCGTAGGTACTTTATTTTTATGCACAAAAATAAACTTACTCCCTGCCCCTACACAATACAGCTGGTATAAGAGCTTGTAGAGGGCGATTTTGAGAGGCGTGTTGATTTTTAGTGAATTTTCGTAGAAAAAATTCACTAATGAGGAGATCCCGACTTTTGAATTTTGAAAAAATGTTTGCAAATGAGCGTAAACTAGGACCCCTAGAACCTATATCCGGGGTCAATTTCAATTTATATATATATATATATATATATATATATATATATATATATATATATATATATATATATATATATATATATATGTATGTATCACACTGATAACTCAAAAAATAATGGCCGAATTTTGATCAAATTTGGTATGTGCCTTCCTTCTGTAAGTGGCTTGGATAAGTTCGTTAGCCAGGAAAATCAGACCAAGTTTTCTGGGAAAATTGGGGAGATCCAAACTTTTACATTTTGAAAAAAATTTTGTCAATGAACGCGAAGAACTCATATCCGCGGTCAGTTTCAATGTTATATATATATATATATATATATATATATATATATATATATATATATATATATATATATATATATATATATATATATATATATATATATATGTCACACCGATAACGCAAAAAATAAAGACTGATTTTTATCAAATTTGGTAAATATTTTCTGTTTGCAAGTGTCTTGGATAAGTTCGTTAGCCAGGATAAAGGGACCAGTAACATTTTGGCTTTCGTTAAAGAAAATAATTTCTGAAAGTAAGAAAGGTATGACAACTAAATGTAATATGCCGGTTTATATTAGTGAATGCTATTAAAAGTATAATATCTACCAAAATTTACATGTCTAGGTTGAAAGAAAAAAGTTAGAGGCATTATTTATTTATTTTTTGTTCACTAATGGAGAGATTCCGACTTTTGAATTTTGAAAAAAAAAATGCAGATGAGCGCGAACTAGGACCCCTAGAACCCATAACCGAGGTCAGTTTCAATTTTTAGTGAATTTTCGTAGAAAAAATTCACTAATGGGGAGATCCCGTCTTTTGAATTTTGAAAAAATTTTTGCTAATGAACGCGAAGAGGAGCTCTAGAACCCATATTCGGGGTCAGTTTCAATTTTTATATGTATATATATATATATATATATATATATATATATATATATATATATATATATATATATATATATATATATATATATATATATATATATATATATATATATATATATATATATATATATATATAATCACACTGATAACTCAAAAAATAATAGGCCGATTTTGATAAAATTTGGCACGCACCTTCCTTTTGTGAATGTCTTGCATAAGTTCGTTAGTCAGGAAAATCAAACGAGGTTTTCCGAGAAAATTTTGAGTTTTCATTAGAAAAAAAATTATCTCAAAAAATTAGAAATCTATGATAACCAAATTTGGTAGGTAGGTTTACGATATAAAAAGTAAACTATACACCGAAATTTAGATTTCTATGTTATAAGAAAAAAAGTTTTGATAAAACATTTTGTGCCAGATCATTTCTATGAAAATTCACTACCATAGCGCCCTTGCTGTGTCCAGGCTTTTTGTAATATGATGATAGGCGAATTTTATGAAAATGTGGACTTTGGTAGCAACATGTTTTCTCAGATAAAGCTACGTTTACACTGCATGTCTTTGTTAATAAACAAAACTATGGTTAGTGTTCTAAGCAAAATCTAGATTGGGTGCTGGAGGCTCGAACCCAGCGAACACAAAAACTGTAAAATAAATCTAGAACATTCCAATATACATTTTATACAATATTTACCATTCATAAACCGCAACACCTACACTAATGTTACTAATACTATTTACTATACTAAGTTTAAAATCTCCAGTTTGAAATTTTCAGGAAAAAAAAAATACAAAATTTTAAGTCATTTGCCTCGTACTTCGTGGGATTTTTGCAGCATAAAAAAATAAACGTTGTCTCTAATATTTAATAGATTTTGTTTAACGCATCCAATATGTTGGTATTGCGTATTCTCTGATTTTTAGTGGCACTAAAACTTTGCTCCATTAAATGCCTATAACTTTTTTTCTTTCAACTTAGAGATCTAGATTTGGGTTTCTGGCTTTTATTTCACAACACAAGCCTGTTTACCGCATTTAGTTGCCATGCCTTTGTTATTTCCGGAGATATGAATTTTTGTGTAAAAGAAAATTTTCACTTTTTCCAGTAAAACTGGTCCGATTTTTTTGGCTAACGAACTTGTCTAAGCCACTTTCAAAAAAAGTTACTCATTAAATATTATCAAAATCGGCCCATTATTTCTTGGGTTATCGCTCTGATACACATATATACAGTGTGTCTCTCTATCGACGCATGAATAGGTGAAAAAGACTGTAATTTTATGTGTTGTAACTTCATTTTTAGAGCATACGCTCTGCTTGAAGAGAAAAAATCTCGGGACGCAGCAAGTGCGTTATGGTAGTGAATTTTCATAAAAATGTTTTTATTGCAAATATGTGTGTTTTCTTTTTAAGAAAGCAGACATCAATTTTGGTTACCAGTATAACCTATATAGAAAAAGCACGCATCAAATTTGATTACCAGTATAACATATATAGTAAAAACAATGTGCCATGTTTCATCAAAATAACTTGATTGTTTGAAAAGGTACAGAAATTTCCAAAAGTAAACCAAAAGTGTTACTGAAAAAATCCGTTTCTGGGTCAACCTTATAGGTTAATAGCAAATTGAGCTTTTCAAATATGAAGCATTTAATCAAAATTCGCAACCACAACGCACTTGCTGCCTCCAGAATTTCTTAACTTACAAACATGCATTATATTTCGATGGAAAATGCAAAAAAATTAGGCGTTTTCGACAAAAAAAAATTATTTGTATCACCAACGACTTATGGGCCACCCTGTGATTGTCGCAATAATTTTTTAATAAATAATTGTATAATATGTAGCTCAAAACACCGTATAATTAATGTATAAAATATTTTTTCATATCTTGTATAATAACGAATATATTGAGCTTTATTGATTTTTTACGAAAATTCGACAAAAATTATATACCATTAAACAATAAACTCTATAGCTAAGGCTACTGCCAAGCATCAGAGAAAGGGTCTATTAGAAGGACAATGACGGTTGAAACTAAGAGTTCGGTGTATGTAAAACATTCTTCTTAAGACATTTTCTTTCCATAGCCCGTATTAGATTCAAGTTATTTGCCTAAATGTTGCGAATTTTGACGTTTTCAATTGTCACTTTGACGTTTTGAGGAAACCCCCAATTTATTTTTCTTTAAATGCCCATAACTTTTTTGTCTTTTGACCAACAGAGCTAAATTTTGGTAGGTGGCACACCTATAACGATATAAACCAATTTGGTTGCCCTTACTTTGTTAATTTTGGAGATATAAATATTTTGCGAAAGAAAACACAAATTTTTCCGGGAAAACCTCGGAGGATTTTCCTGGCTAACAAAATTATCCAAGCGACTTGCGAAAGGAATGTACTCACCAATTTTGACGTTTAAAATCGCAATTTTGACGTTTTGAGGAAAATCCAAATTTATTTTTCTTTGAATGCCTGTAACTTTTTTATCCTTTAACCTACGGAGCTAAATTTTGGTAGGTAACTTGCCTATAATGATCTAAATCCGCATATGAAATTTGGTTGCCCTTACATTGTTAATTCCGGAGATATATATTTTTTTCGAAAGAAAACACAAAATTTTCCGGGAAAACCTGGACCGATTTTCTTGGCTAACGAACTTATCCAAGCCATTTGCAAAAGGAATTTATTCACCAAATTTAATCAAAATCGGCCCATTATTTTTTGAGTTATCGGTGTGATACATATATATATATATATATATATATATATATATATATATATATATATATATATATATATATATATATATATATATATATATATATATATATATATATATATATATATATATATATATATATATATATATATATATATTTATATATATATATATATATATATATATATATATATATATATATATATATATATATATATAAACATATAAAAATTTAAACCGACCCTGGATATGTGTTCTGGGGGGCCTAATTAGCGCTCATTTGAAGAAATTTTTTCAAAATTTAAAAGTCGGGATCTCCTCATTAGTGAATTTTTTTTAAAGAAAATTCACTAAAAAGTAAACTATACACAAAAATTTAGATTTCTATGTTGCAAGAAAAAAAAGTTATAATAAAATATTTGGTGCCAGATCATTTCTATCAAAATTCACTACCATAACGCACTTGCTGCGTCTTTGAGTTTTTAAGTAGTCGCTTTTGCTTTTTCACTATAGTTTTTTATTTTTTAACAAAATTTGTTTGTGTAGCTTATATAGATTCAGGATAGAGCCCATTGATACTGTGTCTCGAGGAATAGCTAGCGGTATCAAAAATATTTTAAATCATAAGATTTTTTTTTTAAATGCATGTTATTCTGCTTTTCGGTTTTCTTCTACGTTTTTTTGTCAGTCCAGGGTTAGGTATGGGTTAGGTAAAAGGATCCGGGTCAGGTCCGGATCAGGTCAGGTCAGGTTAGGTCAGGTTAGATCGTTCAGGTCTGCTTCGTGGAGTGTTTAGTGCATAAACATGAAAAATGGTGTCCCTTCAACCCCCAAAAAGCTGCGGGGGACTAGGAGCAAATATACGTGGTGCAGGCGAAAAACATGTTTAGGAGAAAGTGTTGATACAAAAAGTGAAAAGGCTGCTTATAGAGGTCGAACTAAGTTGTTTTTACTGATTTTTCCTTTATATTTCCTTCTCCGCCGAGCATCCCTATTCACTCCGGGTCTCGTAACTTTTGGAGGGGTTGATTCCACAACATATATCTTGTTGCTTATGCACACATTAAGTCTTTTAAGCATGTTTACTGAAATATTTTTCAAAACTCACGTATGTCGATCATCTGTATAATTACCGTTAAATATCTTTTACTTGCACAAAAGAAAGAAATTAGTTTTTATGAACTATATTCATTACTGCATCCATACGCACCAGCAAGATTAACCATTTTTTAAATATAAAAAAAGCAAAGGTCAAACCGCTTAAGTCGCGGAAGCAAAAAAAGTCTGAACGCAGCAAGTGCGTTATGGTAATCAATTTTCATTAAATGCTTCAAATTTGAATAACTCAATTTTCTATAAACCTAGAAGGTTGAATTTTGGCACGTGGTAAGGCCTTTACCAAGACAACATATTCACATAAATTTCATCAAAATAGCTTTCTAATTTTCGGAGATAAACATTTTTTTCGAAAGAAAACTTAAAATTTTTATTTATATTATATTTATATAAACATATAAAAATTGAAACTGACCCAGGATAATTGTCCTATGGGTCCTATTTCGCAATCATTTGAAAAAAATGTTTGTCAAATCTACCTCTCCATTTGAATTTAGTTAATTTTTCCCAATAAAAATTCACTAAAAGGAGAAACGGACCGGGCCGGACTCGAACCAGCATCGTCCGCTTGACATACAAAGTACTCTTCCAATGAGCTACCGACGCTTCGTAATAAACGAATTCTTTACATTGTATTTACACATACAGCACCTTACCGTCAGGAATTTGGTATCGGAAATTAAATGTAAGTGGCTAGCTAAATAGAAAATTGCAGAATTGATTGATTTATTTCGCCGATCGCTGAAACATATTCGAGTGTAGACTGTTTCGGTCTTAAATAACATTCAAATGTTACTAATGGCATGTAACCTTAAAGATGATTTGACATATTATGAATGAAAATGAAATGCGTTCGTGGAATCACAATTTTAGTGCGCCATCTTTTAGAAAATAGCTGGTCTACGGATGGTGCCGAAACGCGCTAGTTTGACAACACATATTGACTAAATAATTAAGGTATGTCATATTTTACATTTCACTTTGCATTACGTTTTTATTTGGAATCTAAAAGACCTGAAATTTAAGAAACTTATTCTTGGATACCTAATCTAGGCAAAGAGTGATTTTGAGCTAATTCTGTGACAAAAAATTGTCAAATCATGGTTTGGCAAAAACGTTGTATTTTCGTTATAAACGGGATATTTGCTTACAAAAATCTTTATTGCCTTCCTCAAACCTCAATCTATCTATTGTATACTATATTTTCAGTCTAAGGCTTTAATTGGGACAGTTCAACAAGCTACAAATATAGTGTATTTTAAGCATTTTATTGAACCCCCCTCTTAACGATAAACTATATAGCTAAGACTACTGCCAAGTGTCAGCGAAAGGGTCTATTTGAAATAAATTTTCTGGAAACATTTTATTAAAATGAAGGACAATGACGGTTGAAGCTAAGACTTCAGGGTTTGTAAAACATTCTTCTTGAGACATTTTATTTCCATAGCCGGTATTAGATTCAAGTTCTTTTCCTAAATGTTGCCAATTTTGACGTTTAAATCGCAACTTTGACGTTTTGTGAAAAACCCCAATTTATTTTTGTTTAAATGCCTATAACTTTTTTGTCTTTTGACCTACAGAGCTAAATTTTGGTAGGTAACTTCCCTATAATGATATAAACCCGCGTATAAAATTTGGTTGCCCTTACTTTGTTAATTTTGGAGATATAAATTTTTTTTGAAAGAAAACACAAAATTTTCCGGGAAAACCACGTCGGATTTTCCTAAATAACGAACATATCCAAGCCACTTGCAAAAGGAAGGTACTCACCAATTTTGACGTTTAAAATCGCGATTTTGACGTTTTGAGGAGAACCCAAATTTATTTTTCTTTGAATGCCTGTAACTTTTTTGTCATTTAACCTACGGAGCTAAATTTTGGTAGGTGACTTTCCTTTAATGATATAAACCCGCGTATGAAATTTGGTTGCCCTTACTTTGTTAATTTTGGAAATATAAATTTTTTTCGATTTTTTTCGAAAGAAAACACAAAATTTTTCGGGAAAACCTCGGCGGATTTTCCTGGCTAACGAACTTATCCAAGCGACTTGCGAAAGGAAGGTATGTGCCAAACTTTATCAAAATCGGCCCATTATTTTTTAAGTTATAGGTGTGACACATAAATATATATATATATATATATATATATATATATATATATATATATATATATATATAAATATATATATATATATATATATATATATATATATATATATATATATATATATATATATATAAACATATAAAGTCTGAAACTGACCTCGGATTTGGGTTCCGGGGGTCCTATATAGCGCTCATTTGAAGAAATTTTTTCAAAATTCGAAAGTCGAGATCTCCTCATTAGTGAATTTTTTTTAAGAAAATTCACTAATAATTAGTGTCAAAATTTTAATTTACCAAAATCATGTATGTCTTGGGAGTTTACAAAAACTAACTTTGGGACCTTTTTCGATCACGATTGCTTCTCGGATAATTCTGGTTTTGAAGTTTTAAACAGAGGCTATTGATTTGGCATTATCAAAGTCTATTTTGTGTCCTGTATGAATATGGCCAGCGCCGATGAGGCTTCGGATTTTCTAACTGCGAGGGTGTGTTCATATATTCGATTGCGAATGCGTCTATTTGTTTGTCCTACATAAGTTCGGGAACAGTCAGAACAAGGAATTTCGTAAACTCCGTGGGATTCGTTTGGAATCGTATCCTTGGGAGTTTATATCAGATTTGGCAGTTTTTGCTCTGTTGTGAATATCTTTTTGATATTATGGGTTCTAAAAATTCGGCTGATTTTGTCGGTGACACTTTTAGTGTATGGTAAAAACGCTGTGTGTTCTTGTGTGAACTCTGTCTGTTCTTGTGGTGTAGTGGTTTGTTGTTGTGGGTTTCTAATGTTTCGTAGTATATGATTGTTGTCGTATCCGTTTTCTAGCAATTTCTGTCTTAAGAAGTTTAATTATGTATGTTTATTGTTATTGTCCGTTAGTCTAAGGGATCGTGTTACTAGTGTTCCAACCACGGAATTTAGTTCCGATGGGTGATGGTGAAATTGGACATTAATATAACGATTAGTGTAGACTGGTTTTCGGTACCCAGTGTAAGAAAATCCTCTGACTGGGTTTTTAGTGATGCGTACATCTAAGAAAGGCAAAGAAAAATTATTTTCTCATTCCATGGTGAACTGGATTGGGGGCTTAATGTTATTTAGGTAAGAAAGGAACTCGTCTAGGGATTCTTTACCGTGTGACCAGAGAGCGAAGATGTCGTCAACGTATCTTAACCAACAGGTTGGTTTAAGTTGGGATGAATTGAGGGCTTGTGTCTCGAAGTTTTCCATGGAAATGTTAGCCAATGCAGAAGAGAGTGGCGAAATTTGTTTTGAAAAGGGAAATAGTTATTAGATGTGCAGTGTTCTAGAAGAGGTAAGGTATCGTGTAAAATACCGTGTTTATTTTTGAGAATGTCAAGGGTTACAGATAGAGGTATATTAGTGAATAAGGAAACTATATCAAAGCTCACTTGGATGTTGTTTTGAGGAATGGTGTTGTTTCGAAGAAGGTCAATGAAATGGGTGGAGTTTTGGACATACAATGTAGCGTTTTCTACTAATGGTTGGAGAGTTTTGATTAGATGTTTTACAAGTTTTTATGTGGGTGAACGGTGGGCACTTACTATAGGGCGAAGGGGAATATTAGGCTTATGGATTTTCGGAAGACCGTATTTTCTAGGAATGCGAGATAATTTTTCGCGGGGGATTAGTTCTTTTTTGAGGTCAGGACTGAGTTTGGAGTTATTGATGATAGTTTTGGTTTTATTTTCAAGATAAGTTGTAGGGTCGATAGGGATTTGTTTGTAGTCTGTGCTGTTTGGTATATTGTCCATCTTTTGTATATAGTCTGTTTTGTCGAGTATGACTGTAGCTATACCTTTGTCTGCTGGTAAGATTATCATTTCTGTGTTTAGGTTTAAGTCTCTGATTGACTGTCGTTCGTGAGAAGAAAGGTTGGCAAAACGTAATATCCTGGCAATGTCCTGTCTCGTAATATATATATATATATATATATATATATATATATATATATATATATATATATATATATATATATATATATATATGTAAACTGAACATGAAACTGACCCAGAATATGTGTTCTAGGGGGCCTCGTTCGCGCTCATTTGAAGAAATTATTTCAAAATTCAAAAGTTTAGATCTCCTCATTAGTGAACTTTTTAAAGAAAATTCAGTAAAACAAGCATTGCTTTCTCAATATAAACATCCCATTAAGAACAAAAACTCTGGACGCAGCAAGTGCATTATGGTAGTGAATTTTTATAAAATGTTTCAAATTTTAATAACTCGGTTTACTATAAACTTAGAAAGTTTAGTTTTGGTATGTAGTAAGGTCTTTCCTAGGGAAAGATATAGACCAAATTTAATTTAAATAACTTTGTAATTTTTAGAGAAAAAAATTTTTTTCGAAATAAAATTTAAAATTTGAATAACTCAATTGTCTTTAAACTTAGAAAGTTGAATTTTGGTACTTAGTAAAGTCTCTCCCAAGGCAACATATATAGTAAATGTCATTAAAACAGCTTCGTTATTTTCGGAGAAATTTTTTTGTTTTAAATAAAACTCAAAATTTTCCCGGAAAACCCCGTTCGAACGGCTAACGAACTCATCCAAGACATTAACAAAAGAAAGACACTTGCCGAATTTCATTGAAATCTTTAATTATTTTTTGAGTTATCAGACGGATACATATATATATATATATATATATATATATATATATATATATATATATATATATATATATATATATATATATATATATATATATATATATAAACACATAAAAATTGAAACTGACCCCGGATATGGGTTCTAGGGGTCCTAGTTCGCGCTCATTTGAAAATTTTTTTTGCAAAGTCTCACCATCGATACCTCTCTAATAGTGATTTTTTAAAAATAAAAATTCACCAAAATACATATGTCGCATAATCTCTGTAGTGCAGTGTTTTGCAAGAGCATCATGTTATAAATTAACATCACTAACAATGACATGATCGTTAACATGGAAGTGAATAATCCCGATTACAAGCGGATGCACAGAACTATTTGCTTTATATATCGATTTGCCTGCAATCTAGCATGCATTGCCAGCAGACTGCTAGATTTCAGACGGAATAAAACAACTCCCGTGCTATCTCGTAGCATCGCTAACATAGTTTTATTCCAACGGAATAGAATGGTGGTTGGTAGAGACGAATAATAATTATCCCTGTGTAATGACATCGTTACACTGGGAGCATGCATGGAGTTTTATTTTCTATCAAGTATGCGATGCTTCATTATGGGTCAATTCAAAAAAGCCTGGAGGTAGCAAGTGCTTTATGGTAGCAAATTTTTTTAGAAATGGTCTTCACATTTTTACAAAAATTATACAAGGTATAACATAACGTCCTGCAGATATTTCAGGGGGTGATACTACTCTGCAAAATAAGAAAAAAAAATGTTAGTAGACCCATGGTCGAAAACACACCAATTTTTATATACAACGTGACACAGTTTCCATTTTTTTATTATATTTTGCGTTTTTCTCTCGTATGCCTCAAGATAGAATTTTAAAATTTGGTACACCTATTTTCGTTGAAAGCCTCTACCAAAAAATTTCAAAATGGTCCGTCGTCATATACAGTGTCTTATATTTCCTTGAGTGATGTACTATTTTATGCTTCGTAACTTCGTTTTGAAGCACCCTGTATAAAGTCTGATGCCAAATTATAATTTCGTTTTCATTTGTTTAGCTTTTTGGCCTTTTGCATTATTCCCGTATCTCTCACCGTTTTCGATTAATCCGCAAAAACAGCTATCGATGCATATCCAATATTAATTAAAAATAAACTAGTAGGCTGGGTCACCTTATTTGTCAATGTTGCTTCTTGACTTTGTGACGTTTTGCATTGAGTGATTACTTCGTTTCATTTTTTCAAATTGTTTTTGATTTGTTGGTTACGGTTGAGTTTGCTAATCAAGGGCATGCAGAAATGCATTTAATCTATGGAAAAGCCAATTGCACATCTTATGAAGCCTGCACTTTATGCACGTAGATATCCTAATCGATTACTACCTAACCCAAGGACGTTCTCAAATGCACATATGCGGCTATGTGAAACTGAAACATTTAAGAAATCAAATTATTTTGGAGGAGAAAATCAATCGAAGAGAACTCCAGAAGTCGAAGAAGCAGTCCCGAATAAAGTGTAAAATGACCCTGCTAGGAGTACAAGAAAGATTGCATCAACATTATATATTTCATTGACGCCTGTCTGGAGAATTTTTGTACATAATTAATGAACCCTTACCACGTCACGAGGGTCCAAGCTCTTCTTTCACGTGACTTTCTTCTATGCTTAAAGTTTTGCCAAAGGTTCCTACAAATGATCTCTCAAAATGAGTTGTTTGCAAACAATTTTATTTAGTGATGAAGCAAACTGTTTGAGGAATGCCATTCGGAATTTCTATAATAAGCATTTTTGGGCAAAAGAAAATCCGCATCTAGCACGTGAAAATAATTTCCAACAGCAGTTTTCTGTAAGTGTGTGTGCGGGCATTATTGGAGATTATTTGTTAGGACCTTTATTTCTGCCGGAAAGGCTGAATGGACGTAATTATTATTCATTTCTCATAGATGAACTTCCAGTGTTTTTGGAAGAGGTACCAATTCTTTGTAGAAACCAAATATGGTTTACGCACGATGGTGCACCAGCCCATACAAGTATGAAGGTGACGGAGTTCCTGAATCTGCATTTGAGCAACCGCCGGATATGTCGAGGGGGACCTCAGCAATGGCCTCCTAGATCACCAGACCTCAATAGTCTGGACTTATGGGAACACCTGAAGTCATTGGTGTACTTGGCGTCAATTAAAACAGAGGAGGAATTGCGAAATAGAATAGTGACTTCATGCGATATCATTCGCAATATGTCTGGATTTTTTATTTATTTCAACAATACACCACAAGGGCTCACAGCCTAAATACTATCGTACCGTGGGTGTCGACAAGAAGGAAAGAGGCAACTTGTTAATTCTGGACTTGGAGGTTTGGAGGTCCGGAGGAAAAGGAAAAACATGTGCCGGCAAGGAGTTCCAAAACGTGGAAGTCCTCGGAACAAAAGAGAAGGCAGGACAAAATGGTGTATGTCTGGTGACCTGGACAGTTAAAGGGTGCTTTCGATCGGTTCCTCTGGTAGATCTGTTGGGGGCAGCAGGTGGAGGAACTATGGAAAAAAGCTCCTCTGAGCAGTGCCCGCGCAGATATCTATAAGAGAGGGAGAAGTCACCAACGGCACGTCGGTGGGCAAGGGATGGCAGCGTTTGGGTAAGGGTGGGATCACCGATGAGACGTATAGCTCACTTCTGAATGAAGTTCAGGATATCGAGTGTAGAAGCGGCAGCGGCACCCCAGATGTGGGAGCGCGATGAAAGAGTGCTTAGGTCTAGAATCCTGCAACAATTTTTATAGTTTTTTTTTTCATTTAGATTTACTTTTAATTTAATAAATTTGATTTAATGTTATCAATTGGTTCAGATAGTTGATTATTATGACGGCTGATTGTTGTTTTCCCTTACTCGCTTTACGTTCTTAAATTGCCTCGATAGCTATTTTTGCAGATTAATTGAAAACAGTGAGTGATACGAGAATAACGCATAAGACAAAAAAACAAAATAAATGAAAAGGAAATTCAAATTTGGTATCAGAATTCATACAGAATGCTTCCAAAAAGTTACAGAGCATAAAATAATACAGGACCCAAGAAAACATAAGACCCTGTATATGACGACCGACGATTTTGACACGTTATTGTAGGAGCTGATAATGAAAATCTGTGTACCATATACTATATATATATATATATATATATATATATATATATATATATATATATATATATATATATATATATATATGCAGGAGATGTGAATGTACTCTTGTTTGCAAATTGTATTTCTTGTCATTAAATATCCAAAGCCATTCCAATACAAATTATCGACATATAATACATAGCAAAAATTTAAACCAACTTAAAATAGTGTTTTACAAACAATCTCACAGAGGGCGCATACTGTGTAGAACTTAAAATTGAACAAGTAATTTTGGCCATATTTATTAGAAAACAAAACTAAAACAGATCCTATCACTCATAACAAATAAAACTTTGTCAATAATTTTCAACCAGAGGATCCAATAAGTAAAAATTCTAGAATTTTCAATAAAATATAAATAAAACCTTTGTTAAATTTTAAAAATTCTTTGACGTATTTATTTGAGGTGAATAATTATAAAATATACAAAAAACAATGGCATAGGGCACTCTTTAGCAACTGGAACCGACTAACTGGGATGAAAGTCACATGTTGAGCTGCCGAGGGAGCATCAAAAGGTTAAGTATAATATTTTATGGTAATATTTCTGTGTTTATTGCTAAATTTTAACAGGAGCAAAGAGTAGATCACCCAAAATACATACACCTTACACAGAAACACACAAGGATCTAAATAATAAAAAAACCTGTGATTTAATATTTATTAATAAACATCTCATTACACAAATTTAAACATAATATTCACATAATTTGGGCATAAATATTGACAATAAACTGTGTGTATTATTGTCTAATTTAAAAATTACTATACAAAATAAACTTTTAATCAGAAACAAACATATTCACATAAAATCAATTCTAAATCTAATAATATACATACAGGTTATCCTAAAACTAACTATATACAACTTAAAAAATATATTAAAAACTAAATAATATAAAAACTGTTGCACAATCGAGTGGTATATATATATATATATATATATATATATATATATATATATATATATATATATATATATATATATATATATATATATATATATATATATATATATATATATATATATATATATAAATTGCTATGATATCATAATTATTGAAAAATGTTCGTCGATAATTCATTCTCAAGATAGTAAAAACAATAAATAATATTAAAAAAAATATTTGGTGGATGATACCTTGTAAAATAAATTTGTTGAGGTAGACTATGTTGCTACAGGACATGTAACAACAATGTAAAATTTGTAACTACACACAAATGAAATCGTTTGAAAATTAAAAAGAGGTATATACATAAGTAAATTGGTGTGCCTTTAGAATTGAGAAAATCAAGTAATATGAATAAAATCACTATTTAGTTTTCAATTATTAATTCCAATAGTTATAAGAATAAAATGAAAGCAAAGTTTTTTAACATATTATTGACTAACTGTGTATCCATAACGATCAATCAGAAAATGATTAGTTAAAAAATAAAATCAAGTGAGGAAGAGGAATGACAATTTTGTCAGAAAATGTGGATGACAGATGAGAAAGATTTTTAAGTAACAGTCCAAAGACAGAAAAATAAAAGATTTCACATCATTGCCTACAAAATCACCATCAACTGGATATACAGAGTACTAGAAGATTAAAATAGTATTGAGAGATATTGCATATATAATTGGAGCCACGGACAATCGGAATTTACAAGGAAGAATTGTGGTGAGATATACCTTGTTACATCAAAACGCTATATACATAAACAGCTAATTGATAATTTTAAACAAACAAGAAGACCCCAGAAATATATACATTCTTTGTGATATCAAAATAACCTAACAAAGGCAATTTGAAATTAGAAAGTTTTTGAGAAGCATCACTTTAGAAAAACAAGTCTTGTAATAATTTAAATTAGAGTTGAGTTAAATATTTATAATTAGATTAGAGACAGTTTAACTAGATAAATCATTTGAGTGTTAACATATTCAGTTCATTTTCTTTTATATTGTGTTTATATTTGAACTTATGTTTCATTATATTAAACATTGTAAAATTTGCGTTTTCATTTCATTCACCCAATCATCAATAAGCAGACCAGTCCTTTTTCAAGAAAGAAATTATTTCATTTAAATTTTTGTTTGCCAACTTCATTAGCAACAAATTTGAATAGTGCCTGAACTCCCACTGAGAGACAAAAATATCTTAATAAAATATAAAAACATATAATTTTATACGGTAATAATATATATATATATATATATATATATATATATATATATATATATATATATATATATATATATATATATATATATATATATATATATATATATATATATATATATATAAATTAAAACTGACCCAGGATATGTGTTTTAGGAGGCCCAGTTTGTGCTCATTAGAAGAAATATTTTTTACGAAAATTGACTAAAAATGTGGGCGTAGATAGTGCGTTAGGGTAAATACTTTTGAAAACATGTTTCGTTCCAAAAAAAATTTGGCAAAAAATAAATCACATATTTACAAAAAAAGCATTTGGCCAATGGAAACAAATAATGCAGAAATTTAACAACTACTCAAACATATTTACATATTTTATTCACCACTTCAGAATATGTGTTTGAAAAATATGACATTTGCGTTAAAATGATTGTGTTCCAATTTGCCGCAAATTTAAGATTTTTTGCTAATAAATATCGTAAATGGGAACAGAATATTGAAGATGATCAGACGACTGTGACCAAGAGATGTAAATCTACATTTTTTTAATGAAATTTCGCTAAGATGTTTTAGCCGCTTTGCGTTTTCGCAATACCTTATCTTGTTCAAGAATAGCTGCGTATCTATAATGACGTCCTTGGGAGTAACAGAAACAACGCCTACAGCTTCAAAAGCCAATCTCGTCAAAAATATTGTTCGCCATTGTGTAAAATAATGTACTAATTAGTTCAGACGACACAGAATTGAGATCCGTTGTAATTTAGGACAGACTCTGTATACATGCAACAATAAAATGGAAGAGAGCCATCCAAACACTTCACAACGCTGTTTGAGTTCTACTTTGAAGTGTTGTACGGGTTTAAGTGTCTGGAGCACAACAAAATCCATTGGGAGAGAGTCAGAAACGAGACGGCATTATATCTGCATAATCACTGAATTGTCTTTTATATTCCTGGAAGTATCTTAATTATAAACTGTGGAAAATTTGAAAGAATAGATCCCGAGATAAGCGGATTTCGCTTATATCTTTAAAACAGCTGCCGAGGATCAGATTATTCTCATAGAATTAGAAGTTTTCAGCTCTGCGGTGACGTACCTGCCCTACTTTTTCTGCTACTCAATAATCAAAATATATGAGAAGCACAAACTTTAAAACTGATAAGCAGTTCTGCTACATATACGAGGGTGGTTTGTTGGATAATTTGGCTTGGTAATAAAAGTAAAGATTTTTATTAACAAAGTGAGCGTCACTCCTTAAAAATTCAACGCGCGTTATCTAACGTTTCTTCAAGTTCTGATCCTTTTCAAAAGGTTCGGTCCCTCAACGGCTTGAAATACTCTTTAGGTATTTTACGCTATCTTAACTGGAACCAAAGTTTTAACCAGCAAGTATACTTTTCTGTTTCATGAACAAACAAAAATCCGAATGAGCAAAATCGGGTGAATAGAGTGGAGACAAAGCAAATATTATCCTGAATGGAGCCAACCTATATCAGCTAACACGACATGAATGCACTGGTGCGTCGCTATAGAAGAGTACTCATCTTCCGGTCATTTAAGGTCAATTTTGTGTTTCTTTTCTCTGTAGTCTTACCAAAAGTGACGCATAATATTGCCGGGTAAAAGTTCTGCCTTGCCTTGAAGTATTTGATAGAGACGATTCCTTTCCCGTTCGTAAAACGAAAAATTCACTAATGAGGAGATCTGTGTTTATATATATATATATATATATATATATATATATATATATATATATATATATATATATATATATATATATATAATGAGCCGATTTTAATGAAATTTGGTACATACCTTTCTTTTGTAAGTGGCTTGGACAAGTTCTTTAGCTACGAAAATCGGTCCAGTTTTTTCGAAAAAATTTTGGGTTTTCCTTTGGAAAATTTTTGTATCACCGAAAATGACAAAGCTATGACAACATATTGGCATATACGTTTCTACTGTCCAGCTTACCCTACGTGTCAAAATTCAGATTTCTAAGTTGAAAGAAAAAAAAGTTATAGGCATTTTAAAAAAAATTGAGTGTAACTGGTGATCAGAGAAAAGCACAAGAAGAAAATATTTTGTGTGATTAACAAAACCAATTGAATATTACATCCAACGGTTGAGTTTTCTTGACACAAAAACGTCAAGAAGTAGCAGAAAAAAAAAGAAAAAATATTTTGAAAATTTGATAATTTTTCTTCTTCAAACGTCAAAGTCGCGATTTGAAACGTCAAAATTTGCAATTTTCAGACAACGAATTTGGAAAAAATACGGATTATGTAGACGATATGTCATAAGAAGTGTGTTTTACAAAGCCTTAGCATTCAGCTTCAACCATCATTGTCCTTCATTTTACTAAAATATTTTCAGAAAATCCATTTCAAATAGACCCTTTTTCTGATACTTTGGCAGTAGTTTTAGCTATAAAGTTTATGGTTTAATAGTCTATATTTTATCAAATTAATTTTCTTCGAAAAAATTCGTTATTGAGAAGACCGCGACTTAAATTTTAAAAAGATTTTTTCAAATGAGCGCGAACTATAACCCCAAAAACCCATATACGGGATCAGCTTCAGTTTTTGTCAGTTTACACATATACAGGGTGACGCTTTTCTACGGCAACGCTCAATATATCCGTTATTATACAAGATATGATAGAAAAGTATATACGTTAATTATAGCTCGAGCTGCATCTCATAAACTTATTTTGACAATCACAGGGCGGCCCATAAGTCGTTGGTGATACACACTTTCTTTTTTAAATAGAAGACACCCTTATTTTATTGCATTTTTGTATTTTTCAGCGAATTATAATGCATGTTTGTAAGAAAAAAAAATGATATTGTTCATCGTTTTTGAGTTATCTCAATTCTTTTGCAACCTTTCATGTTTTTTGCACATATTTCAAACACATATATCAAATTGTGAAATGGCGTTTTTATCAATAGATAGCGGAGGCCCATGGAAATGACCCATTGAGAGAGCTTTTTGTTTGTATTACCCGTCGAAAAATCGAGCTACTGTTAATGAGCACGCTCAAATAGTGGCTGAATTTTAAAAGTTTTCGCTGAAATGTTTTTACTATTTCTGTTGAATTTATTTTTGTAAGATTTTTGTGATATGTTGGTATTTGATAATAAATGTTTAGTAAGTTATTGTAAAACAAAGGTTGTCGAATTTTTGTGAAAAATATAATTTAGTGTAACATTACTGAAGGCAATTTCTGTAAAAAAAATTGTGATTTTATGTAAAAGAAATTTTGAAACAACAAAGCTATTTTAATGAAATGGGGTACATTGTTACTACTATATAGGTTATACTGTCAAATGCCAAATTTTATTTTGAAAACAAAACATAATGGGCATTAAAACCATTTTTACGAAAATTCGATACAGTAACGCATTTGCGGCGTCCAGACTTTTTTAATTATATTTTGCAAACTTTAATTGTATGTAAACTTCCTGTAATACAAGAGAAACAGTAGCCTGGCAGCCAACTTCTGCATCTATTTGTAACATACTTCTCTTTTTTTTCTATATCAAGATTTGCATAAGAGGATTATAAAACCGGAAATACAACGTCAATGTAAGCCTCTCTTGCGCAAAATAATTTAGCTTTATATTACATTTTTCGGATATGTTCCCCGTACGTAGTGTATGTCTCGTGAAAGGCAAATTTTAAATATATGTAAAAAGCCTGGACGCAGCAAGTGCGTTATGGTAGTGAATTTTCATAGAAATGAACTGGCACAAAATATTTTATTATTACTTTTTTTTCTTGTAACATAGAACTCTACATTTTGGTGTATAGTTTACATTTTATTTCGTTAACCTACCTACCAAAATTGGTTATGATAGCTTTTTTATTTTTTGAGAAAATTTTTTTTTCAAATGAAAACTCAACATTTTTCCGGAAAACCTCCTCCGATTTTCCTCACTAACGAACTTATCCAAGCCATTTTCAAAAGGAAGGTACTTGCCAAATTCAAAATATATCTCTCAAAATCGGCCTATTATTTTTTGAGTTATCGGTGTGCTATTTATATATATATATATATATATATATATATATATATATATATATATATATATATATATATATATATATATATATATATATATATATATATATATATATATATATATATATATATATATATAAACATATAAAACCTGAAACTGACCCCGGATATGGGGTTCTACTTCGCGCTCAATTGCAAAAAAAAATTCAAAATTCAATCCCCATTAGTAATTTTTTTCTACGAAAATTCACTAAAGGGCAGAAATTTACTATTTAAATGCTACTCTGTTAGTGACTTGCATTAATTTATTAATGTATAAATATATCTCGATTACACAGTGAATTATTTTATATCTTAACTAGACCGCGTTACATTCAACAATGAATCCATTTACCCCAATGTTCGTGCTCCGTCCTCCGTCCACGTTCCCTGTTGGTGAATCATCATGCTCCGTAATCGGTCGCCACACATTTGCTTTACCTTAATAAAAATTATTCGAGATAGAATCAATAAGACTACTTAACTCTAACGTAATAAGAGTCGCTATTTCCTATGTGAGATGTGATTATAGTTTTAAAGATGCCAGATCTGGTAAACTTAAAATTTCGGGACGCAGCAAGTGCGTTATCGTAGCGAATTTTCATTAAATGCTTTAAATTTACGTAACTGAATTTTCTATAAACGTAGAAAGCTAAGTTTTGGTATATAGTAAGGCATTTACGAGAGCAGCATACCAACCAAATTTCATCCAAATAAGTTTGTTATATTTCAAGATGCAATTTTTTCCGGAATTTTTTTTTTCAGACAAATTGGTCCGTTAGCGCTGGCTAACGAACTTTTCCAAGCCATTATTAATAGAAGAAAGATTCTTTCAGAGTTTGATCAAAATCGGTTAATAACTTTTTGAGATTATATATATATATATATATATATATATATATATATATATATATATATATATATATATATATATATATATATATATATATATATATGCAAATGAGCCTTAGTTTCGGGTTCTACGTGCCAAAATTCGTGTTCATTTGAAAAATTTTGTAAAGTCTCACCATCGATACCTCTGTTTTGCCGAATTTTTTTAAATAAAAATTCGCTAAGAAACCATAAATTTATCGAGCTGGAATCGATCACGTAACCTTCTGCGTAGAAGACAAGACAAGACGCTGCCACTAAGCTATCTAAGGATACTTTAACTAACGTTTTGTATATATTATATTTGACACCGGCTTCATGCCCAGCATATTATAGTTAAAGTTTACGTAACATATTTTTTTATCATAAAGATTTGCTGGTATTAACTGAATACAAAAAAAAAAACTCTGGACGCAGCAAGTGCGTTATGGAAGTGAATTTTCATAAAAATGTTTTTAATTACAAATATATCGCTCTAATGCGAGCAGGCATCAATTTGGTTACCGGTATAACCTATATAGTAGAAACAGTGTATCATATTTTATCAAAATAATTATTTGAAAATGTACAAAACTTTTCGGAAAATAAACTTTAAATATTTCTAAGAAAACTGGTCTCCTAGTCAATGAACCTTAGGTTAATAGCAAATTGAGTTATTGAAATTTGAAACATTTAATGAAAATTCGCAACCAAAACGCCCTTGCTGCGTTCATACAAAAAATTTCCGAAAATACAGTTAAATGTTGGTTTTCTAACCAACAAACTTACGTTAATAGCAAATGAGTTATTAACATTTGGAGGATTTAATGAAAATTTGCTACCAAAACGCACTTACTGTGTCCAGATTTTTTCTTACAAACATGCATCATATTTCGATAAAATATGCTAAAATGCAGTAACGAATTTGTTCTACGAAAATGAGCTAAAAATTATAGACCGTTAAACCATAAACTTCACTAAACCTACAGCGAAAGCATCAAATTAACTAAACCGACAGCCAAAACATCAGAGAAAGGGTCTATTTGAAATGAATTTTCTGGGAATATTTTAGTACAATGAAGGACAATGACGATTGAAACTAAGACTTCAGGCTTTGTAAAACATTATTCTTGAGACATTTTCCTTCCATAGCTCATATTAGTGTCAGGTTCATTGCCTAAATATTACCAATTTTGACGTTTAAAATCGCGGTTTTGACGTTTTGAGGAAAAGGCAAATGTATTTTTCTCTGAATGCCTGTAACTTTTTTTTCCTTTAACGTACGGAGCTAAATTTTGGTAGGTAACTTGCCTATAATGATATAAACCCGCGTCTGAAATTTGGTTACCCTTACTTTGTTAATTTTGGAGATATATTTTTTTTTCGAAATAAAACATAAAATTTTCCAGGAAAACCCCGGCGGATTTTCCTGGCTAACGAACTTATTCAAGCCACTTGCGAAAGGAAGGCACTCACCAATTTTGACGTTTAAAGACGCGATTTTGACGTTTTGAGGCAAACCCAAATTTATTGTTTTTTAAATGCCTGTAACTTTTTTGTCCTTTAACTTAGAGAGCTAAATTTTCGTAGGTATTTTACTCATAATGATATAAACCCGCGTGTGAAATTTTTTTGCCCTTACTTTGTTGATTCCAGAGAAATATTTTTTTTTCAATTTTTTTCGAAAGAAAACACAACATTTTCCGGGAAAACCTCGCCGGATTTTCCTGGCTAACGAACTTATTCAAGCCACTTGTGAAAGGAAGGTACTCGCCAAGTTTTATCAAAATCGGTCCATTATTTTTTTTAGTTATAGGTGTGACACATAAATATATATATATATATATATATATATATATATATATATATATATATATATATATATATATATATATATATATATATATATATATATATATATATATATATATATATATATATATATATATATATATATATATATATATATATGTATATATATAAACATATAAAGTCTGAAACCGACCTCGGATTTGGGTTCCAGGGGTCCTAATTAGCGCTCATTTGAAGAAATTTTTTCAAAATTCGAAAGTCGGGATCTCCTCATTAGTGAATTTTTTTTGAGAAAATTCACTAAAAAGGAAATTTGCATCACCAACGACTTATGGGCCACACTGTGTTTGTAGAAATATTATTTTAAGATGTAGCTCAAGACACCCTTTAATTAATATATACAAATTTTTTTCATATCTTATATAATAACGGATATATTGAGCTTTATTGATTTTTTACGAAAATTCGACAAACATTATATACCATTAAACGATAAACTCTATAGCTAAGGCTACTGCCAAGCATCAGAGAAAGGGTCTATTTGAAATGAATTTTCTGGAAATATTTTAGTAAAATGAAGGACAATGACGGTTGTAAATAAGACTCTAGGGTTTATAAAACATCCTTCTTGAGACATTTTATTTCTATAGCCCGTAATATATTCAAGTTATTTGCCTATATCTTGCCAATTTTGACATTTTAAATCGCCACTTTGACGTTTTGAAGAAAACCCCAATTTATTTTTCTTTAAATGCCTATAACTTTTTTGTCTTTTGACCTACATAGCCAGATTTTGGTAGGTAACTTACCTATAAGGACATGGACATAAATCTGCACATTAAATTTGGTTGCCCTTACTTTGTTAATTTTGGAGATATATTTTTTTTTTCGAAAGAAAACACAAAATTTTCCGGGAAACCTGGGTAGATTTTGCTGGCTAACGAACTTATCCAAGCCATTTGCAAAAGGAATTTTTTCACCAAATTTAATCAAAATCGGCCTATTATTTTTTGAGTTATCGGTGTGACACATATATATATATATATATATATATATATATATATATATATATATATATATATATATATATATATATATATATATATATATATATATATATATATATATATATATATATATATATATATATATATATAAACATATAAAAATTGAAACTGACCCCGGATATGTTTTCTGGGGGGCCTAATTAGCGCTCATTTGAAGAAATTTTTTCAAAATTCAAAAGTCGGTATCTCCTCATTAGTGAATTTTTTTAAAGAAAATTCACTAAAATGACATGATCTGACCTATTTTATTTTCAACGTTAATGGAGTGTGCTTTGAAAACATTCTCGGTGCACAAGATCATGTGGCGTCAGTTTCGATAGATAATAGTTTGTTGTGATTTTGCTTGCGAATTATAAATTAAGATGAATTATAATAATAATGATAATAATAATTTCTGAGACCCTGTAACTCTGTTATTTTTGAGTTTCAAAACAATGCTATAGGAACTTGTAGCACCAATTTTTCGAGTAGCATAACTCCCTGAATTTTTTACTCATCGTTTCCAGACACCTATATATATATATATATATATATATATATATATATATATATATATATATATATATATATATATATATATATATATATATATATGTATGTATGTATGTATGTATGTATATGTATATATGTGTATTGAACAGCGCTCATTTAAAAAAAATCGAAAATTCTTTTTCATTACCTCTATAACATCTAGCCATACATACACCCGTTGAAATTTCTCAATGAGGAGAATTGAATCGGCTCGAAAGGAAAACTTCTTGCCTGTGTTTTTTTGAAGGGAATCCAGGATAAGCTAAGCCTGTCATATTTATTAACAAAAACATAATCTGATTCCATTGGCTCCAGTTTCATGGTTGTGCGTGCTGTGTTCTGTTGCTCCTCTGTATTTGAGATAAAATCGGACAGCAAGCAGTAAAGCTGGTAGTAAATTAACTTTAACATACGACTGTTTTATTTGAGTTTGCGGGATCTGTCAGATGTCCCGAACTGGCAGTTTCAGGCCTACATTGGTCTCGCAGTATATTTTGTGCGTACGGTTCTTATCCAGCCCAGCTATCTAAGATTAATTCCGGGGGAGTTTAACCTTATTATTGTACTAGTTGTATTTTACTTGTACTCCGAAAGGCATAAAATGAATTAACGAATGAAATATACACATTTCAGCAGTGTTGTCACGTTCATTTCAAGTGACTGAAAACAAAAATCAATGTAATTAATTAGTGAAGAAATGGAATCTGTAATGTGCACTGATAATTACACTCAGAGACCACAAATCACTACAACACATTCAAAAAAAATTCATGATCTTTCACTAACCAAGTTAGCGTCATCAGGGGATGAAATATATAATATATATATATATATATATATATATATATATATATATATATATATATATATATATATATATATATATATATATATATATATATATATATATAATATATATAATATTCTGTTCACGTACTTGACCTAGACGATTGAGGGTGGTTCAACCAAACAAACTTTCACTGCTTATTTATTAGAAATTCCCTCTACACGAATTCGGTTACCACCATTCCCGCGTTATTTGTGTCGGCGTTTTATATAAATTAGTCAATCAGTAAACTCCACATAGGTGGCGGTGCCGAATTCATATAACTTTTATTATATATATATATATATATATATATATATATATATATATATATATATATATATATATATATATATGCCATACGAGAATTATTCCTTTAGTGAATTGCCATTATAAGTTTTCATAATAAAATTGTGTGTAAAAAAGAGTTTGCATAAGTGTTAGAAGAAATCTGAAGCGTATACTTAGTGCTTGTGATGACGCCGGTGGTAGTCATTTTTTTCATTTTTGTAGCGTGCGGTATCGATGTTTTATAGTTTTTTCTTTAATTAATTGATTATTTCGTAAATTAAAGTATGTTTTTTAGGCAATGGTGTTATGAAAAATACTATTTTATTTGTTTGAAAGAGTTTCATTAGTCTAATAAAATTGTAGAAGAAAAAATATCTTCTATGTTTTTTAAAGGTTGTAGTAATTTTTTCAACACCTCTATCTCCATAACGAAGCCTCGGAGGACCTATGTTTCAATGGACTTTTCTTCTTATTTCTGAAAGAGAAATACGAGGTGAAATTTTGGCGGATGTTTTTTGAAACACCCTATATATATATATATATATATATATATATATATATATATATATATATATATATATATATATATATATATATATAAGCTATGTTCCCAGGATGACAATTTTGGTTCCGGTATCTATATTTCGTGTTCGTTTGTCAGGTGCCAAACTTCTTTATAAGCTCGTGTAACCGTCAACTCACTCTCTTTCAATAAAATTGTAATAACTTTAAGAACTATGTTAAAAAATATACTAAGAGAAAAAGCAGCAGTGTCATGTGAGCTATCCCGTTTGGGAGCTTTGTCAGTAAGCATCGTTTGGGAGAACCGCCAGTAACTACTGTTTGGCGTCCCACCAGTCACCATTGTCTGCAGGAACTGCTAAACCTGTACCTTCGTACCGCAACGTTGCCAAGATGTAAGAATGGTTAGATTAGGTAATTAAGTAAGAATGACATGACATAATAAAACCAGAGTATACCAGAGAGTATTATATTATGAAATCTTTACGCGCCAGATTTTAAACTTTTCATTATTTTAATGTATGCATCTATATGTTTATGGGGCTATATCTAGAACGTCCTATAAAATTGGTGTCCCTTCCGACCCAAAATTTAAAAAAAATTATCAACTGACCCTCAGAACACAATGGTGTTTTATGTCACTCATGCATAAATATCTCCTTATATATTTGTAGTATGTTCGTGTCCATCAAAGGGTTGAGCATATAGTAACATACTAAACCAGAGAGTGTGTGTGTGTTTTGTTTATTTAAAGTCGGCCTATTTCCCCGACTATGGCCAATCATCGACGCCAGGGAGCAGTTTCACCTCACTATCCTGGAATTTTTGCCCAACTCCTGCCTTTCTGTAAGGAGGGTAGGGATCTTTAACGTGCCTAGCATCGCATGGACACAGGACCGACAGCTTTACGCCCCCTCTGAAGGGCGGAACGTGCAGACATTCAACTTGCTCAAATACAATGCCAGAACCTCGAGTACCAGGAGTACCCTGGGATCGAACCCAGTACCCTTCGGTTCAGTGGCACACGTTCTTACCCCTGAACCACCGAGGTTCTTAAAACCATAGTGTTCTGACAATCAGTTGATAATTTTTTATAAAATAAGCCCTTTACAAAAATTCTCATACTGAGAACATAGCTTCCCATTATCCCGTGCAATGTAGGTCCCATGAAAAAATTCAATAATAAATACTCTTATTTTATTTTTATTTATTAATGTTTTCATATAATTTTATTGACACAACGAATATATTTTATATTTTATCATTTCCCATGAAAATTCTTGCAACAAGTATCCGAACACATTGGTACCTGGCAACCAGAGCAAACTATCTTGGTTCCTTTTTCTCTCGCTGATGAACCACACAACCTGCAAACCACACAACCTGCAACTTCTATATATCTTGAGCCTGTCAGGAAGATGATTGCCAACGGCATTTAACCTAACTTTGCCTGGTACAACTTTTTTACTGGCCAAAAAAACAGGCTTATTCCCTGGTTTCCTTGATGAAAATCCGGCAATAAGCTGTCGAGCTAAATTCAGTTGGAATTGAAGCCAATCTTCCTTGGTTTTTGTTAGTCTTTATAGGAATATAAACTTTTATGATAGCCATGTCCAAGAGATAATAAAAAATGCGATACCACCACTTTGTGCTTCTTCTCCCAACTTCACATCGGTCACGTAATTGATCAAGATGATCAACGCCTCTCATTGTCCTATTGTATTTAACTACTACTAGAGGGCAGTATACAGTTACTCGCCACCCTTGTTTGTTTTTTTCAACACATGTAAAATGTCTGTCGGAAAGCAACAGGATGGGATAAATGTGTACTGGGTTGTTGTCCATCCACTTTATTGCTGCAATATTTTCTTTAGTTTCGAACATAAACTCTATTCTTGGCAGAATGTGTTTCTTTTTCATCCATTGCAGGCAATCCTTTCCTATTTTGCCTTACAGTCCCTATCGAAAAAAATGATTTTTTTTTTCAAATTTTTGAAGATAGAATATGTTGTGAAAAAATTAGTAAACACTACAAGACAGTGTTTCCTCTGTATTTGAGACGGGAGTTTTAGCACAATCCGTTCACCAAACAACTGTGTGGTTTTACTATCGTCAGATCTCTCGGTAAAAATATTAAAATTGTAACCATAGCCTGTCATGGAGTCAGCCAGACACCAAACTTTATATCCCCATTTAATGTTTTTTTGGGCATGTACTGTTTGATATAACACCGCCCTTTGAAAGGCATCATGGTCTCATCCACAAGTATTCTACCTGAATGATTATAAGCTACAAATATTGATTTCGGTATATTGTTGATAAGAGCCCGTACTTTACGTAATTTGTCATAGCCTGAGCCGCCCTTTACAATAGCAGTGCTATTATTATTCAGGTGTAAATTTTCAATTAGTTTTTTTTACACATGGCACATTGTAAAAAGAGTCAGTAGCCCAATATTTTAATAGGCGTGATATATTGTGAATGCCCATCAAGATCACCACTCCCATAATAACCTTTATTTTCTCTGTATATATGTCCGATCAGATGTGTGGTTGATTATTTTGATATTTTAGTTGTTTTTGTTAATTGGCGTACAAGCTTCTTTGATTCAAGATTGAAGTTTTCATATATTATGTGAAAATGTTCTGGAAGTAATCTAGTTACCTGCTATTGGTATCTAAATTATTCGTCACATATGAAAAAAATATCTTGGAAATAAATTCCCAACTTGCCCAAAACTCAGTAGTTTTTCCCCACACTTCGGTACCGTTAAAAGAGAAACCACTATCTGATATCATATCATCATCATCATTTTAACCATGAGAAGGTTCCTCTGTGAATTGTGACGGTGCCAGTAATGTCCCTGCTGATTGGTTTAGTTCCTCCAATGCATCTGCAACATCATCGTCCCCCTCTTCTCCAGAGTCTTCTTCGTTATCGGGTAACATAAAATAATAATCTGATGCAACCTGGACCTGTCCTTGTCCATCTTTTGACTGAAAGAAACAATATCTATATAACCTGGATATCAATGTGAATAATGATATTATTAGAGATGCCCAACTAGGCACTGAAGTTATGAAATAATCGGTGATGAGATATTTAAATTGAAAGAATAATAATAATTGTAAAAATACATACAAGTAAATTCTAGCTGTGAGTTAGGCCGTAGGAAGAATAATTCACTCGAAAATTTTATTGGTGGTGAAGCAACTCAGGGTCTAAACTTTGTAAATACTATGCAACGATACTGACGTTAAAAGAAATATAAATTCTTATTACTGACCTCCCAAAACTTACACATTCAAAAAACACAAACACCTTTGCTTGTCAATTTTCAGACGAATAAACACAACTCCAAGGAATCAACCTCTACAATACCAGATCTAGCAAGCAATACTTTGTAATTTGTATCTATCATTGTGTTTCTGCTACTATCTAGTAGACAGCAGTACAGAGAAAACCGTACAAAATAATTCCCAATGCTCACAAAAGTGAATTTGATTGCCGGGAATTATATTTCCCAGTGCCTACTAAAGGGTTAAAATGTTTATAAAAATTAGCTTCCATAACGCACTAGCTGCGTCAGGACTTTTCTCATGATGTTTCTTCTTTTGTCTGTAATAATTAATCTGCCATCTCAATTCTGTATAAAGATCGTCCTTGCCTAACTGGCAACATCGTCAGCTGTGGAGATGAACAGAAGTTGAAATTGTGCGTGATTTCAGAGTAGTGAAACACGCACGTTCTGTTTTATGACCGACTGCCAAGTCTGCACTTCTTGGATAGATTCGATGAAAATTAACTCCCAAAGGTTAATCTTTCTTGATTAGATAGACAGATTGAACTTGACTTTGACCTTAACTAATTTCAAGGGAAGACAACTGAGCCGCATTTAACAACCAGGCTTTAAAAATGAGACGATTCTAATTGGGGATTCTATTAAGTCTGCACTAATTCGATTTGTGGATCTCAGCTGGTTCCCAGTAGAATTCTGCATTCGCTGTTACTTTACGACTTGATAGCTTTTGACGACATAAGCTAATAGGATAAAAGAGTCTTAACCTACGAGACATGAAACAAAATTAAATGTTTTTAAGTTATACAATATAGTCAATTTTAATACATTATTAGAAACCAGAATGCAACGTTTCAAGGACTGGCATTTGGAAGTGGTTTTAGTTTGAAGCAACCTGCAAAAACATTTCTAAACAAATACATGTGATGTTGGATTTTAAAATGCATTGAAACAATATTTGTCTATATATATATATATATATATATATATATATATATATATATATATATATATATATATATATATATATATATATATATATATATGTATGTATATATATATATATATATATATATATATATATATATATATATATATATATATAGGGTGGCGCATTTTAAACGAAACAGACCGATTTGCGTCCAAAGAAATTTTTTTTAAGAAACGCTGAAACAAGTCAATTTTAATATTAAGGGGGACATGTTTTGACATAAAACTCAACTGTGTCGCATCAACCCCTTAAGGGTGGTGATAAAAACCCTTATATTTTAAATAGGGAACATGGGTCGAGTGTTACACCAGTTGAGAGCTCCTTCTTTTATGAATTCAGCACACAAATTTTTTTGGAAGTTTTATCAACTCGTTTAAAAATTATTCACAGTTGAAGATGCAAAAACGCATTTCACTCATTCCGATAAGAAATGTGCTGATAGTCCATGTTTTGTTGGTGTGTAAAAAAAATTGACTATCAGAACACTTCTTATCGGAATGAGAGAAATGTGGTTTATTATTTCAGGTTATCGGTCGGTTTGATACTTGATAGTACTACCGAAAATTAATTTCACAATGGTGTATTCTGTAGAAGAAGGAGTTGAAATAATTACTCTTTTTTTTTCAAAAACGATGACTGTGCCAACCGTACCGCAAATTTGTTTAATGAACGACATCTGAACAGGCATGTTACCAGAAAATACATTTTGGAGTTAGTTGCAAAGTTTCGACAAAGTGGTTCAGTAGCCAACAACAAACGGGATCCTGAACGTGAATTTCTGGTTATAAATGAGACTACTGAGATTGAAGTTTTAGGACAAATTGCTGCAGACCCAACTTTGAGCACGAGAAAATTGGCCACTGTTTCAAACATCAAAAGAAGAATCATTCAGCGAATATTGAAGCATCATAAATTTCACCTGTATGAAATTCATCTTGTACAACAACTGAATGAAGATGATTTTGATCGGCGGCTGGAGTTTCGTGAAGTTATGACTGCACGAATAGCTGATAACGGGAACTTTCTGTTCAGTATCTGTTTTTCAGACGAGTGTACGTTTTTATTAAACTCTACAGTCGATCGTCATAATTGTCGTTATTGGGCAGATAATAATCCAAGAAATTTTCACGAAGTCCACACTCAAACTCCACAAAAATTCAATGTCTGAACTGGCATTTTTGGAGACCGTTTAATCGAACCAATTTTTCTTGATGGAAATTTGAGTGGCGAAACGTATTTGGAGTTACTAGAAGATATCGTTTAGCCTCTACTAATTGACATTATTGAAAATGATGACCGCTATCAAGAAAATCAATTAGTGTTTCAACAAGATGGAGCTCCTCCGCATTTTTCACAACGTGTTAGGCAGTTTTTGAACAGAGAGTTTCCAGGGCAATGGATTGGGCATAGAGGTGCTATTGAGTGCCCCCCTAGATCACCGAATTTAACTCCTTTAGACTTCTTTCTATGGGGCCATTTAAAGAGTAGAATTGACGCAACAGAACCGGAGTCCCTGTAATAGTTACGACGACGCATTGTTGAAGAATGCCGTCTAATAACTCCACAAATGCTCCAGAATGTCAGAGCTCGTTTTGAACAAAATTTGTACTTTTGTATGGAAGTTGGTGGTCAACGATTCGAACATTTACTTAACTGAATAAACTTTTTTGAACGCTTGGTTTTGTTTTCTGTTTTTTTTTTTTTCAACAAAAAATTGACTAAATAGTGCACTTCTTATCACAATGAATGAAATACGTTCTTGCAACTCCAACTGTGAATAATTTTTAAACGAGTTGATAAAACTTCCAAAAAAATTAGTGTGCTGAATTCAGAAAAGAAAGATCTTTGAAATGATGTAACACTCGACCCATGTTCCCTATTTAAAATATAAGGGTTGTTATCACAACCCTTAAGGGGTTGATGTGACAAAGTTGAGTTTTATGTCAAAATATGTCTCCCTCAATATTAAAATTGACGTGTTTCAGTATTTCTTAAAAAAAAATTATCTGGACGCAAATCGGTGTGTTTCGTTTTCAGTGCGCCAGCCTGTATATGTATAGACAAATATTTTTCAAATCACACACGCCAGGGCCTCAATATGATGACTGCGGGTAGTGTTTTGTACATTCCCGCTTTTTGTCTAATCTGTTCATTTATTTTACCGTTGTTTACTTAGTAAATTTTTGTAAATGTACTAATGTACTTATGCTGGTTGTAGTGAATACGCCCTAGGTTTGTTATTAATGAATTATTTGTTATTATTAAGAGAGTATACTAATAGAGAGATTTTCGGATTTTTTTCTAATGTACGCGAATAACGGATACTTTTCGCACAAAAATACACCAAAAAAATTTTTGAATGCGCAATTTTTTAAGGTATTACAGTAATTGTAATAACACTTTACATGTAGCGAGAAGTAGGTATGAATTTTAAGTAATCTGGTTTATAAATTTTTCCAAACTAAAAATAAAATCTAGAAGACATAAATTGAAACGACTTAAGTGATTAGAGTGCAATGCCTGACAAAGACAGAGTACTTACATGCCATGCGTAGTTTGATACATACTCAATCATAATCAACAATAATCAAACACTAAGTGAAGAATTGGAACCTGTGATGAACACTGATAAGTACACCATAATACATCTTTTTAAAGACCTAACGATCGTTTCGCTCACAACGTTAGCTTCATCAGAGGATGAAATATTATAAACTAATGTTTGCTTCAAACTGTATCTATATTGTTTCTTAGGTAGACGAACGAAATCGAAAGTAAGCTTTTAAGTCAAAGGCACATCTTTTGTGTAATGTAACTTTATTGGCCGGACGAGATTATTGAACGTCCTCCTATCACTTTAAACTGATAGCTTTAGGAGTGTTTATCTAGTTCACAGGCAAAGAGAAAATAATGAACTTGAGATGAGAGGCGCCGCTTTATTTAAGGAATTTTGGTTCTTTATTGATTTTGAAATATAAATGCTTTCATACACATCAAGCATCGACTATTGTCTAATATTTTTGATAAGATTCAAAATATCTTTATGAATATGGTGGTTATTATCCCATATATGTTGTGCCACGCATGACTTGTCTACACTGCCGTCTCGCAAATGTGCGAGATGTTCAAGCAATCTGATACCTATGTTTCTTTTAGTCTGCCCGACGTATTTAAGATTACAATCTTTACAACCTATTTCAAAGATACCCGAAATTTCAGCGGATTTATCTTTATCTTTCGTATTACCTAACAAATTTCTTAAATTAATTTTTTTTTGAAAAAGTTAGCTGCAAATCGGCTTTCTTAAAAACACTATTCAGTCCTTTTGTGATACGTGGTTAAAAAGGTAGATATACAAATTTGTCTCTATTTTATCTGTCTTGGATGTAGTGCACTCGGCTATCATTTTATTTGTTCTGTGTCAGTCGATGCTTGACGCGTACGAAAGCATATTTCAAAATCAGAAACAAAATTCCTTAAATAAAGCGGCACCTCTCATCTCAAGCACATTATTTTCTCTTTGTGTGTGAGGTAGATAAACACTCCTAAAGCTGCGAGTTTAGAGTAATAAAGGAAGTTTAATAACCTCGTCCGGTTAATAAAGATACAATACGCAAAAGATGCGCCATCGACTTAAAAGTTCCCTTTCGACTTCTAAGAATCGATATAAATATAGGTGAAAGCAAAGATTAATTTAGAATAATTCATCCTCTGATGAAGCTAGTGTTGTTAGCAAAACGATCGCTCGGTCTTTAAAAAAATGTGTTGTGGTGATTTGGGTTTTCTCGAAGTGTACTTTTTAATAATCAAACATTAAATAACACGCGTAAAACAACTACCCGATAGAAATCTTGGCCACTAGAATCGCAAAAAGCAATTAAGTCCTTTATCAACAATTACGACGTTAAAATGACACATGACATGAAACTAAAAGAAAATATGGAATGTTTCCCAAACCATGATTACACAATTTTTGGACACAGAATTGGTTCAGAAACACTCATCACTTAGAGCATAGAGGCAAGAACAAGTTCTTTAAATTTCAGACCTTTTGGATTTTAAATAAAAACGTAGCTTAAACTTAAACGTTATATATGACACTCCTTAATTATTTCGTCAAAATGGCTGCTGAAAGTAGCAACTGTGCTAATCATTTGTAAATCAGCAGTTTTCTAAGCGATAACTCGTTAAAAATTTAATTTTTGCAAATATAATGACATAATGTACTTATTTCATTCGTTAGTAAATATCATATTTTAGGAATATGAGAAGATACGAAAGAATGAACAAAATCGGCTCACGTCGCTATGAAAATTATTTTAAAGTAGTTTGTTATCTTCAAATTTAAAAATAAGATATTATTTAAGGTATAAACAGTCGAATGTGTTGCAACGACTAGTGGACTAGTCACAATGCTATTAATTCGGCAATTACCTGTTTACTTACATTGTTTGGGACATAATATAAAATTTCTTGGAGCAGCAAGTTTCCGTCTCTATGACTAACACGTAAACCAACAATTTATCAGCTAGCATAAGAAAAAAATACCTGCCACATTTAGTCTAGTTTTGGGACTTTGAGGTTTTATTCTCTAACGGAGCTAAATCACAAGATTACATAGAGATATCGATTTTAACACTTTCGAACAAATTCTTCAAATTAGTGGGTAGTATAAGTTTTAAACCCGTTTTTTAAGGTCTGTTTCAATTTGAGGTACTAATTTTATAACAATGTCTTACTAACGGTGTACAGGTGTCCCATTTTGGTTGCAATTGCTGGGTATCTCGGTTATTAGTAATGATAGAACCTTTCGGTTTTTGCGAACCTTTTCTGTGAAACAAAAGATGCCGCAAACAAAATTATCACAGCCCTCTTAGTTTTTTTTAGAGTTTTTACGTAAAATCTAGTGGCGTAGTTATCTTTTTCGAAATATTACTGTTTTTGAAATATCGACCAATGTTTGGTTTTTTTTTAATGGGACACACACTATATTCGTCAAGAAATTAATTTGCATTTTCACAAACTTCTCAAATTATAAAACATTATTGGTCTATTTTAATCTTAGTTTTCATAAATTCGCATTCAAAATTTTCCAGTAGGCCACACAAAAAATCCTGCTGTTTATCATTTACTTGGAAGCAAGTGACAGTTCCCAAAATTTGTTCCATGCCGTGTCACTGCTTATCTTAATTATCCAAATTTTTTGTTTCATTTTCAAATTTGGCTGTTTTTTGTATTAGCTAATTTTTCGTTAAATGAAAAATTCGCTAATGAGGAGATCTGTGTTTATATATATATATATATATATATATATATATATATATATATATATATATATATATATATATATATATATATATATATATATATATATATATATATCACACCGATAAGTCAAAAAATAAAGTTCCAATTTTGATGAAATTTGGTATGTACCTTCCTTTTGCAAGTGGTTTGGGTAAGTTCGTTAGCCAGGAAAATCGGACCAGTTTTCCGGGAAATTTTTTATATCTCCGAAAATAAGAGAGCTATGACAACTAAATTTGACATATACGTTTCTACCTTAAAGTTACTCTACACGGTAAAAATCAGATCTCTAAGTTAAAATTTAAAAAAAGTTAAAAAGTTAAATATATTTAAGGGAAAAAAAAGTTGGGTCCCACTGGTGATCAGATGAAAGCACAAGAACAAAATATTTCATGTGATTAATAAAACCAATTGAAAAAACGGTTAAGTTTTCTTGGCGCAAAAGTGTCAAGAAGTAGCAGAAAAAATATTTTGACATTTTTATAATTTTTTTCCTGGAACGTCAAACTCGCGATTTGGAACGTCAAAATTTTCAATTTTCAGACAACAAATTTAAATCAAATACGGATTATGTCAAAAAAATCTCTTAATAAATGTGTTTCACAAAGCCTTAAGTTTCAGCTTCAAGCATCAGTGTCCTTCATTTTATTAAAATATTTTCGGAAAATCCATTTCAATAGGCCCTCTTTCTGATGCTTCGGCAGTAGTTTCCACTATATAGTTTATGGTTTAATAGTCTATATTTTAGCAAATTTTCGTAGAAAAAATTCGTTATTAAGAAGACCGCGACTTACGAATTTTAAAAAGATTTCTTCAAATGAGCGCGAACTAGAACCCCCAAAACCCATATACGGGGTCAGTTTCAGTTTTTGCACATATACAGAGTGACGCATTTCTAGGGTAAAGCTCAATATATCCATTATTATACAAGATATGAGGAAAAAGTATATACGTTAATAGGGTGTCTCGAGCTGTATCTTATAAACCTAGTTTGACAATTGCAGGTGGCCCATAAGTCGTCGGTGATACACGCTTTATTTTTTTAATAGAGCACCCTTAAGTATTTTTTTTTTGTTTTCCATCAAATTATAATGCATGTTTGCAGAGGAACAAAATGATATCGTTCATCGTTTTTGAATTATTTCAATTGTTTTGCAACTTTTTACGTTTTTTGCATATATTTCAAACGCATATCACAAATTCTGATATGGCATTTTTATCAATAGATAAAGGAGCCCCATGGAAATGACACATTCAGAGAGCTTTTTCTTTGTATTACCCGTCGAACAATTTGGAAAGTTTTCGCAGAAATGTTTTTAGTGTTTCCGTAGAAATCATTTTTTCTAAGATTTGTGCGATATGTTGGTAATGAATAGAAATGTTTAGTAAGTTATTGTAAAAAAAAAGTAGTTGAATTTTTGTGAAAAATATAATTTAGTGTAACATTACTGAAGGCAATTTATGTAAAATAAATTATCATTTTTTTTTTCAATTTTGGTCCTAAAGCGGTTTGCGAATAATTATATCTTGTCACGTGTGTAAATAGCTTAAAGAGGTTCGTTGGCCAGGAAAATCGGAGCAGTTTTTCTGAAACTTTTTAATTTTATTTTCGGGAAATGTTTGTACGTTTTAAAACAACAAAACTATTTTAATGAAATATGGTACATTGTTAGTGCTATATGGGTTATACTATTAACCAAATGTCCTTCTTGTAAAAACAAGACATATTTTTCATTAAAAACATTTTTACGAAAATTCGCTACCATAACGCATTTGCTGCTTCCAGAACTTTTTTTATTAATTGTGTGAAGGTATATTTGTGACTATGGCAGTAAAACAAACTTTCAAACATTTTGAAAAATACGATGTTAGCTTGTTTTATATTAAGTAATGAAATTGTTGAAGTGGCATCTGGGATGTATTTTAACACGTAAATGGTTGGTTTTCAGTAATGTTTAAATACTACTGCTTCATTTTTATTTAGATATCCAGAAAATAGGGAACCCAATACATCCATTTTTACCGTACAAAAAAATACTTGATCACGGATCATTTAACAAACCTCGTTCAAAAACATATAATAGAGAAAATTTTGCGGTTGGGGAATTCACAGTTTTGACTAATGTAGAAGCTTACCCTACAAACTCCTGTAGATCAATTAAAAGGAGCGTAGGGATTCCAAAAGCTAAAGTTCAAGATATTCCAAGAAAACACAAATACCACCCATACAAATTTGGGTTTGTCCAGCACCTACACCCTGGGGATGCTCAACGTCGAGTAGTCTTCTGCAATTGGTATCGGGAAAGATGCGATATGGTTAGAGATTGTGCAACAAAATTTATGTGGTCAGACGAAGCTCATTTCAGTAATTCTGGTATACTTAATATGCACAATAACAAATTCTGGTCCCAGGAAAACCAGCACCAAATATTTCCCAGAAGACAACAGGGCAGGTTTGGTCTAAATGTGTCTTGGTTGATATTAGGAACACAGATAAAATTTTATATCTTTGAGGAAAACCTAACAGCCAATCGTTACGTTGAAATTTTAGAGACAGTTTTTTAGACACAAATTAAATATAATCGACAGAGTCACGGCAATTACATATGCACAGTCTTTCACGAAGGACACTGGTATGTTATCAGGACCTGCTGTCATAGCATTACCACAGTTGTAAAGAGCTTTCTGAATATCACCTTAATAAAAAAAGTATTTCTTACACCTTTTAAATAAGGCCGATATTGAACTTTTACGAACTATGGGGACACCGTGTATATTCATTTAAGCTTCCTATGGACGGCAAGCTGTACTAAAAAAGACACAATAAAACAAAAATAAATCACACGAAGCAATTGCAACATCGTACCAACATAAATGATATTCCAAAAAATTAATGGCCTCATAACTGCTTTTATGTTGGTGTTATTGCGGAATCCCCGGAAAGAAGAACGTAATCAAAATCTCTGTATATAGAACAGGCTAATGATACGGATTATTGCATTTTTGCTTTCAGACTTTCGGTATTGAACTTCCTACTTGGTCGCGATATTTCACGGTGTACCCCATTGTCCCTAAAAACCATAAACAACCTTTCAAGTGTAATATTCTATTCAAACGCTGGTTATCTGAAAATGCCTGAATGCAATTTCCGCATTTGTAAAAAGTAGTCTCGCTAAATGTGATATAGTACAATCTCGTCTGTCATTTTCTAGGCCAAGGTTGCACACTCCAGTTAATCAAATCAATTTGCAATACAAGATTGGAGATTCGCTGACTCTCAGCTTAATGCAGTTAATATTGACGCCCGTTGCATAGTTTTACCATTATTAGCACCTTTTATTGGTTCACGTTGTGCTGTGTTCTCTTATAAAATGCTTATGCCGACCTAGTATTTCAAATGGTGTCCCATAAAGATGGATGCTGGAGCCATAAATTTAACTAATAAATAGAGAGAAATGTTGAATCAAGAATTCCGGTCCCAATTACTATATGACCATTGAAAAAGGAAACCTTCCGTAATATTGTCAGATATCACTGTAGATGCGATAAAACGTATCTCTTTGCAGATTGTTACAGGATATATTCAGTTTCCTAAAAGCTTGAAAAGATCGTTGAATCCGACATGTTTTCTTGCTGGGTTAACTATTTTTCTATCTACAAGATTTCAAACTTCGTTTTTCACAGTATGCGCATGTATTTATTTAATTTTGGTTTATTTAATTAACTGGTATACACCATTATTAGGTGTATAAAACTTTCTTGCGACTGTGGGTAACAAATGTATTATTTGTAGCGAATTTTCATAAAGAAAAAAAGAGAGTTAACGACTTTCTAATATTCGAATCCTTTTACTGAATTTTCTTTCAAAACAATTACTAATGGGGAGATCGCAACTTTTGAAATGTAAAGAAACTTTTTTAAATTAACGGAAACTAGGACCTCTAGAAGCCATATCCGGGGTCAGTTTTAACTTATATATATATATATATATATATATATATATATATATATATATATATATATATATATATATATATATATATATATATATATATATATATATATATATATATATATATATATATATATATATACGGCGCGTGTGTGTGTGTGTGTTTCACACCGATAACTTAAACACCGATTTTTATCAAACTTTGTGAGTACCATCCTTTTGCAAATGGCTTGGACAAGTTCGTTATCCAGGAAAATTGGCCCAGTTTGGAAAACTTTTATATCTCCAGAAATAACAAAGGTATGGCAACAAAATATGGGACGCGGGTTTATGTAATAAAAAGTAAACTATGTACCAAAATTTAGATCTGTAAGTTATAAGAAAAAAAGTTATAGTCATTTAAAAAAAATGGGTGCCGCTGATGACCAGAGAAACTCACACAAACAAAATATTTTATGTGAATAACAAACTCTATTGTATATTACAGACAAATATTAAGTTGTTTTTTTTTTCGCGCAAGAAGATCAAGAAATGCCAGAAAAATACTTTGCAAATTTTAGAGTTTTTCCTCTTAAAACATCAAAGTCGCGATACAAAATTGGCAACGTTTAGGCAAAGAATCTGAAACCATTACGGAATATGCAGAGAAAATGTCGCAAGAAGTGTGTTACAAATCCTTAAGTTTCAGCTTCAACCGCCATTGCTCTTCATTTTACCAAAATATTTCCTGAAAATTCATTTCAAACACAACCTTTCTCTGAAGCTTTGGCAATAGTTTTAGTTATAGATTTTATGATTTAATATTCTATAACTTTTAGCTAATTTTCGTACAAAGAATTCGCCAATGCGAAGACCGCGACTTTTGAATTTTTTCTAGTGAGCCAAACTAGGCCCCCTAGAACCACAATGCGAACATAGTTTCAGTTTTTATCTGCTTACATATATACAGGGTGCCCCATTTCCATGGCAAAGCTCAATATTGCCGTTATTATACAAGATATTAGAAAAAATTATACGTTCATTACATGGCGTCTCAAGCTGCATCTTATAGAATTACTTCGGCAATCACAGGCTGGTCCATAAGTACTTGGTGATACAAGTTTTCTTTTTTTCTACGAGCACTTCTTATATTATTGCTTTTTTGCATTTTCCATCAGTTATAATGCATGTTTGTAGGGAAAAATTGCGTTCATCATTTTCAAGTTATTTCATTTTTTTGCAACTTTTCACATTTTTGGCACATATATATATATATATATATATATATATATATATATATATATATATATATATATATATATATATATATATATATATATATATATAAATTATGAAACGGCGTTTTTACTAATAGATAGTAGAGCTCCATATAAAAGTAACGCATTCAGAGAGTTCTTCGTTTATAGTATTCGTCAAAAAAATAGAAATGCCGTATACAAGGCTCTCTCAAATAGTGCCTGAATTTGAAAAAATCAAACTGCCGTAACTCAATCGCTTTAAATGGAACAGCGTGAAGGCCATAATAATAAATGGTTAATAAGATATTGTAAAAAAATTCAGGTTTTCGTGCAAAAATTGTAAATTTTCATCCAAAAAACCTTCTGGTAATTTCATCGAAAAGCTTTTTGGGGGTAAATAGCTTGAAGGGGTTCGTTGACCAAAAAAATTGGACGAGTTTTTTCAGGAATATTTTTAGTTTATTTTTGGAAAATGTTTGTACTTTTTCAAACAATAAATTTATTTTGATTAAATATAGTACATTGTTTCTACTATATAGGTTATACTGATAACCAAATTTGATGCATGTGCAGTGAAAGGTACATATTTGCTATTAAAAACATTTTTATGAAAACTCACTACCATAACGCACTTGCTCCGTGCAGACTTTTTTCAAATGAGCGGGAACCGGTGCTCCTAGAACCCGTATCCGAGGTCATTTTCGGACACTATATGTTAATGTGTGTACAACATGGTTTTTATAATAATAATAATACCACAGTAGACAAACTCCGCACCCAGAAATCTTAGACATGTGCGGGGGAGCTTACATTCACATATAGACAAAGGACACCACCCATAACTCATCAGAAGCCGGCCTTTCCACATTCGAGTGAATAAGACCGACTGATTGAATACGGTTTGCGAATATATATATATATATATATATATATATATATATATATATATATATATATATATATATATCTTGAATACGCTATATTTTTGAAAGTATTAGAGTAACTGGAATGAAACATACATGTAGCTAAAAATACTACGAATAACCTTTGTTGTGAATTTTAAGTAATTTGATTCCCAAAATTTTTACTTTTTGCCAAATAAAAAAAAAGTCCGGACGCAGCAAGTGCGTTATGGTAGTGAATTTTCATAGAAATGATCTAGCACCAAATATTTTATTATAACTTTTTTTTTTCTTATAACATAGAAATATAGATTTTGGTATATAGTCTCCTTTTAATGTTGTAAACTTACGTACAAAATTTGGTTACCGTAGCTTTCCTACTTTTTGAGATAATTTTTTTTTAAAGAAAACTAAAAATTTTCCTGGAAAACCTGGTCAGATTTTCCTGACTAACGAACTTATCCAAGCCACTTACAAAAGGAAGGCACATGTAAATTTTAGTAAAATCGGTCCATGATTTTTTGAGTTATCGGTGTGATATATATATATATATATATATATATATATATATATATATATATATATATATATATATATATATATATATATATATATATATATATATATATATATAAATTGAAACTGACCCCGGATATGGGTTCTAGGGGTCCTAGATCGCGCTCATTTGAAGAAATTTTTTCAAAATTCAAAAGTCGAGATCTCCTCATTAGTGAATTTTTTCTAAGAAAATTCACTAAAACGAAATTATCCAAGCGAAAAATCAGCCACGTTTATAATTTCGCAAATAATTTTCTTCCAAATATGAATTAGGTTTTCTTCTGGAAAGCTTTTGTAACTTCAATGAACTTTGTAATCCAGGATTCTTTTCTTAGAGAGACTTACAGTACCTAGATATACCAAGTTTTATTTTTTTAGCTTCATAGAAAATTGAGTTTAGGGCATTAAAAGCTTCTGTCTCAAAAGGAGCTAAAACACAAAATGAAACATTTTTTATGATAATAGAGAAATATCACACATTCGAAAAAAATCTTCAAATAGGGACGTATTAGGATCTCAAAAACCGATCTTCAAGGTCTATTTAAAAAACGCACGTGCTATGTCCCAAATTATTATTTTTTTGATACAGGAGGGAGAGATGCCTCATGCAGACCTCATTCACGACACCGTAATGCCGTGGGATATCGAGGTACTGTGAGACTCGTACTCTTAGTACACCTACTCACTACAACTCCCTCCCTAGAAGTACCGGACCTTAGTCCATACCTCCGTCGGAAAGAATACACACAATTACTTTTGGGTTTGAATGTTGCCATTCTGGTTTTGCCGCGGGTAAGTATAAGGTTTGGACGCTTATGCTTATATGGAAGTTGCTCATCGTAGTCGGTGGCACTACGGAGAAGAGCATTTGGGTGAGAAGCGGCTTTAGCGAACTTAGTTGTGGATAGTTGAGTTATAAAATCAAGTATCGAAGGCATTTCCAGATCAGAATAAATCTGACTGTTTCTGAGAAACCATGGCGCTCCGGTAACCATTGTCAGAATTTTATTCTGGATGATTTGAAGGGTCTTGATGTGTGTTGCGGCCGCGGTGGCCCATGCAGGGGATGCATAGGTCAATGCTGGCCGGATGACGAATTTGTACATGAGCAATTTATTGTTCATGTACAATTTGGAATTTATATTTTGAAGTGGGAACAGCTTCGAGATGAACATCGAGGCTTTTTTTCGGGCGTGTTCGACATGGGGGCGCCATGTTAAGTGTTTGTCGAGGAAAACCCCGAGGTATTTGGCGGAATCTTGCCAGGGAATTAGACGGTTGACTAATGATACGTGTTCGTAAAGTGTGTGTCTCCTCTTGGAAAATAGGACTGCTGAACATTTATCGGGGTTTATGGCTAGAAGGGATTTCCTATACCATGCTTGCAGCTCGACTACGGCGATCTGAAGTCGTTCTGTTATTATCCTCGGCTGAGTGGAACTGCTGAGGATGGTAGTGTCGTCTGCGTACAGTGCGTATGTCACGTTTAGGGGGGCTGTCGGAATGTCTGCGACAAATATATTGTACAGCAGAGGGGAGATAGCGGGAGACCAGCCGTGGCTGGGTACGTTCTAGATCTGGCTCCCAGATGTTTGACCTGGTACTTCCTCTGTTGCAAGTATGACCTGATTAGCAGAATCAGAGGGGGAGAATACTTAAATAATAGTAGTTTGTTTAGGAGGCCCGCATGCCAAACACTATCGAAGGGTTGATAAATGTCAAGAAAACATGCAATAGTTGACTTGTTTTTATTAAATCCTTCGGTAATGTTTTCCACCACACGAAGGACCTGGTCTGTGGTGGAGTGCTGGTGTCTAAAACCATTCTTCATCCGGGAGGGTATGACTTTCTGAGGTGAATGAAGCTAGCCTTTTCTGAATAAGTTTTTCGGCGATTTTGCCGATGACTGGAAGTAGACCAATGGGCCTGTAGTTCTGAGGGATCAGCGGATCTTTGCTGGGTTTCGGAATGTTGATGATGTCGGCAAGTTTCCACATGGAAGCAAAATGTTGAAATCGAAGCATGACATTCATAATCGTAACTAGGAAACCAAAATTCCTTTACTCTTGACATTTGCCTGTTTTATTGATAATATTATACACTAGATATTACACTTTACATAAATTCCAGCGTAGATCGTCCGAAATTGTTAAAATCAATGTAGTGAGCGTGGTTTTTTTATCAGTATTTTGCCAACCACTAGAACTTCTGGGCCCTGTATATCGATCTTGTTTGATAAAACACATTTACGTAAGTCGTATGTACTAGCTGCTTAACCGTAGCTGATAGTCTTAAGGCATGTCATCATTTATAAAGTTGGTTATTTCCACTCTCATTAAAAGTAGATATTGGGCGAGTCGATGTAAACATATTGTTACGAGTGCTATGTTTAAGAAACGGGAGGATAATGAGGGGAATAGGGGGACACTGAAATAATTCTGGACTAGAGTGATATAGTAACGATGTAGGGGAATGTGGGGCAAGTTGGACCCTCGGGGCAAAGCGGACTTCTCCCACCACGCATAAAAGAAAAATCCGCGCGCGACCACAGTTAGCAGGTCTTGAAACTCACGCCGAAACCGTATTGTTAGTATGCTTTCGACAGCAGCCGCGTCACAACCCTGCGCGTCCTTGAATGCCTAAGTTTTTCGTGATCTGTGATGCAATATTTAGTGTTTACAAAATAAGCGATAATAAGGTATGTTTTTGGAGTTTTTAAGTTGTTAATGCGTCTTTGAATTGTTGAATTTTTGCTAGAAGTTATCATCAGTAACTTTTTGGTAGACAGTTCCATTCTTTTTTTAACGGCTTTTTTGTTCTAAAATGGTCCTGCGGGGCAAAGCGGGTTTTTTCAGCGGGGCAAAGTGGTCAGTGGCCGCTTTGCCCCTATACCTCAAGATTATTTGTTAAAATTTTTGTGTAGCTTACTATAGTGCTGTGAAACCAGCATTTAGACACTCAGCATGACGTTTTCAGCTACATATTATGTTTTAACAATCTTTTGTACCAATTTTTATATTACTTATACCAGTTTTAAACTGCATATTTTTGATTGTTTTAGTTTGAAAATGGTACGGAGCTATAAACGAAAATCAAACCAACAATCTTGGTCCGAAGAGGCTGTGGCAAGGGCTATAGATGACGTAAGAAACAAATCCATGCCTATTAAAAAAGCAGCTTTAACCCACCAGGTGCCTAGAACCACTTTAAGGCGCCATTTGAATAAGAACGACATGGAGCCAAACGATGCAGCAAAAAAAAAAGTTGGGACGATTCACCACAACTTTTATAGCCGAACAAGAAACGGAATTATCATATCCTAGAAATGGAAAGTCGACTTTTTGGACTTGGGACCACCGATCTGAGAAGGCTGGCGTTCGAGTATGCGGAGAGAAACAATATTCCTAATACATTTAACAGAGAAAAAGGTTTAGCTGGGCGCGATTGGATTTATAATTTTTTAAAGAGGCGCAAAAATATTTCTTTGAGGTTGCCAGAACCCACATCACAAGCAAGAGCTACAGCGTTCAACAAAGACAATGTTTCAAAATTTTTTGCGCTTCTAGGAGAAATGTTGGAAAAACACAGTTTCTCACCAAGTCGGATATTTAATTGTGATGAAGCAGGACTACTGACAGTACCAAACAAACCATCAAAAATATATTCTTTAAAAGGGAAGAAACAAGTTGGAGCACTGTCGTCAGCGGAGAGAGGGACCCTTTCTACATTGGAAGTTTGTTTTAATGCTGCGGGCTTTTATGTTCCCCCTTTAGTAATTTTTCCGAGAGTGCGAAGATCTCCTCTTCTTGAAAAAGGCTTGCCTCCAGATTCAATTGCTGCATATCATCAATCAGGATGGATGCAATCTGAAATATTTTCAGGTGTCTGGTTCAAACAATTTTTAAAGTATGCTAAACCCACCAAAGAAGATCCGGTCCTATTGGTATTAGACGGGCATGCAACCCATACCAAAAATTTGGAATTTGTGGAAATGGCGCGAGCCAACAATGTGCATGTTATAGTTCTACCCCCACATACATCTCATCGACTGCAGCCGCTCGACGTGACTTTTATGCGACCTCTTATGACATATTACGAACAGGAGGTAAAAAAGTGGCTGGTGAATAATGCAGGAAAACTGGTAACCATTTACGAAGTAGGTGATCTTTTTGGCAAGGCATTCCAAAGAGCTGCTACTACAGAAACGGCTTTGAATGGGTTTAGAGCCACTGGAATCTATCCCTATAACCCGAACATATTTCCAGAATATTTATTCAAACCCTCGGAGACCACAGATAAACCTGCACCTCAGAATGAAGAAACTCAACTTCAGAACGAAATGGCACAATCTCGGAACGAAGAGATAACATGTCACAACGAAGAAGTTGAGGCTGAGAGTACACAAAAGCGTTCTGCATCACCTCAACCAGGTCCAAGCACTAGATCATCTCCACCATCTACTCCAGTTGAAACAGTAAAAAAAAGCATGGCAAAGATAACTGCGAAAACCTGAAACAGCTTTATTTTTCTCCAGAGGATATTCTTCCACTTCCAAAGGCTGGACAACGTGAACAAAAGAGATCAGTGAAAAGAGGAAGAACAATGATACTAACAGCAACTCCCAATTATGAAGAACTCAAATCTGCAAAAGTTGTTCAACCAAAGAAAGCTAACACCGTTAAAAAACAAATAGCCAAACAACTACCAAAGAAGATAGTTACTGAAAATGACTCCTCATCTGAGAGTTCTGCTGATGTGGAATATACTGAATCGGGCAATTCAGACAGTGATATTGAATATTATCCAAAAACATCTAGATTTAAGATAGAAAAAATAAACATTCGAGATCTGAATATAAACGAATTTATTTTGACGGAATTGGTTTCAGATAAACAAACCAAAAAACAATTTGTAGCTCAAATTATAAACATAGAAGAAAATTCTGCTCAGGCTAAAAAAATACAAGTGAAATTCCTACGACAGTATAGACAGAGTAAAAATGTTTTTATATTTCCAGACGTAGACGATATTAGTGATATCTTTGAGTGTGAAGTAGTGGGAAGAGTTCATATTACAAATCTGAGGCATGGGAAAATGCAGATTATATGAATATGGGTTTTTATTTTGGTATTTAAAAAAGTATTAAAGCATTTGTGTTTGTGTTATGTTCTTTAATAGTTTATCATTTTAGAAATAAAGTTTATGTCGTACCGTTCTTTAAATATTATATTCATATATATATATATATATATATATATATATATATATATATATATATATATATATATATATATATATATATATATATATATATATATATATGTATTGTTCTTTAAATAATGTCTCATGTTTATTCCCCCTATTTGAGTTTCTACCGTTGACATGGAATTAAAACTTTAAATTAAATTATACATATGGTTTTTAAGTTATCACCAGTTTATCCTCCTTATGTCCACTTTGCCCCATACGTCGGTCCACTTTGCCCCACATATGGGGCAAAGTGGGCACTTTTGACATAAAAATAAAACCTGATATGAAATAGGTTTACAGTAACAGCAAAAATAAAAGGTAATTAAACTAGATAGATAAGGTGGGCCTTAATTAAAAGGTGCAACTTTTGGAGAAAAATGTTGAAAAAATGAAATATGATAATGTTTATAAGCTTAGGGGGGCCGCTCTGCCCCACATTCCCCTAACAAGTTTCATGAAAATATGAAAAGTCTCAACAATATTTACAAACACCTCTATATATATAAACTTATGTGAACTAAATTCCTAACACTAAGTTAATATACTTAATCGGCATTCTTCTATAGGGCAAAATAAATGATCATTAATGTTATTGCGGGTATTTGCAATTCCTAACGAACTATGTATTGTATATATAAACACTTGAATGTGATGTTGCTAAATCTATGTCAGATAATGAAAATGGTGATCTAACCTACTTATAAAATTACACTTTGTAATCTTTTCCTAATGTAAAGAATAATGAAAAGGAACAGAGTTTTTTGGGAAATTTTGATAAACTTATTTTTCACACAAAATTTTATTTCTTAATGAGTAAGTATAATAAATTATCTATCGCATCGCTGAATTTGGATACAATTTGACAGCATTTTAAGAAACAAAACGGTTTTTTTTCATTTCCTGAACAATTAACTTTTGTGATGTTAGTGCCTTTTAATTATAACCGCTTCAATAAATTGGTGAATTTATAGTTACCTAAAAGTTTATGTCTAAAACAATTATGTACTTATAAAAATTAAGGCTTGAATAGGTACTGATTAATGTTTTGTTTTTGTTGCAGGTTTTTGGCAATCTGGTGGCCGTTGAAGTGTCAGATTACAAAAAAGCGATGCAAAGGGATGATACTTTGCATATGGTTTATTGCTGCAACAATGACATTGCCATGGCTGTATATCTTCGACCTGGTAACAATATATACTGAAGCACCGGATGTAGAGTTATGTGTGGAACTATGGCCAGATAATCTTAACGGAAGCTTGTATTTTTTGCTTGGCAACCTACTATTGTGCTATATTTTCCCCATGATCCTGATCACGATGTGTTATGTACTAATTTATATCAAAGTTTGGAAAAGGAACATACCTACAGACACAAAGGATGCTCAAATGGAAAAAATGCAGCAAAAGTCCAAAGTCAAAGTTGTTAAAATGTTGGTCGTTGTCGTCATATTGTTCGTGTTATCGTGGTTGCCACTATACATTATCTTTGCTAGGATTAAATTTGGAGGGGAGATCAAACCCTGGGAAGAAGAAGTATTGCCTATTGTCACACCCATAGCACAGTGGTTAGGCGCTTCAAATTCATGCATCAATCCTGTATTGTATGCTTTTTTCAATAAGAAATTTAGAAAAGGCTTCGTTAATCTAATTAAAAGTAGAAAATGTTGCGGTCGCCTGCGCTATTACGAGACGGTAGCCATGATGTCGTCTTCAACCAGCATGAGGAAATCCTCCCATTTTTACAATAACAACTCAACAAGAAAGATACCTCCAATTCCAGATAACGCTGTTGCTTACATTTACAACAACACTGGAGTCTAAGTCCATGAAATGGATGCCACATGTGGCTTTGGTTTAAATTTGTCGACAAATAAATTTGTCTTGTCTTTGGCCTCGGAGTTAAATCTGAGTATTTTTGTGTCGTTGAATGCTGGAAATAAGCAGCTAATTTAAAATTAAGAAGTAGCTTTGAAAAGTGTTTATTGGTAACTGTGAATAATAATGTAAGGAGAAATTGTTTCAACGAAAAACACGATTGCGCACATAAATGCACAATATTTTGTCATAAATTGTAAGAAGCAGAATAATGGCAGAAATGTTGATTTGGAGAAATCGTATTTTCTTAAGGAATCAATTTAAAGCTTATGGTAACTATGAGCTTTAAGATATTTAGAGAAAAACATGTAGTATGTTTTATACTACTTAACACTAGAATTATAAACACAGAAATCTATTTATTATGTAGTAAAATAGTTTTTAATAAGCATCACCTACAGCGTGTCTTATCCAATAACATTATTTCAAGGGAACCCTTTCAAAAATCTACGCTTAAATATAGTTTATTATCTCTAGTAACATCTATTTTTCCAATAATATAACGAAGATTACATACAAGTTTGTTTGGTACCATTTTAAGTTAGTTTTGGTGTTTAGGATAACAAAATAATAATTGTTTAAGCATTAGGATATTTGATGTAAAATTATCAGCAAGTTAATGTTATAGACGTAAGAAAGAAATTGTACATAATTGATGATTATCACTGCTGCCGAACTATAAAATGTTTAAATACTATTATAAGTATAGACTTGCTCGTCTCAGCATGATTTTTCAATTCTCTTGAAAAACTTTTACAGTAAAGTTATTTGACCCAATATAAGAAACGCTTATAAGATATAGTATAATACTGCCCTGTTAGAACAATATCATTTAATACTGCGTATTAAAAGTACAATAAAAATAGATATAATGGGGTAACTCTTCATTGTACACCTAGAGTAAGTGGACAACTATTTAAGTGTAATATAAGCTAACTCAGTGTACCTTAAGTGTTATAAAGATTGTGAAATATCTGTTGTTGATTCTAGCTACGTAAGATTTCAATTGTAGGATTATGAAGAGTTAATAACAATAACGTGTTTTGACAATCTCACGAAAACTGTTGTCCTCACAATATTTTACTAAAAATTCATGAGCCCATTGGTAATTTATTGTATACGCAACATTTTTGTCAGATTGACAATAAATATATAATCAATAAATGTAGATATATGAAACGTTATATAAGATATATAACTAATATATTTTAAAAAGAAACATAATTGGACAAAAAAATATAAACGTGCAAAACCAGAAATATTATATAAAGTATTGATTAATTTAATTGGGATTTATTTTCGTTCTTTGCATACTGTATGCGTCCATGCCACCGCGAGTGATTCCAGAACGTACATATTGCTTAGTAGTTTCATATTCAGAAACTACCTAAGAAGTTAGGATAGGGAAAGTAAACGTAAATTTTGAGAGGTTGGTACAGAGACTCCTGAAGCCACTATACATATAGATGTAGTAAAATAATACGACTATAACAAAAGAATCTTATTTTTACTATAAACCATGTCTTAGGTCAAAAAGACAAAAGTTTAGCGTTAGAAGCATGGTCGGAGGATCTATTTTTAAAAAGCAATATTATTTTTGCAATACTTACAATATACTACTTAAAAATGTTTATTAAAATCTATGATTTTCATTATATTAATAAGATACATTAAATGGTAAGTACCATTTGATAAGTCTCTAAACTGAGACAATACTTGACGTCGAATACTAAAAGATAAATAACGTTTCAGCCACGTGTCAGGGTAGTATTTCCTAACTATGTGTAACTTATTTTCTCTACGTGATAAGTAGGTATACTAGTTTTACAAGATATAATCACATATACATATATTAAAAGTATCCAAAGCAAATCTGAGTAAAGTCTCAAGTCTGCAGTAAGCGATACAGACAAATCATCGAATAATATTTTGATAATCACTCCCCACTTATCAAAAAATTGTTAAAGTTAGTCTCTGATTAATAAATAATAAACCTGCTTACAGCAGTGAGAATGGTCAGTAATAGGATTATCGAAATCCTGTTTAACGTAGTGAGGAATGTTTAAGCGTACGCCTACAATTTTTGCCAACATTAGCAATGTTGCTGCTGGACTGACATCATAAACTTGTTGATCCAGCATAATTTGTTGGTTTCCTAATGAAAACATGTACAGCCACTTTTGCAAGTAAATAATAAGTTTGTATAATAACAAATACCACGATTGTTATATACCTCCAAGAAATCGAGCTCAGGGCGTTCCACTGATGTTAAATAACATGTTATTTTTTTATTCTTATTTCAGCTAGAACCTAACGGTGCAATACATAGACACCAGTATATACGGGTGCCCATCAAAAACTATTCAAGCGTGTTTTTGTGCATTTAAAATTATCTCTTTAAAGAACTCTTGGGCAGGTCGTTTTTGGTTTTAAGGTATAACTATTTTTTTGCGAATGTCAAAGCTGATACTTCATCTCCCAAAACTGGATAGCCACCCTCTTCAAATTTTTAAAGAGAAAGTGGAGACGAGTGACACAACGCTTGAAAGGCTACCCAATTGTCTATTCGATCGTGTCCTCAGCTGTGAAAATCTTTGAAACTCTTGCAAAGATATTTTTTAATAAGTGTTGAAAAGTATGACCCAAAAATTTAATTACCTTGGGGAAGCAAAAAGGTTTTATTGGATAAAAGCTCTGGTTCAGCTAGTATCTAAAACAATACTTGAGAAAATGTTAAAAACGACCTTCACCAGTCTTCATGCAAAAATACCATTTTTGTTCAACTCGATTTCTCATGTTCTGAAGTATTTCGTGTATTATAAGACAACATTCGGCAACGATGCGCTGACGCAAATCCTGCAGATTGGTAGGCTTAGTTGTATTGGTTTTGTTTTTTAGATGTTTCCATAACAATAACTCCACTGGCGTTAAGTCCGGTGAGCTCGGGGGACATTCTATTGACCCACGTTTTCCGCTCAGACTGTTTGGAAATATTTCATTTCATCGTATACCATGGACTTTTTATCATAGCTTTCGTTTGTATGATATCTGTTAGAGAGAAGTCAATGTTACTTTGCAGTAATTCTAAATACAATTCAGTGGTAAAGTTTCCTGGTAAGAAGAAAGGATCGACGAGATGGTTACCTAAAATGCAATCCCAATGATTCAGTTTCTGTGAGTGTTGCGTCTGTACTTCGCGGAATATTCTTGGACTTAAATCTAAATAGTAGCGGAAGTTTTGGCCATTTACATTATCACTAAAGAAAATGAAGCATTCAGCAGATATTGCTCAAAAACTCTTATTATCTATAGCACGATGCGTGGCTATTTTGCAAAATTGTAGACCGTGATCAATATCCTCCTCGTTTAGTTCTTGTAATGGCTTTATTTTGAATGTATGGAATTTATATTCTATAAAAATTACTTGTATCCTTTTGCAACACATACCAGGAACATTCTAGTGCTTAATATGGATCTATCATGACGTGTCCCAAAACTGCTACTTCTACAGCTTCACTCCCCACAGGCAGTGCTGAGCGCGACGTTTTTTATTTGCAACAGGATCAGTATTTCTAAACTTTTCTACTAGGTCTCAAACGTGCTTCCAAATAGACACCTTTTGAAGATGTTGCTTATCAAATAACCGGTTTGTTCTATTCGCGCACTGATCATTTTCTAAAAAAATAATCGTTTTTTCACATTCCTAAATTGAATAAACCATGAGTGAAGATTGGAACCTGTGATGAGCACTGTTCCTGTTGAGATATGTTCCTGAAAAATTAACATCAACCGCGGTTGTGGTATTGTGTTTGAGCAAGTTGAATGTCTGCACGTTCCGCTCTTCGGAGGAGGCATAAAGCCGTCTGTACCGTGTACCATGCGATGTTGGACACGTTAGAGATCCCTACACGTTTTATAGAAAGGCAGGGGTTTGGCAAAATTTCTAGGATAGTGAGGTGAAACTGCTCCCTGGAGTCGGTGATTGGCCCAAGTCGCCATAAGTACAAGTTGGAGACCCTAATTCATTATAACTCAGTTTTCAGATCCCACGGTCGTTTCGCTAATAAAGTTAGCGTCATCAGCGAGATGAATAAATCAAGTGCAAAAGACTAGGACTACTATTTATATGTTAGTTGACAAGCAGTTGCGAACAGCGTCCTCTAGGGAGGCATACAGATAGACCCCTACTGTTGAGTCTTAAATACCTGTAATTAAAACTCCATACCTGCCTTTGTTCCACCGTGCGTCGCTATCAAGTAATCCTAACATAAAGGACACGCCGGTTAATAAAATAACAGTTCGAACAATGGACTACATAGAACCGGACATACTCTATTCATCGAAGCAGTTTTGTTTAAATTTCTAACCATATATGTGCTTTCGTAAGCATCGAGCAGACTCGGCTGCCCGGCATTTTTGATTAACTTGAGATTTTCTTTATCTACATGATGATTATTATCCCAAATATTCTGAGCAATACATGATCCGTCAATGGTGCCATATCTCAGTTGCGCTAAATGTTCTTTAAAACTAGTAACAATAGTTCTTTTTGTTTGCCCAACATATTTAAGTTCACAATCCTTACAACCTAGTTCATAGATTCCCGACACTTCTGTCATTTAATCTTTATCCTTTGGGTAACCAAGCAACTTTTTCAATGTAATATTTGTAGGAAATATTAGGTGCTAACTGGCTTTCTTAAAATGCTATTAGAACCACGGTTTTGTCTGGTTTATATTTTCTGAATGTCGTAGATTCCGCTAGCATTTTCTTTGTTTTATGTTTATTGACTAGTTTCTCCACTAGGCAGACAGAATAAACATTATACTTAGCTACATTTTTAGTATATTCAAGTTATCTGTTGTATCTTTCTTTATTTAAGGGAAGAACATGCTAGCGGAATATATGACTTTCAGAAAAGATAAACCAGGCAAAACCGTTGTTCCTAGAGGACGCTGTTCGCAACTGCTTGGCGACTAACATATAAATAGTAGTTCCAGTCTTTTTTATCTAGATTATTCATCTTCCTGATGGCGCTAACTTGTGTGTGAAAAAGTAAAACTATAAAATGGAGCACTGAACCAAGTCAATTTCCCTGTTGAACACTTACTGAATTCAATTTTTTGCTCTCTAATTGGCATTATTTGAACTTTTCAATTAGAAATACAAATAAAATATTCTCATATCAGAATTTACCAGCTAGAAGTAATCGCAATAATTTAAAACATATCGAGAACAAACAATTTGGCCGAATAATGAAATTGGCGAAAACAAATTGGATTTTGAATTTTCTCCGCAACATGTTTAAGGATTTACAAAGCTGAATACACGATTGAATAGAGAGTTAATAAGCCTTTCTAACAATGTGTGACTTGACCACACTTGCTATTTAAAATTTTAAGGGAGATAGCTACTTCATTTGAGGAGATAAAACAGCAGCTTTGGCATTATCACGAAAATGCGTCGCCCTCACAAATCGACCTGTCTAAAGGTTTTTTCAAAGAGATACATTTATATACTCAAAATCATGCTTATATAGCTTTTGATGGGCAATCCTGTGTGAATGGACAACAGCAATAATATTTTAAAACTATTTTTAATGATACATGTTTTAAATAAAAATTGATGCACATGTTTTATGTCATTTCTCTGTTACCTTCAATTTTTCTACTTATTGTCGTCTCACTAGTGTGATAACATACTTTGTCGTTTCAAATAGTTCTCTATATTTTTATTTTGTTTTTGAAATTGACCATTTATTCCACATAAAAGTCATTTTACTTTATTGGGCTTGGATGGTAACAATTTCAAGAAAAATCACTTTCCAAATTTGTGGTGCCTGTGTAATAAGAAATAAATCACTACATCATAAAAGAAAATGAATCAGACGCATGAAAAAATGCTCGAAATATCTTGAATTGTTTTTAAAACACTAGTCGTTTAAAAAAAGTTTTTCCAATATTTGCAAATATTTCTTACCTCATGCTACATATAGGCTTGGAGACTACTTCTTTGTCTTCACTGTTATGTTTGGTTTCAGTAAGTGAAGGACGTAGCCAGCGCGTAAGTTAACTGGAGCAAGCGGCCCTTCTGAGTTCTGGATGTTCTAGGATGTTCGTCAACGTTTCCTGGTTTAGTAGAAAAGCAACATTTCGTTTAGGAACTTCAATTTTAATTCACAAATACCCTACAACATTCCAATCGCTTATCGAAATTTTCTTCTTTAAGTTCTTGTACTAAATGTATTTTGCCGGAGAAAAATATTTTCTAGAAATTCTGTAGGTTGATCTTTCAGAAATATCATAGTCTCAGGCGAAGTCGTTACAAAATATTTTACGATTTTCTTCTACGGCTATAAATAGGGCTAATCATCTTTTCCTGAAACGCCTTCTGGTGAACCTTTTATTATACTCGTGGTTTGTGATTGAGGTTCCAATTTTTTTTATTTCCTTAGATACACATGGCTACAAAACTTGCGCTAGGTTGCGATAAAGTGTATAAAATAACGTGACAGATAATTTCTTTGTTTCATTCCAGTTTCTTTATTTACCCATCGCTGAAACATGGGTTCTTTCATAAGTACACTTGGAGAACCCAAATCACCACAGCACTATTTCAAAGACCTGACGATCGTTTCACTAAACAAGTTAGCGTCATGGGAAGATGGAAAATTCAGAATTTTTCATCCTCTGATGACGCTAACTTGGTTAGTTAAATGATCGTCAGGTCTATGAAATATGTGTTGTAGTGATTTGGGTTCTTCAAGTGTACTCATCAGTGCTCATCTCAGGTTCCAGTTTTCACATAATGGGTTCTCTCTTTTTTAGTAAAGTGTATGCACAATGTTTTAAATGCAACCACTCAGCGCAGACCTAGGTGTCAAACAGAAATGCTAGATATCTACTTTGAAAAACTTACTGACAATACTATTATCAATTATTATCAGTAGAAAATACCACTACAGCGAAATAAAGTACTTTTAGTTAAAACAAAAAGTATCTACGAACGCACGAACATAGTCGCTATAAAATGATTTTTCACAAGTTACAAAAGCATTTAAAAAAAATTCCGTCCCGCAAGATACTCACAAACAAATAGAAATGAGTGACAAAATGATAAGTTGTTGAATTTTAAATATTCTACATCTCTTGAAATATTATTGTTCCAACCCCAATAAAGTTTTATCACATTGTATGCAGAAAAATCTGTAGATGCCAAATACCAAATCAAAAATCTTGAGTGCTATTGATAACAGCAAAACTGGTTGTTGAAGTGACATTGTAAGAGCAAAAAATGCAAGGCCACAGGAAAGTGTTAAAACACCTGTCTAAAACCTTTTATTGAAACCTTTTTCTTTAAATGTAAAGATATTTATTTGTCATTATTTGATGAGATAATGGCGTTAGTTCTTTTATTGTAATTTTATCAATTCACCAAAAAAAAAGGTTGTATTGGTAGGAAACATGGACGCCACGCTTGTGGCACTAGATCGAATTTAGCGGGCATATCTCAATACTTTTTTTAAATTACAATTAATCTACTTTGGAAGGCAATTGGAAATTTCTATAGAATGTACGTTCCGTGTAGTTGTATACAATGTAAAGCGTTGTCATTAAGTAAGGTTAGAAAATCATCAAAGTTTGGGTTAAGTACAGTTCCTAAAAGAGAGTATATACGAAAAAAGATAAGGGATATTTTTGTTATTCTATCTACTTATAACTAACTTTAGAAGAATTCATGCTTCATGAGTTGAGTCGCGTCCAAAATTATTACGTCTTATGGTTAGAGGTGGAAGAAGCATATTCTTTAAGCCCCTGATATTCTTTCGCAGATCCTGCATGACGCCTTCTGTAAGGCTCTAGTGTGCTTAGCATTTGATTTAAGAACACTCTGATTACTATTTGATGGTATTTTTGTCTTCATGGGGCCTCTAGATCGAAACATCAAGACCATTTAGCATGAATCAAAAACTGTAGCAATTCATAAAACTAACAAGGATGTGATTGCCAAAGAATCCTACTGGTTTTACGAAAATTCTACACTCTTCTTGGACGTACATAGGACTTACAAATAATCATATTTACAATAAACTGAAGCAACATACTCCTGTAATTAAAAATCTTTACTCTTAATCGGCATTTGTCATGTATCGTATTGGAGAAAAATTTGATTTAGGTAATGCCAAAATCATAATATCACTCATTTTATAACCTTGAGACCAAAGTGTACCGCAGAACTATCTAGATCGAGAGACGTTCATATTGCGTAAACGAGTGAGATCATGATCTTTGACTTTGGCTTATCTAAATACCCCTGATATCCCCTTTAGAAGGGAACATCTTGATAACTGAGTTCTTTTAACGACTCTAACTAATAATTGGTGACAAGTACCATGATTCCAATACAGACACAGCCAGTACCGACAATTCGACTAGTGACATCGTTAAACTACTCTGTGGAAGCAAATACTAATACTCCGACTCTTGATGAAATGAACCGATTAATAATAATAATACACACAAAGGTCATTTACATTTTAAATAACGACGACGATTTTTTGTAAAATATATTTATTTATCAACTGTATATAAAATCAGTACGATGCCATTACCGTCAATGATATGTAGCATATCGTTACTGTGTAATGGAGAGAAGAACCGTGCATGTGAGTGACCCATAACGGTTTCTTATCTCAGTGACCAAAATACTCCCAACAGCTGTTGTTTTCTTATTACTATACAAAAATAAGACATTCCCTTTTAAACTACGACAGGGAATTTGGGTATCTAAAAGAGTTATTAGAAAACACGATCGATATTATATGTCAGTAACATATAAATGACATTCTCCCGTCCAGAGGCTCTGAGCAGCTTGTGCGGGAGACGTTACATAGAAAAGGCAAAGGGACGCACACCCAACACACAGTGACAGAAACTGCCGTCACCGGGAATCGAACCCCGACACTCTGTGTAGCAGCCAAACATTCGTTCCACTGCACCACGGAGGTATGTTTTGTATGTAGGTAAGGAGAGGTATGATAATTCTAGACTTCCACGGCTACTATTGCTTGGAATGTTCAGTGACTACCAGGTTGAGGTCGAACATACTTAACTATATGTTTCGACAACCATAGCTGTGAGCTCCTACAGTAGCTAGACTGGCACCAACTAAGTGATTTTGAACGCGGTAAAATAGTCCTGATGCCACTATTCTTTTCCAGATAATAGTTAAAAAGGGGATAACAGCCGCCTACTCTGAAGCAAATCCAACAAAGATAAGTACAAAAAAGGTGTAATATTTTGGTCTGTGGTGATGATCTCGGAAAAGAACATTTTGGTGTGTCAAACTATAAGCAATTCCTCTATGACATTTCTACTCCTGGTTATGCAATAACTTGAGAATACATACATGGTTGCCTCTCCAACATTGTGAATTTATTTTAAAAGCCTAACTCTACCCAGTAATGTCGATTGTAGTCAACCGGTTCCTACCAACGAGAAGAACATTCTGGATGCAGGGAGCGTCAGGTCATATACGACTGGTAAGGAGTTAGAATTTTACCATCATGTAATATCTTGGATTATAATTACTACCGAAAAGTACAGCTAAACGTGGGGACCTAGCTAACATCTTGTAGGTTTATTGTCCTTGTAGGGCTCCGAAATCTTTTTTTAATTGATCATTTTTCCCTCCTTCAGTTTTTTTAAGAAGGTGAGTTCCAAAATCATGCAATGCCATTCGCATATTCCAACTGTAACTAGTATACCACATCGTCTTAATTATGGCTACAAATTCATCCCAGACCAAAAAGCAAGACTTGTCTGTGCATTGCAATATCCTAAAATGTGTGATTTAAGAGTTTGTATATTTTTATAAGTTTTCCAACAATAAGTTTTTTTGAGCACATATGGTTTTCCAACTCACCAGTTCACACACTGAAATCATTTCAGAACGCGATTCATAGCCCAGGCGATTCTACGAAGATAATATCATCAAGCAGTAGTCGGGTATCCCTCAGGCCTATAGTCGAGCTGCTAGAGAAAATATTAACGAGCTAAAGAGTATCTACTTTTTCATTTTATTGTAGCTTTAAAAGAAAACTTGCGAGTAAACCAAACAATCTTGAACGTGGTTGAGCCCGTGAAGCGTGTATTTATAATATATATATATATATATATATATATATATATATATATATATATATATATATATATATATATATATATATATATATATATATATATACACTGTTTCTATAAAGTAACGCATAAATTCAGTTATATTGAAAGTGACCATTATTAAGGAAAATTCAAAAACAGGTCGATTTTTATTGTCAAAAACAACTTTTTGATAGAAAAATCTTACCCCTATTGTTATACCTCTTCAAGGGGTAGCTACCTTTCAAAATTTTGAAATTGGATGGTGGGTAGTGTGATACATATTTTTAAAGCTTTCTTTTAATTCGTCGATAGTATCTGGTTTACTTTTAAATACCACATTCTTCAAATGGCCCCACAGAAAAGTCTAAGGGAGTTAGGTCAGGTAATCTCGCTGGCCACTCGATCGCCCCACGCCTGCTAATCCATCTGATGGGAAATTGTTGATCCAGATATTGTCGAACATAACGTCATAATGCGCGGGGCACTATTTTGTTGATACCACAAGTTATGATTTACCATACCAGCATTGTGTCTATCAGAAAATAAGTTCAATAACATCGGAATGAGATATTGCTGTAAAAAATTTAGATATCGTGGTTCATTTATAGTTCTATCAAAAAGGTAAGGACCAATAATCCTACTCCTAACAAGTCCCACCCAACTATTTACCTTTTGTGGATATTGTGTGTAATTCTGTGGTATTCATTTTGGATTTTTCTTGCCCAACATATGTAGTTTTGACGGTTAACTTCTCCACGTAATGTAAAAATATGTTCGTCCGCAAACAGAATATTCGCTACTTGCAAAGAGTTATCATTATATGTATCCATTAATATTGCAGAAAACTGCATCTTTCGGCCTGGATCGTCATGGGTTAACTCCTGCAAGAGCTGTAGTTTACAGGAATGAAGCTTTTCAAGTTTTAATACTTTATGTGCCGTCTGAAATGGAATCCCATTGCCTACACCAGTTTGCTGAACACTATTGTGGGGATTCTCTTTCACTGCGAATAAGACGTTTCACCTATAGACCGGCGACCTGTTTGTGGGAAATTTTCCACGCTAGACGTTTCTCGACATTTCTTATCTATTAGGGTCACTGTTGATTGATTGATAGACATATCTGGATATTTAATATTAAACAGAATATACACCTCTGCCTGAGTTCGGGTTCTGTCACCATAACCAACCATCGTTAGAACTTGGATTCGTTGAACCCTTGGAATACACTCCTCTGCCTGAATTTGGATCCTCTCACCAAAACCAATCATCATTTAGAACTTGAATTCGTTAAGCTATTTATAAACTCATTTTACCAAAAATTTAATAATTCATTCAAAAGTTGAGTATTATACGTATTCACTTTGCATGACAAACAAAACATAAATTTACTAATGTTATCTGTAGACTGTAGCGCAAAAAATTATCAAACTTATGCTTGATTAGTTTTTATGACACATGTCACACAGCAGACAATTGTTGTCATCAGCTTTATGATTGTTACAGATACGACGTAGTATACAACAAAATCTATAGAGTTCTTTTCGTACAAGAAGCCCAACATTTTGAACATTGTTTACCGACTTTAAGATATTGAAATGTCATATAATAATTATCATATCAGCATCATTAGACTAGACTATGTAATTCCCTACAGGCTTAACTTGTGTTAGGAGTTACTGATAATAAAAATGTTATTGCTCACTTCAACTTATTCCTACAAAAAAAAGCTGGTGTTGCTGAATATTGAATTGGATTAGCTTTAAAAAGATGTATCACACGACCCACCACCCAATTTCAACATTTCGAAGGAGTAACTACCCTTTGAAGGGGTATGACGGCAGAGGTGATATTTTTATATAAAATAGTTTTGACAAAAAAATCGACCTGTTTTTGAATTTTCCTTAATAATGGTGACTTTCGATTTTATTGAATTTATGCGTTACTTTATTATAGACACGGTGTACATGCTTTACCATAAAACTATTATTTTGCTAGAGGTAATATCAATGCGGAAAACACTTATGAAGTTAAATTAATAATTTAATACAAAAAACCTAGAAGCAATATTTTCGATATTTTTAGTTTTTACTTGAAATATACGACTCAATTCTCACATTTTGTATACCTAATCCTGATGATACGGTTTTGTTCTGAGTTTATGAGTAAGATGCAGGTTGAAATTTATTTTGCGTTTTTCATATGCAAACTAATGACTGGGTTCAAGAAGAAGAGTTCAAACTGTTGATACTGGCGTAGTGATTAATAGGCCATCTTATTGGAAATTTAATTCCTCATAATTCCTCTTAACATATCTAATGAATTGTTCCAAAATTTCTTTCTTGCTATCTGTAGCAACATCTAATGCAAAATATACTTGGCAATTAAGTAACTAAAATAAGCAACCAATAGGGGATGATTGTATATGACAACCCCCTTTCGCAAATTGGCAATAAATTATTCTAGATTAGCGTCCAAAAAAGTGTTGTTTATTCCTCGATAGATAGACAAGGTCGAATACCCCAATGAGAGTTTATAAATTTCTACGGCTATGCAAGCGATTTCGTTTGACGGATATCAAGTAAAGCGTTAAACACGCCTAACGATATGATAGCCCCATGTTTGTTGTATATTGGTCCACTCTTACGTATTTGGTGAATTAAAAAAAATGAGTAAAAATAATTATTTATTGAAGAAATAAACTATCTTGGCGAGCAAAAAACTATTACTCATCCTACCAACCAAAAAAATCCCAATGTTGTACAAAAAAATGAACTAATTATAAAATATGAGAAGCACGTAAAACTTCGTTCTTATTATAGCCGTAATAAGTCTTTTGGTACGATTGTTTCTTACCATTATTATGATGGTTTTCACAAATAACAGAAGTTTTTCGTTTTTCGGTCTATACCTGCGCAAGTTTCTTGAGCACAGATGAAGCAAATGTGGCATCTTTTTCAGAAATCGTCTACTCTAGACACATAATGCGGCCCATTACTTTAAATCATCTGCTTCAGACCGACTAGATTCCTCTTCTACCTCTTCCAATTTCAGTTTTTTTTTGCATTTTTCCAGTTTTCATTTCTCTCTATGTATCTTTATAATTTCTTCTGGTTGTGGAGTTGTATTCATAGATCCGTATTTTACCGTCTCCTAAGCCCGCCTCTTTCTGGAATGAGCAATGTCACTCGAACTACTTTAATGATAGTCCTCGATGTTTCTTCGAGGTGGTCCCCAATAGTACGATGTGGTCGAGGTCGCATGAGATCTTCACGTTTCCAGAGATTGGTATCTTGATTTTTCCTATCAGATTACGATATGTTCCCTAATCGGTGGTTTATAAACGAGCAAACATCACATGGAGGAATGCGTCTGCATTCAATGGGTAAATGACAGTATTTTTGAAGCCTTTTCCCACCGTTGTTGCTTTCATATAAGGCTTATAAAAAAAGTATTCAACTTGAAAATAGGTGACTGCATGTTCAGCGTGTTGAATCTTCCACTTTCGTAATTACTGATTATAATATGAAGTGATAGAACCAAAGAGAAACACATATAGTAGGTGGTATCTATGGGTACAGTTCGGATGAATACAAAACAGGACAATTTTATTTTTCCTGGCATAGTCTTATATACTAAAATTGTTATGGCAAAGTTTTGGAGAATCTGATTCACCACAATACATTTTTTAAGACCTGACGATTGTTTCACTAACAAGGTTACGGTCCATAGATAGTGAAATATTCTGTTTACTCTTATAATTTTTGCATCAAATTATCCAATTTACATCATAAATGGTTTTCGCTCTGCGCCGTGCAAGCTAATAGAAAATTTATTTTTATTTCTTCGACATCGTCGCAACATGTAGAAGTATGATATTGGTGACAGAAATCTCGAGTTTTTTATGGAATTAAAGATCTAAGCAAAATTATATTGTCGGGGTTATGTGTTATATGGCATACAATAGCCTGTTGTCATTTACAAAATACCAATAATTGGTTGATACATTGATAGCTTTTTCGTTAGGTAAACTTTATAAAATATGTTGTAAAGTGGGTACGTAAATTGAAATGGAACATAAAATTTAACAGTTACTTTTAAAGCTAAAATTTAATTAAATCAGTTAATTGACTTTTTGTATCAGGTTAGTTACACTATAAAAAATATACAGAATATACCAAATTTAGTGATTGATCCCATTATCTTAGCTAATATTTGTAAACTGAAAAATTAAAAACAGGTGAATTTGTGATTTTAGAAATAAACTTTTTGGGCTAACAATTTCGCCTCTCTCACCAATCAACTGAGATCGACATTTACAACCACTATATTTTTAAATTGAAAGCGGAAGCTTGTTACACCTCATTTAAAAGACATTTCGATTATCTCTTCAGTAATGTCAAAGTGTCAACTGGATAACAAAGGCGAATATCACCTCCTCGAAAACCTCTCCATATAGAAAGAAACTCTTCCACTGTAAAAGATCTTCCGTTATTTGCTTTTCAGGAGAGGCTTAAAATCAGTGACAATAGTGTGTAACGTTAAATGTATTTCCACCATAATTATAACTGGATACAGTTTTTGCTCTAATTAGAGCCCCTCAGTACGATACTAATTACAGCGAGAACACACCTATAAATTAATACAGTTATGGTAGCCAGCCTCCTAGAACATTGTGAGATGTACGACAGGTCCGCCATCTCGGTGCGAAACAAGGTAGTATGTCGTCACGACAGCTCCAAATAACACAAAATGTGATAAAATAGCGACTGTGTACAACCAACTAACATTTTTGTAAATTGTCAGCCCTGGCACATTTCTTTCCCAATATAGGAACAATGTATGTAAGGCTAGATGTATTCCAAGCATAATTAAAACCACAGACCGGCTTCGCTCTAATTAGAGCTCGTCAGTACGTCATACTAATTACAGCGAGAACGCACCTATAAATTAATACGGCTATGGTAGCCAGCCTTCTAGTTCTGCACGGAGATGGCGACCCTGTCGTACATCTCGCAATATTCTAGGAGACTGGCTACCATAGCCATATTACTTTATACGTGTGTTCTCGCTGTAATTAGTATACCATACTGACGAGCTCTAATTAGAGCGAAACCGGTCTGCGGTCCTAATTATTGTGGGAATACATTGTCCCCATATCACGGGAGAAATGGGCCAGGGCTGACTATTTACAAAATTGTTAGTTTGTTGTACACAGTCTCTATTTTATAACATTTTGTGTTATTCGGAGCTGTCGTGGGATGGCGACCCTGTCATACGTATGACAATATACACTGACAATAGATCCAAGGAAATGCAACTACGTTCGTCTTATCCGAAAACAGCTGGTTATGAACTAGAAAAGGACAACAGTAGATATTTAGTGTGAAGATACCTCTGTTCCAGATATGGGGGCCCAGACGGGATATGCGGCATCTGTAATAGAGGCTGTACATTTGTGCAATTTGCTAAGATAAAAATTCCAATTTAAAAATATTAAGCCAGAAAATGATTTTATACATTATATCTGGTTTAGCCAGTATACTGAGAGTTATAAAATGTTCTATTATTCAGTAATTATCGATGTAAAAATAATTTTTGAACAGTAATGCTATGCTTTTCAATATATGCGTTATAAGTGTTGTTAAATCGGTGTGTATTCTTCGTCGCCAGGATAGACAAAACCTTACCTATAAATGTTGTATGCTTATATAACATCTTCTTAGTGTAATCTTGATGTGATGTCTGATAACGTCTTTAGATGTATAACACTACTTTTAAGTTAGTTAGTAATAGCGATTAACTACAGTTTTAAACTCAGTATCTTATAATTTTACTTAATGTTTCTTTATAGTGCTAATATTTATTTAATAATTAAACTGGTTTTTACATTTAATGGGTACCAATAAAACAATGTTACAGTCATATCGCTGAAAAGTCACTATTATAATGGAATTTATGGCAGAAATTATTAAACAATATCTAAATAAAATAATATTTTTCTCAGTAGTTGAAGATATGATATACTGTTGCGTTAGTTGCAACTCAATGTACCAAAAGTGCACCGCTAGCCAAATATGGGCCTTTTCATAGCTAACATTTTTAATAGAGAAACAGATTTATTATTAAATTAATTGATGTAAATAAAACTCATATATTTTAGCTTAATTTCAAAGAAGTACATCAGCAGACGTTCGCGTCTGATACCATCCACATCTGGGTTGGCATTTATAAATGTGTTGCAAAATAAAATTTAGTAGTAGTTGATAATTTAAGGAGATAACGCTTGGGAATTCTTCTAGAATTTTCATAACTTTGATCGCTATATAGCCAATAAATATCATTTGGAAGGTGTGATAATGGAATGAAGTCAAGGTAGTTCCATAGGCTGTGTTATTTATCAACATTACATATTATGCTTAATTTGAATTAATTAGTAACTATTTTGCATAATCCTTATAGAGAATGAACACAATACTTTTTTATATCAAGAAGTAACGTAGCAATAGAAGAAACTACTTTTAGTTTGACATAGTAAAGTACGGAATAAATTAAATATAATGTTTCTGTTCTGTATACAGATACAGGGGTTTTCACGCTTGTAAGCTGTTAGACAAATTTCATAAACCAACCGAAATATAATTTTGAAATCACTACTCTAGGCCAGTAGGCTTAAAATCCAAATCGGAAATAATTCCTACAAAAGGTTTTATAAAATGTACCCCCAAAAGGGGTATTTCTGCGGTTTCACGTTTATATCTCGTAAAGGACTCACAATATCGAGAAAATGGTCCTATTAAAAGTTGTATGGCATTTAACTCTAGATTGAATGAGACTGGAAGCATATTTTTGGACCACTGGTTCCTATACTAGTTGGACAAATTTTACATATTGATGGAAAATTTTCGTTTTAGCTTCTGCTTTTCGGTAATATCATCTAAACTACCCCATCTATCAATAAGCTGGTATATACAAAAGTTATAAAGGAATAAATTTTTCGTTTGATGAGATCAGAAGTTAATTTTTTGGATCACCCGTTTCCGTACTGTTCCACCTTAAACTTGGACCATTTCTCATCATCAATGAAGACTTTTTGCTTAAAGAACAGTTATCATTAAGCTGATACAAAGATGGAGGCAGGATAAGAAACACAATTTTTGAAATCAGTTAGTGATAATTATCTTTCATAATAAAAAAAAAATTGTAATTAGGTATTAAGAAAGGGGCGAAATAGGTAATTACACAAATTTCACAGACGTCCAGGTTTGACTGTCGTTGGTTACTCAAAGTCAGTAATAACCATCGCACTATATACACAGTCCGGGTCTTCGTCAACATCTGGTTTGTCAATTTCATCTGGTTGAAGGGAGTTAGTGCAGGAGTTCCCCTTGCAGTTGGCACGAATCAATGAGCACTTATTATCAGTCCTCCTACACCCACAACCACCTACACACCCCTTGTTGGATTTCCAAACCATTGTGGAGAGAAGAGACTATGGAGCTGCTTCGTTGGAGATAGGAACGGGGTCAAGACCGAGCTTTGAAGCCTGCCACGCAAGGTTGTTAAAAATCGCAGACCAGCTTCAGAAATAAAATATATTTTCTGTGAGGCTGAATAGGTTTTGATACAACGATTTAATCCTAACCAACACAACTGTGTATGTTCAGTTTTGTAAGGTTATACCCTTGACTAGAAGTTAATAGTGATCCTTGTTAAGTATTACATCTAAAAACTGTAAACATGTTCTTAACACTATCATACTAAATAATACAAATTACGTATAACGTCTCAGTATCTAATGGCGGGGGTCACGGTAGGGTGTCCGCAGGGGAGCGTTCTGCCTCTCTTGCTCTGGTACCTAGTCGTGGACGGCCTGCTAGGGAGGCTCTCGGGAGGGGGGTACGAGGTACAGGGCTATGCGAACGACATTGTCATCATACTCCGAAGAAAGGTTACACAGTCAGTGTGGGTACGCATGCAGACAGCACTGAAAGTGGTGGAAAGGTGGACGGATGGCCAAGGGCTCGGGGTGGGCCCCGAGAAAGCAACCGTCATACCGTTTACGAGGAGGGAGAAGTGTGACGGCCACAGAAATCTCACTCTATACGGTAGAAACATCCCAATGGCCAGGGAGGTAAAATATCTTGAGGACGTACTGGACTCCAAGCTAACCTGGAATGGTCGTGTTGTAAAAATACTGCGCAAGGCAATTATGACCCTAGCCGTCAATAGGCGGCTATATGGAAAATCGTGGGGACTAAGACCTAGTGTGGCCCACGGGCTGTACACAAGGGTGATCAAACCATCGTTAACATACGCGGCACTGGTGTGGTGGCCTAAGGTGATACAATCCAATGCCAAACATTAAACTAAGCAAGATCCAACGGATGGCTTGCCTCGGCATTACAGCCGCCATGGAGGTGTTGCAGAATCTGCCCTCCTACACTTAGTTATCATGGGGGAGGCCAGGATAGGACTACACAGACTAGCCTACAATGATAGACTGAAGACCAGCCCAGGATGCAGGGGCCACTGCAAAATTCAGGAGATCGTGAAGAAGCCCATGCTTGACATGAGGTCAGACTTCGCGAGCCCGCGAATCTGCAGGGAATAAAATGATAATCTCCGACCGCGAGGCATGGCGGGAGGACGCCGGACCTACCACGGGAGGCCCTCGTCTGGTTCACGGATGGATTTTTATTCCGTACTTTACTAAAATAAGTTTTATATCGTATTTTAACTTGAGTATATCATGAAAAATAATATTAAATGGTAATTATTGTAGAGCTTAATCGAGGGTGTGCTGGAAAGGAAAAGCCTGAAAGACTGAAAGTCCTAATTTAAATTATTTTTAGCAAATTCAGGATTAAGTTATCGTTATCAGCTCTTCATACACGCTTACCAAATAACTCCTGACATACTCTGTGTGTATAAGTTACTTGAGTAATGTGATATAGACGATAATATTTTATCGAACTGAAAGAAATTTAAAGGATATTTTAATAATTATTCTTAGGCAGGAATTGATGGAAGTATTTCTGTGGGATTTAAGACCGTGGAATGTTCAATAATGAATCGGCCGCTTATTTTTTTTGAATGGTTGAAGTTTTTGTGAAAGAACTCTGATGCCCTAGCTTTGGTCTCAAGCTGAGTTCATGTGTAGAATAATGAAATTGCAATTTCCTTAAGCAGCTAATTAAACGAAAGTTACTGTAACAGCAGAATTAATTAGTTCTTGGAATACTGTATCTGTTTCAGCAGTTTCAGCTATAACATTGAATGTGTAATGAATATGTAACATTAATGTCTTATGTTCTGAAATATAACATATTTAAGATTGGTAGATGATAAATTTATGTATTTTGAAATCGTTTTGATGTTCTACTGAAATAGTCCCAATTTGAACTGTAAACGATGGCAGAAAATATATTCATCGGTACAAGAAAAAACATGTTATTATCAGACATGTTTTTAAATACATGTGTAAGATGTAATGAATCTATAATTTTAAATAAATAGATGATAAATATGATATGTGTTTCTTTTCTGTGGCTCCAGCATAAAATCTAGTATCCCTAGTCCCACCAATCGTAGTATAATCTTAATCCTTTAGTGAAGAGCCTCAGTGGTTCAGTGATAAGAACCTGTGCCCCTTAACCGAAGGGTACTGGGTTCTCCTTAAACTTTTTCGATACAAACTGTAACATTATAACACAATTTGTCCCCCCTGTTGGGGTGGCAGTATAGCTCAAAATACATACTCTGTATGTTAATTAAAGAATTAATGAATAACATTTAGCTTGGCTACTCAGTCGGGGCACGAATGTAATATAAATTAACGTAGGGCATGGGCTTTTAGCACTTGGACTCGGTGGGTTTTAAAATGGACAAATAAAAGTCAGGATTAAAAACAAAAATCGGTTTATTAAGAATTGTTAAAGTTATATAATGCTGATTGCTTTCAATTAAGCAGATTTAAATAAAGAAAAATATAAATTGATTACTTGAGGTTGTTCAGATTTAAATACTAAATATAAAGTGGTTAGTTACGTTGAATTGACATATAAAACTGTTGAAATGAATTGTGGGGCATAACACTACGTTCTAAAGAAGATATTTTGCAGATAAATGATGTACTTAACTTGTGACTCAAACTGCTGCCCTTGGAGTGATGATTATATCCGTCCAGCCCAGGATGTTGGAGGTGCCTCATGCATTGTGTAAGTGCATTTTTCTGGAGGAACGGCTTAATGACTTGGCACACATGGTTGATGTTCGTGTTACTGAAGCTCCTCCAGGATTATGGTATCTTAAAACAGCGATACAATAGCGGGTCCAGACGAACGGTTACAGACCAGCGGATTACTGACCAGCCGGTCCCTGACTAGCTGGTCTCTGTCCAGCGGGGTGACCATTTAGGCATATTGCCTTTCACAATTAAAAATTAACTATACGATAGCATGTCTCAGGTTGATTCAATAAGAGAGAAGAGAGCGTGTAACGCATTCAGATTCAGATCGTTTTATAAAGACTTTTCATCTTGGCATATCGTCGAGTTGTCATGTTTGCAGGCGTATTCTCATTGAGATATAATGCGGTAGAGCAACTGACCACGAACTGTGTACGCTGCGGCGAGGACCTTGACGTCACTAGTGAGACTGATTCAGTAGCTCTATAGTTTATTATAGGTAGTGACACGTGGGACATGTCACACATATGTTAAACACATGGTGATATGTTACAACATTAACATCAACCGAGGTTGTGGCATTATATTTGAGCAAGTCGAATGTCTGCGCATTCCGCCTTTCGGAGGCGGCGTAGATCCGTCGGCCCCGTGTCCATGCAATATTGGGCATGTTAAAGATCCCTAACCTTCTTACATAACAGCAGAGGTTCGCCAAAATTTTCAGAATATGAGGTGAAACTGCTCCCTGGCGCCGTTGATTGGCCATAGTCGCGGAACAGGTCGACGTTAAAGAAACAAAACACACACAACCCCTTAGTGCAGTGTTTCTCAAACGTTTTTATACTGCTGCGGTAAAGCGGGGCTACGTGGACACCTTTCTGGTATATTTTTAGTAATATCTTGTGTCTCTTTCGTAATTTTATCAAGAAATAAAATTATGGACGCAGCAAGTGCGTTCTGGAAGTGCAAGTTCATAAAATGTTTTTAATAGAAAATATGTATCTCTAATGCAAACAGGCAACAATCTGGTTACCGGTATAACCTATATAGTAGAAACAATGTACCATTTTTTATCAAAATTGTTTGTTGCCCGATAAACGAATATTTACAGCAGTTTTAGTATGTTTCATACAAGGTTAGTAAAAAGTCCCGGAACGGTTAAATATCTCTGTTAGTCATGACGCAACTTTTTGGATTTTTGTAATGACGAATGGTCACAAATAAGCCTTTTTTGTAACACATTCACTTTTTTCCCACTTCCAGTTTAACAGAAAATGACTCCAACTTAATTTTTTTTAATGGGACATCTTGCACTATTTACCATTTTCGGATGCAGGATAAAAAACTACGTTCTGAAACATCAACATGTTTTTTGTAATTGATACGATAACACCACAAAAAATTAATAAATGATAACGAAAGATCAGGATCTGCATACCTATTTAAATGTACTGGTGTCAATAAAGCAGACAATTAGGGTGCTGCATTGACGTTGTCACCTGTACATTGTGGTCGTTGTTTTGCTTTTTCTAGTGTAATTAAAAATGTTGAAAACGACAGTAAAACTCATAGAATCTGAGCGCATTGACATCTTGATGATGTACAGATATGGTGATTGTCAACAATGGCTGGAAGAAGTTCGTACTTTAGTTATTACTGTTCATTTGGATGGGTAAAGTAGTAAAAGTACGATGCATTGGGTTGTCAGAACGTATGAGGAATTTCGCCAAGTAAGAGATGTGTCAAGAAGTGGACGACCAATAACAGTAAGAGGCGAAGACACAAGGTTGAATGTTCTATTATCAGACCAAGAAACTCCTCAGGTATCTACAATAGAATTGGGTCAAATTCATGGCATATCCCAAAAGTCTGCTCACAAAATGCTGAAGTCTGAAAAAATGAAACCATTTAAAATGCATGTGGTTCATGAGTTGACCGAGGACCACCCAGATCGCAGACTAAATTTTTCTGAAATAATGACAGAACTTATTCAAGCTCGACCTAACTTTGTAAATGAGATATTTTTTTCAGATGAAGCAACATTCCATCTGAATGGCACGGTTGACGGACACAATTGTCGTTTCTGGTCAACAGAGAACCCTCATTGGATGGAGGAAGTCCATACCCAGTATCCTCAAAAAGTGAATGTGTGGACTGGTTTGGTCAGAAACAAAAAAATTAGCCTTTTTTTATTAGCGGAAATTTAAATAGTGATGGCTACTTGAATTTATTGAGAAACCAAATTGTACCAACACTTAGAGCACTATTTCCAAATCAAATTAGACCTAATCATCCAAGCGATAATATCTGGTTGCAACAAGATGAAGCTCCGCCACACTTTACGAGTAGTGTCCGTGATTATTTGGACCAAGTATTTCTTGGCCGCTGGATCGGACGCAGAGAAGCAATCGAGTGGTCAGCTCCTTATCCAGACCTGTCGCCACTGGACTTGTAGGATCACTTGAAATGTCAGGTGTATAAAAAAACAACCTAATGAACTGGAACAATTACAGGAGCGGATAACTAAAGAAATCAACCACATCACGCCAGAAATGATACAAAATTCAATGAGATATTTTGTTGATAGATTATATCACTGTTAAGTTGTAGACGGAACCCAATTTGAACAATTACTTTAGTTTAAATCATATTACGAACTTTTATAACAGATACCTTGATTTTGCATTATGAATATTTTATTAATTGTTTTGTGATGTTATTTTATCAATTACAAAAAAAAACCTCTAGACGCAGCAAGTACTTAATAGTAGTGAATTTTCTTCAGAATTGTACACTATTTGTAAGATATATTATTAAAACTAATCCTTTAAATTTAAACGGACCTTGGAGATCGGTTTTAGAGTCTCAGTTAGCGATTATTTGAAAAAATTTATATTTTATATGGAGCTACTAAATTAAAATTTGGTCTTAGATATAATATGTAAGTACTGCAAGTGCCTTTAAAAAAATTTTGTTACAAATTTCATTAAAGTTATTAACGTTTTTCAGAAAAAATTAATTATTTACAAAGGGAATGTACCTGTCGAACTATAAATTCGGCAGGTATTTTTCCTTATTAATGGCTTGGATGGTTTTGTTTTAGTCAACCCATCCAGTTTTTGCAAACAATAAACAACGATAAAGGTTTTTTATGTTATGGTAGAAAATTTTCGTCAAAATATTTCAAATCCGATAGCTAAAAAAATTTCCCATTAAGCCAGAATCTTCAATCTTGAACCTTAGTAACACCTATGTAAACGTACGTGGGTAATAAATTAAACAAAAATAACATATTGAGCTTCGCGAACAACTACAAATTTGTTTTAAAAAACCTTTTTTTTGTTTATTGTTTGCAAAAACTGGATGGGTTGACTAAAACAAAACCATTCAAAGAATTAATAAGGAAAAATACCTGTCATATTTATAATTTGACAGGTACATTTCCTTTGTAAATAATTAATTGTTTTCTGAAAAGCTTTTGTAACTTTAATGAAATTTGTAACACAATTTTTTTAAAGACACTTGCAGTAATTACATATTATATCTAAGACCAAATTTGAATTTAGTTGCTCCATATAAAACATAATTTTGTTCAAATAATCTCTAACTAGGACTCTAAAACTTATCTCAAAAGTCCATTTAAATTAAAAGAATTAGTTTTAATAGTATATCTTGCTAACAGTGTACAATTCTTATGAAAATTTACTACTATAACGCACTTGCTGCGTCCCGAAATTTTTTTCTTAATATGTAACTTCATTTTATTTTGCTTAATAACAAAAAAGAGGATGCTATTATATTCAAAATACCAAAATAGCATAAATGTACTAAGGATAAAACTAAATTTATGGAGTTTTGTGGCTTTCTGTAAAATAATCATTTGTGGCTTACAACATAATGCCGTTGCCTGGAGGATATGATGTTCTATGACCTGACATACCATATAAAGATAAAAACTTCTAAACGAACGTTAAATTTTGGCAAACAGTGGAGAACAAAGTGACATTTTTACTCGAAATTTTCTTCAATAAGTGTTCTTTTTCAGAGCCAGTATGTGTTATTGATTTTACCAAAAAAGAATGTCATATTATATGTATATTAATCACGTAGCTCATGTTAGATATATTGCAACTACTTATCACACCATTTTTTTTAAATTATTTCTAAAGAGATCAATCAAAAGTAGGAAAATGCTCAACATAACCATTTTATGTAACTCGAATATTTGTCAATTTGCTTCATTCGTTAACTGGTACCTTTTACTGTAAGATCTTCTATGTGTGTGTTTCTAGTCTTGCTAAGTACCTGCAAAATAATTTACAAGGAATTAGATATCCTTAACCATAAGTTTGAAAACAAGAAAAAAAAGAGTAAGGTTAACACTTTGTTGTTTGTTGTTTCTGTAGTAACACATTTAATACATAAATGACACACTTGGGGTGTTTTTATGTATATTAATCTACGGAATTGTATTATCCAGAGGTTATTTGCATTTAACTGTAAATAGCGTTTACATAGGTATCTAATATAGTTGAGTGTTATTGAGATAAATTTCAAGGATTAAAACTGAACAACATGAAAAAGCTTTGGTTATGCGTTTAGGCATAAATATATAGTAAACAGATGCAATTTTCTGTTTTATAGTTAACAATGACAATACAATAGTACATGTACTTACCAAAACATGGGTTTATCTCTTCTGTCCTCTTTATAATAATAATGAAATAATGTTTAGGAATTTGAATTTGTTGTTTGAGCTAGCATCTTTCTTCTTTGTATCTTTTATCGCTTTTATAAAACGGGTGCATTGCGTTTTTCCAAAACAGCACTAACTTAAAGATAAGAAGATTATCACTATACAATATACCGTTTCAACTTTAAGTTTATAACATAACCTATAAGCAAATAACAAAAACAAATACCTTGGTTAGTTATTAGTTAACAGTATTTGCTATATACTATATACACGAAAATTATTTAAGTAATATTTTACTTACAATTTATAACATATAATTATTTTAGCGTCCCACATTGTCGATTTAAATAATCCTAAAAATGTAAAATAAGATTTCTGTTTTAATAAGAATATAAATAAGATGTCCATGTTGAATGTTGATGATTATTAACGTTAACGTTAGGTCTCGAGTGTCTCGACGCAGCGACGCAGCTCGCACTGTGCCGTGATCGCATGCAACGATGTCATATTGTACAAACTAGATTGTAATTATTTTTTGAAAATAAGACGAGGAATTGGTCACTCAACATTTATGAATATTAAACGACATTTAATAGATGGATTAATTTATTGTGAACTTTTATTTGTCATCAATAAGTAGTACAAATATGTGTTATTACCATATGTTTTACATTTTAAGATTCAAATAAAATTTTATTATATCTGGCAACTCGGCTCATTTAAATTTAATTGTCAGGTGACTAGGTCGATTTTGAATTATGTACTCAGAATAGTACATTCACAGTCTAACCATGCTTGAAAACATTCACCGTGTGAAATGCCTCATGTAATTCGAAGTGATATCTTAGACTGTTTATTACTTTAACATCTTTATTTTCGTGGGCCATTCAATTTGAATTTTGGTTAACAGGTATATTATCACGTCTCCTATATATGTGCAAATTTTTTTTCGAATCACTCCAATATTTCATAAAAATATTATATTTTCAAAATTTTCTTTACTTTTTTTCAAAGAAAAATTAGACGCACGGTGCCCATCTACGAACTCATCCAATCCATTAACACAATCAAGGTAATTCCCAAATTTGGTCCAAATCGGTCAAGTATTTTTTGAGTTATCAGATGGAGATATATATATATATATATATATATATATATATATATATATATATATATATATATATATAAATCAAAACCGACCTTGGAAATGGGTTCTATAGGCCCAAATTCGCGCTCATTTGAAGAAATTTTCCAAAAGTCTTACCATCGATACCTCTCTATTAGTATATATTTTCTTAATGAAAATTCACTAAAAACACATTGATGTTTCAGAACGTAGTTTTTTATCCTGCATCCGAAAATGGTAAATAATATAAGGTGTCCCGTTTAAAAAAAATAAGTTGGACTCAATTCCTGTTAAACCGGAAGTGAGAAAAGAGTGAATGTGTTACAAAAAAAGACTTGTTTGTGACCATTTGTCATTACAAAAATCCAAAAAAAAAATGCGTCATTAATAACAGAGATATTCGACCGTTCCGGGACTTTTTACTAACCCTGTATGTTCTAATGTTAACACTGAAAAGTGTCGTAGTCGATTTGAATATTTTATAAGCATAGTGTACATATCAATTCATCAAATGAAGATGTCGCCCAAGTCTATATCAGTAATAACAATATAATTCACTATGAGACTAAACAAGACCGACGTTTATCATCTACAAGGAGTGTACTAATTCATGTAGCGTCATCGTAGCGTCTAACGGTCACACACACACAACAAAGATTTGATATACGATGTTCCAGGAAGCTTTAGCGCAGCTTTTGGTGTCACACTATCTTCTTCGTGTCTACCGGTGATGCTATTAAACCATAGGAAGGAAGGATCAAAGGTAATAACTTTTATACAGGATGATTCAAAGCTAAATGTACAGGATGTTTACGATAAAGTGTTTCCTTCATATCTGCCATATTAATAGACCTACTGAAAATATTAAAAATTTCCAGACGCAGCAAGTGCATTATGGTAGTGAATTTTCATAAGAATTGTACAGTATTAGTACCGCATATTACTAAAATTAATACTTTAAATTTAGATAGACCCTGAAGATAGATTTTAGAAGTTCCAATACGCCATATTTGAAGACTTATTTCGATTAATGAAGTAAACAGCTAATTGCAGAATTAATTGAATTATAACTTGATAAGTCGCCGGTCGACTGTTCCGATCTTAGATAAAATTGTATTTTAGCGAATTTTCATTAAGAAAAATTTGCTATTAGAGAGGTCACGATGAAAAGCTTTTGAAAAAAATTCTTCAGATAAGCGCGAATTTGGGTCCCCAGAACCCAAACCAATGTCAGTTAAAATTTATATATATATATATATATATATATATATATATATATATATATATATATATATATATATATATATATATGTATATATATATATATATATATATATATATATATATATATATATATATATATATATATATATATATATATGTGTGTGTGTGTGTGTGTGTGTGTGTGTGTGTGTGTATGTGTCGATCCAAAAGATAACTAAAAAAATACTAAAGTGATTTCAAGAAAACTTGGCAAAAACCGAAGTTGAGTTCTTAATCAGCCTTTATGCTCAAGTTTTTCCGGTGGAACGCCGGGGAAAACTTTTTGAAAACGCTATATTTTTTAAATTATTAAAGTAAGTGGAATGGAATTTTTCACATATCCAAGATCTTCTCACATATAAATATTGAGGTGTTTCTCTCAACAAAAATTTAAGTTATCCTGAACTAAAGGAATTTAAAAACTACGACACGCTCCTGAAAGTTTATTAAGACGTTGTGTAATGTGCGTGGGAGGGGTTGACATAACGGATGTCTTTGTTTTCTTTGAATGTTAAAAAGCTAGAAAATCTACCTAATAAATTGAAACAGCCAGTCAGTTTCAACATTTTATTACACACACTGTGGAACTTTCCCTCGTTAGGAAAATTCACGGTTTTATTTATTTCTAGAATTGATTTGTTATTCAAAAACCCATATGGTAAAATCGGCAGCTAAAAAGTTTAAGCCTGATTTTATGATTATGATTGTATATGCTTTGAAAACTGGGAACGAAAGAATAATAACGTGATTTTTTTATTCATTATGGTTTGACAGTTCTGTTTTGAGGTTAAGTAATAAATGGTTGTCATTGAAATAGATATAACAACTTGTATAAAATGCCTCGAAAACTGGAAACCAAATATGGATGTTAGTTGCACTTGTTGATATTAAATCCATACGTAAACATTTAATATAACTTTATTACTTCACTAACTGAATAAACTATATGATACATTTAACTATAATACACTTTACGATATAATAACAATTACAACAGTACACGAGTACATAGCAGATAACTGACCGAGCGTGGAGGACGTGTGTTCACTGTAGCGGTTGGTAGAGAGCAGAGCGGGAGAGAGATCGCCTGGTGTCTCTTATAGTTGCCGTAGTTCTTGACAGCTGGCTGTCGCATAACGTAACGTAACGTTTAACTGTCAAGAGTATTTATGCAGAAATATAGAGTAGTGTTGACGGAAACACTGCGGTCGGAACCACCGCCACACCAAAGAATAATCACGTGTTTGCTTTATTTATCATAGCAAATACTTTATAATGACAATACAGGACACTCCGGCTGATTTCGTGTTTCAAGAATATCAGCGTCCCTAGCGGATAGTACTGATGTTGCGTCGTTCGAGAACGTGTAACACTAGCAATTGCTGGTGTTTAACTGTGTATAATTAAGTTTAATCTGTGTTTTTTACAATAGATGTTAGTGTTTGGGTGTGTGCAATCTATAATTGTTCGAATTATAACGTGATAAATCTATCAAAAACATTTCATAGGTTTCCAAAGGATGGTGAAACGTGAATATGATTTTTTGTGTTTTCTTTTGTTACCAGCGAGTTTTTTTTTTACAAATTCGCCGGTAAATTTGCAGTTTAGCTCCCGAACGCTTTTCAAAAAACTATTTTCAGAAACCTGCCTAGGGCTCCCCTTGATGCACAAACCCCAAGAAAAATTTCTGGTTCACACTCCCCAAGGAAGTTACGGGACCAGGAGTGAGTAGGAGTGTATAACTTTTTTTAGCTAATTTTCGTAGAACAAATTCGTTAATGCATTTTTGCATTTTTGCATTTTTTATCGAAATATGATGCGTTTGTAAGAAAAAAATCTAGACGCAGTAAGTGCGTTTTGGTAGCGAATATTCGGTAAATTTGCACTTTAGTTCCCGAACGCTTTTCAAAAAACTGTTTTCAGAAACCTGCCTAGGGCCACCCTGGATCCACAATCACCAAGAAAAATTTCTTGTTCACACCCCCCAAGGAAGTTACGGGACCAGGAGGGAGTAGGGGTGCTGGGCGTGGTAAGTAGTAAAAAGGAAATATGAGCAGAAAATTCGAATAAAACGGGCTTGAAAGCTGTCACATCTTGAAGCCATATCTGCCTTAAACCCTGCTTACCCCGCACAGCACCCCTATCACGCCAGGTGCCGTAACTTCCTTGGCGGGTAGGAACAAGACATTTTTCTTGTGGTTTATGCAGCGAGGGTGGTTGTATGCACGCGAGGGGGAAGGAAAATCCCCACGACGAAGCAGCATACAACCACCCTCGTTACATAAACCACAAGAAAAACTTCTTGTTCATACCCCCCAAGGAAGTTACGTGACCTGTGGCAAATAGGGTGTGCTCTGCGGCGTGGGCAGGGTTTAATGGGGATATGGCTTCAAATAGACAGCTTTCAAGCAGTTTTCTTCGCATTTTCTGCTCATATTTCTTTTTTACTACCTACCCCGCGCAGCACCCCTATTCACTCCTAGTCCCGTAACTTTCTTGTGGGGTGTGAACAAAAAATTTGTCTTGTGGTTTGTGCATCCAGGTGGGGTCCTAGTAATGTTTCTGAAAACAATTTTTTGAAAAACGTTTGGGAGCTAATCTGAAAATTTACCGAATTTTTATAAAATCCTTCAAATTTCAATAACTCAATTTGCTGTTAACGTTAGATTTCTTGGTTAGGAAACCAATATTTAAGTTTATTTTCGGAAAATTTTTGTATATTTTCAAATCATAAGTAATTTTGATAAAATATAGTACATTGTTTCTACTACGGTAATCAAATTGATGCATCCTCGCCTTTGCTATTAAAAACATTTTTATGGAAATTCACTTCCATAACACATTTGCTGCATCCAGACTTTTGAAAAATGTTTATATATTTTCAAACAATAAATTTATTTCAATAAAATATGGTACATTGTTTCTACTATATAGGCAACCAAGTTTGATGCCTGCTTTCATCAAAGAAAAACATTTGCTATTAAAAATATTTTAAAAAAATTCGCTACCATAAAGCACTTGCTGCGTCCAGACTTTTTTGTTCTTGGGAAAACCGGTTCGATTAGGTTGACTAAAACGAAATCATCCAAACGATTAACACGGAAACATATCTGCGACGTTTATAAATTGGCAGATACACTCCGCTTCTAAACATGATCTAAATTTTCTTCTAGAAAGCTTTTGTAACTTTAATGACGTTTGTAATACAATTTTAATTTTGTAGCATTGGGCATTCAAAGTTTTTTACTCAAAAGAAGCTAGAACACGAGATTTTAATATTTTGTATGATAATAGAAGAGAAATAAATTATTCAAATGAGCTTGTATTTGGACCTCTAAAACTGATCTTCCACGTCTGTTTAAATTAAAAGTATCATTTTTAGTAATATGCCGTACTAATAGTGTACAATGCTTATAAAAATTCACTATTATAACTTATAGCGCACTTGCTGCGGCGTCCCGAAATTTTTGAATTTCCTTTAATAATGGTCACTTTCAGTTATATTGAATTTATGCGTTACTTACATAACCATATAAAAATTGAAAGAGTACGCACTCATTTGAAGAAATTTCATCAAAATTTAGAAGTCGAGATCTTCTAATTAGTGAATTTTTTAAAGAAAATCCACTAAAAGGTAGTCTATGCCAATGACTTCCCAGAGGGCTCTTAGAGACATTTTTTTCAGAAACATGCTTAAAATCACTTGGATGCACAAAACACGAAAAAAATGTCTTGCAAAAACCCAAGAATGTTATGGGACCAGGAGTAAATAGTGTTTTTTATTTATTTTTTCAACAACACACCACGAGGGCTTACAGCAACTTGTTAATTGTGGACTTGAATGTTTGGAGGTTCGGAGGAGAAGGAAAAACATGTGCCGGCAAGGAATTCCACAACTTGGAAGTCCTCGGGACAAAAGAACGGGCATAACAAGATGTTCTATGTTTGGTGACCTGGACAGTAAAAGGGTGCATTCGCTCTGTTCCCCTGGTAGATCTGTTGGAGGCAGCAGGTGGAGGAACTATGGAAGAGAGCTCCTCTAAGCAGTGCCCGTGTAGATATCTATAAAAGAGAGAGAGGTTACCAACGGCACGTCGGTGGACAAGGGATGGCAGCCTTTGAGTGAGGGTAGGGTCACCGAAGAGACGTATAGCTTTCTTCTGAATGTAGTTCATGATAGCGAGTGTAGAAACGGCAGCAGCACCCCAGATGTGGGAGCAGTATTCGAGGTTTGGTCTTATTTGTGAAGTATATAAGGTATAGAGATTAGCTGGTGAAAAGTATTTTGAGCCCGGAAGAGGAAACTTAATTTCTTAGCAGCCGCTTCTGCAATTGATGTGACATGTTGGTGCCAATTGAGATTTCGATCCACAGAATTGCCAACAAGTGAAAAGGACTCATTACTTTGAATAACTCTTATGGGGCAGTAAGCAAGACTGTGATTTGGTGGGGTTCAATTGTACAAGATTTCTACTTCCCCAGTCTAATTTTTTTTGGAAATCCGCGGAGGCAGAACCCTTCATGAGTCTGCGATCCACATCTAATTGAGCTAAAGAGACAGGCTTAGAAAATTGTATATTAGAGTGAATGATGCTGTCATCCGCGTAACTGCGAACTGGGTTGATGTGCTGGAGATGAGGTCATTAATGTGGAGAAGAAACAAAATAGGGGTTAAAGCTGAACCCTGAGGAACTCCCGCATTACTTGGATAGAGTTTAGAGCAATGGTCATCTACGACAACAGAAATGCTCCGGTTGGAGAGGAAATTTTGCTGTCCACGTACATAGTTTTGGTGGTAGGCCATAGGCCGGTAGTTTATTAAGCAGCGCTGCGTGCCAGACCTGGTCGAATGCTTTGGATATGTCTAGAGCGACAATCTGGGATTCACCGTGTAGTTCCATACACTTATTCCAAGAATGGGTGACAAAGGAAAGGAGGTCGGCAGTTGAACTGCGCTGACGGAATCCATACTGCCTGTCGTTGATTAGACTGTGTTTTTCAAGAAATTTTAGTAATTCGGTGTTTATATACTTTTCCAACACTTTAGAGACGACTGAAAGGAGAGAAATAGGCCTGTAGTTGCTAGGAAGCGCTTTGGATCCTTTCTTAGGGACGGGTTGTGCTCGACCAGTTTTCCAGTTACTAGGGAACATGCCTCTATTGTAAGATGTCAGAAACATACGAGTCAGGACAGGAGCAAGTCCTGGTGCCCATTTTTCTTAGAACAATTGCTGGGATCTCGTCAGGGCCAGAGGCTTTCCTGGTATTAAGAGAAGAGAGCATCTTTCGTACCATTTTAGTTTTGAAAGTGATATCCGTCATTTTATGCGCGGCATTGGGGACTGTTGGTGGTTGCACATTTGGAGGTGGGTTGAGAGTATAATTGCTGGCGAACAACGAGGCAAAAAGTTAAGCCTTGCCCAGGGCGGTAGAAACAATTTCATCCCCTGAGACAAGAGGTGGGAATGTCCTCTTGCAGAAATTATTTCCAATAGATTTAGCAAGAGTCCAGAAGAATTTGCTGCCGTTGGAGCTTGAGAGGACTTTGTTTTTTATGTGGTTATTAAACGAGTTTTTTGCCTCAGAAAGAATGCGGACATAGCGGTTTCCTGCGTCGTTAAATGCTTGACGGTTTTCTTGACTGGGATTGTGTAGATTGTGTACTGGACGGGGAAGATAAAAAGGAAACCAGAGCGGAAAATGCGAAAAAACACCTTAGTCGGGCCTCTAAAAGCTGCCTTTTTCACATTTTGCAGCAATTCATCTTTTAAACCCTGTCGATCCCGCATTCGGCACAGGTCATTAACTTTCTTAGGAGTTATTCCGAACACATTTTTCATGTGGTTAATGCATTTAGAGTGGTTATAGGCATGCTGTGCACAACGCACACCCCACCCTCAAGTCAAAACACGGCCAAAAATAGATAGTAATAGGTAACTGGATGGGAAGGGATGTACTAGGGAAGGAGCATGTAACATAGCAAACTAAAAACTAGAGAAATTATAAATAAAAAAATATTTTTAACTTACCGCACCAGGCCAGAGAAGTAGTTTAAATGTAAATAACTCAGCAAAGACAAGGAAGCAAAAGTTAAAAATATTTTCAACGTACATGTATGATGTCAAACTTTATCTATCAGCAGTCTATTTATCTAAAACAGTCTGGGAGGTCATCTGCAAATTCACCCATAAAAATTCCTCCCCACCGTTGCGACAGTCTCTAACTCCAACAAGACTATCCTGAGAACATTGAAACAACAGGCAACAGGATACACTAATGATACCCCAACAGCTCCCTGCAGTTGTCGGTGAGGCGACCTCTAATCTTGTAGTGAAGCGATTTTCTTAAAGAAAATTTACCAGCAGAACCTAAGGCAATAAAACAAGCTAAGGTAAATATTTTGACGACAATGTGCAACCAAATTTTTCCCATAACTTACGTAAAAATATTGTAATGAGAGAAAAAATCGTATTTTTGATAGATACATTATGCCAAATGTTTATTAACCACTCGATATCACCCAACTAACTTTAACCAGTTGTGGCGCCATCTCTCAAGAAGTGTGTAGAGTAGAGAACACCTGGCAATATGCTAAAATGTCAAGTTCTATAAAATTACTTTATAGATCTTGCTACAATATTCCCGGATACCCTTATATAGTCTATGGACACCGCTAGAGGAATCTATATTTCAGTCAATGTTGGCAAGGAACCCTAAAGTTGGAACTTCTGTAAATAAATGGTAAATGTGTTAGGACTGAAATGATTCCTTTATTAACAACTCAGTGCTTTTTCTGTCAAATTTTAAATTTTAAAAAATGTCATTTTTCTGAGTGGCATTTGGCGAGTTGTTACGTACGTAGGTACGTAACTGTGTCATTCTAACCCAATAATTCAACATTTAAGACATTTATGTTCTACATTATTCCATCTAAATTTCAATAACAACTTCATTTTCAAATGAGTGGAGGTTGTGAGAGCATGAGATGAAAACGTCATTTGTATGTATTATGCGCATAACATGTTGATAACGAAAATATTCTAATTTCAACGTAATCCTATTACATTACATAGCCCTTGCCATTTAGATCCAATCACATTGACAATACAAGTTGTCCTCACGACCTCAGTCACCTTGGGAGTTTAGATTTCAGATCTTCAGTAAGTAAATCAAGATTTATTTCAATTAAATACCGTCACCCAACTTGAATTAATGTTTTTATTTTTAAGAAATTTATTTTTCCACAATGGCAACAGTAAAATCCACATCTAGTTTGTTTAGTATTGCCAATAAGGTGCTAAACACAAGACCTTTCTCGGTGACAAATGCCTGGTCAGCAAAACAAATGACTGTAAGAGATGCTCTCAATTCTGCCATGGATGAGGAAATGGAAAACGATGAGAGGGTTTTCATTCTAGGAGAAGAGGTAGCTCAATATGATGGGGCCTATAAAGTCAGTCGAGGTCTATGGAAAAAGTATGGTGATAAGAGAGTTATTGATACACCAATCACTGAGTTGGGTTTCGCAGGTGAGCTTCTTTTAATTTTATTTTATTAAGCTTTTTTTTATAATGGAAAACTTATTTGCTCTAATTTGTATGTTTTTATGTAGTTGTTTTATAAATACCTACCATGTTTAGTAGCTTTATTTCTATATCAGCACTTGAATGATGATTAGGTAAATGAATATAGGGTATGTTGAAAAATATCACTACGTGATAATAATAATGATAACGGAGAACGGAGAATAGGAAGTAGATATAATGCCAAAATTGGTTTGTGGGAGTTAATAATAATATTAATAGTTAAAAAAGTCAATGAGTGTCTCCCCACAGGAATTAGACTGCAGCGCAGGTTTTATTAAATCGTTATAAAAAAGACCTGGGTAAAGGCGAAAGGTGCAGTTTAAGCAGAACCCTTCCTGCCAACCTTTTGACCTCACCATCTAGTTTACCTAATTAAAATGCTGTGGGAAGACAAACCATGAGGTAAGGTATGTGGAAGTTAATAATAATATTAGTAAATTTGCAGATTACCTCTTGAACGCTTTTCAAAAAATTGTTTTCAGAAACATGCCTAGCACCCCCCTGGATGCACAAACCCCAAGAAAAATTTCTTGTTCACGCCCCCCAAAGAAGTTACGGGACCAGGAGTGAATAGGGGCGGGTAGGTAGTAAAAAAAATATATGTGTAGAAAATGCGAAAAAACGGCTTGAAAGCTGTCTATTTGAATCCATATCCCCCTAAAACCCTGCCTACCCTGCACAGCAACCCTATTTGCCCCAGGTTCTGTAACTTCCTTGGGGGGTATGAACAAGAATTTTTTCTTGTGGGTTATGCACGAGGGTGGTTGTATGCAGGCGAGAGGGGAGGGAAAATGTCTACGTCGAAGCACACCTCCTAGTTCCCTGCTTGTGACAAACAGAAGGGGAGGTATACTATTTTGTCCTGGGGATTTTCTTTCCCCTCTCACGTGCATACAACCACCCTCGTTGCAAAAAACAAACAAAAATGTCTTGTTCATACCACCCAAGGAAATTACGGGTCCTGGGGCGAATAGGGGTGCTGTGCGGGTAGGTAGGGTCTCAGGGGATGACTTCCAGACGTGAAAAAGACGGTTTCAAACCGTTTTCTTCGCATTTTCTGCTCATATTTCCGGGGACGGTCGACTTTACCGCAACTGGAATCTAGCAAAACGGCGCACACCACAAGAAAGAGTACGTAATGTAGATTTATAATCCGGAAAACAATTTACGGAAAAAACAGAAATAACAGAATAATTGAGAAATGAAATTCCAAAACATGCATGAATTTCACGTTGCCAAAGGTCAATTTTCTGCAGCATTGCCACATTAAATGAATGCACTGCCGGACAGTGCTTACTGCTCTATTGGCCTGCCTGACCTGACGTTGACCTGACCTGACATTCCCCCAGTATCAAGTAAATAGCTTCGAAACTGACAACAACGCCTATCATGTCAACAAAACAACAGTCATAACCTCAGCTACAAAATATACGTTTTTGTTGCAAATCAAAACGTTTTAATTGCGTTTATCATTGAAAGGTTATTAAAAATGAAATATACCACAGTGTTTTACTTTATTAAGGTATGTACAGCTGTTTTTAGGTCATATTCTATTATAATCACCTTAATATGTAGTTGCGGTTAAGTCGACCGTTCCCATATTTCCTTTTTACTACCTACCCCGTCCAGCACCCTAATTCACCCTGGTCCCGTATCTTCCTTGGTGGGTGTGAACAAGAAATTCTTCGTGAGGTTTGCGCATCTAGGGGGGGGGGGGGGGTCCTAGGCATGTTTTTTGTAAAGCGTTTGGGAGGTAATCTGCAAATTTACCATAATCATAATATTAATAATTGAAAAAGCATTGAGCATCTTGCTGCAGGAAATAGACTCGAGCACAGGTTATTAAATCGTTTTAAAGAAAACCTGTTGAAAGGTGCAGTTTAAGCAGAACCCTTCCCCCAACCTTCTGACCTGACCATCAGTTTGCTTAATTCCTGTGGGAAGGAAAACCATGAGGTAATGTACACATTATGCTCACCTGACCTTGCCAGGGTTAGTTTTTATTCCCCCGGCGTTTTAATTAGGCAAACTCATCAGTTTGAAGAAGTCAGAAGGCTGGAGGGAAAAGTTCAGATAAAACTGCACTTTTCACCTTTACCGAGGTCTTTTTAATAAAACGTGTGCTCGAGTGTATTATATATTATAGCAGCAAGACATTTGATTACCTTTTCCAATATTAATATTATTATTAACTTCCACTTATTCCAATTTTGATATTATAGCTACTTTCCATTCTCTATTATGATTATTATTATTATTACGTATTTTCCAACGTTTTATAAGCGAACGAAATGAAAGTGATGGACAAGAAACATAAATAAAGTCGAAAAAATAAATATGGCAACCATGCAAGCAATTTGACCGTAGAAATTTGCACTTCGTAACTGTCACTATTCTCTGTACCTTATATTCAATGTTTACTCGTTTTATTTGAATTGTAGCTATTTCTTTTACCTTGAGTATTTCAGCATGTACCTATATCATCCTAGCTGTTTTTAGTGAAATTTCTTTTTAAAAAAATCACTAATGAGGAGATCTTGACTTTTGAATTTCGAAAAAATTTCCTCAAGTTAGCGCGAACTAAGTCTCTTAGAACCCATATCCAGGATCAATTTGAATTTATATATATATATATATATATATATATATATATATATATATATATATATATATATATATACATATATATATATATATACATATATATATATATATATATATATATATATATATATATATATATATATATATATATATATATATATATATATATATATATATGTTCAGAAAGATTTCCGCGGTCTTTAATGTGAGACAAACTTGGTTCTCGGGTTTTCTTACACTGTCTACCGAAAACCAACCCACACTAATCGTTATCTTAAGCCCAATCTCACTATCACCCATCGCAACAAAATTCCGTGGTTCGAACACTAGTAACACGATCCCTTAGACTAACGGACAACAACAACAAACAGAGAGAATTAAACTTTTTAAGACAGACATTGCCAGAAAACGGATGCGACAACAATCACATACTACGAAACATTAGACACGTACACAAACAAACCACTACACCACAACAAGAACAAACAAAGTCCAGACAACAACACACAGCATGTTTACCATACATTAAGGTGTCACCGACAAAATCACCCGAATTTTTAGAGCCCATAATATCAAAACCGTATTCACAACAGAGCAAAAACTGTCAAATCTGATAAAAACTCCCAAGGATACGATTCCAAACGAATCCCACGGAGTTTACGAAATTCCTTGTTCCGACTGTTCCTGAACTTACGTAGGACAAACAAATAGACGCATCCACAATAGAATATATGAACACACCCTCGCAGTTAGAAAATCTGACCCCTCATCAGCGCTGGCCATGCATCATATCTATACAGGACACAAAATAGACTTCGATAATGCCAAAACAATACTACCGGTTTACAACTTCAAAATGAGAATTATCAGCGAAGCAATAGAGATTGAAAAACGTCCCGATTGTTTAAATAAGAGAGATGATGGTCTTCGCCTTCCGACTATTTGGAAACCTATTATATCTTCATTACAAACACACAAAAAGAAAATAAATTCCACAGACAATTTTATTTCCCCATTATCTGTCTCAACAAATGCCGGTGACCCTCTTAATCCTCCTCATCACTAAGTACTGTGACCAAAGCCCCCCCACCCCACTTAACTGACTGTGACCCTACTACTTTCACTGATAACGAAGCAGGTTGACGGAACGACATATATAAGATCAGACTTGCAACGAACTGCCAGATCTCTCTAAGGCCTAGGGTTGAACACAGTGAGACCTAACAGACGATCTCCGGCGAGATTTGAGGAGTAGGCAGATTGAGGCCCCGTAATCGAGCTACAACAACCCAACCCACCTTTGTCCTTCGCTCTAAGGAGTAGGCAGATTGAGGCCTTAGAGTGTCCTTACATATCTCCTTTACCTCTTGATAATGAATCCAAAACCAGAGCCGAAACGTCGAGTTTTCCTAAATTCTGGACGCGGTTCAACCTGAGAACCAAGTATGTTATATATATATATATATATATATATATATATATATATATATATATATATATATATATATATATATATATATATATATATATATATATATATATATATATATATATATATATATATATATATATATATATATATATATATATATAATATCAATAACTCATTCAACGTAAAGTGTTGAGTGTTTACAAATTAATTCATGTACAAAGCTCGCCCAAATTGTCATCCTGGGCCATGAGTCTTCCTTCGTTCCAATTTCTGACCCTCCCCTCCAAACATTCTGGCAACGCTTAGTCCCATCTTTTCCTTGGGTTGCCTCTATGCCTTTTTCGAACACTTCTTGCCTGCACACTTTCTTCACTTGTCTATCATCTACCGTCTGAGAGCCTCGGTGGTTCAGGGGTAAGAATGTGTGCCTCTGAACCGAAGGGTACTGGGTTCAATCCCAGGATTCTCCTTTCACTTTTTCAGTACAAACTGTAACATTAACATCAACCGAGGTTTTGGTTGTATTTGAGCAAGTTGAATGTCTACACGTTCCGCCCTTCGGAGGGGGCGTAAAGCTGTCAGTCTCATGTCCATGCGATGTTGGGCACGTTAAAGATCTCCACCCTCCTTACAGAAAGGCAGGGGTTCAGCAAAATTTTCGGGATAGTGAGGTGAAACTGCACCCTGCCGTCGGTGATTGGCCATAGTCGCGGAAATAGGCCGACGTTAAAGAAACAAAACACACACACACACACATCTCCCATCTGTACCAAGTGTCCAAACCACTTGAGTTGTTGCCTCTTTATACTATCCCCTATTGGTTTTATCTGCAACTCTTCTCTTATTTTCTCGTTTTGTAGTCTATCTTTCTTCGTTACTCCCTTAATCCCCCTCAGATACTTCATATCGATGACCCGTATTGCTTACTGCCAATGGCCTTTCTGGTCCTTCACTTTGTTTCAGTGTACCTACCTCTTTCATGAAGACGTTGACGAATACGTTGGAAGGTTTTTATCAGGAACATTAGAGTTGAGAAATCATTCAATGTACAGGGTCCAAGTAGATGCTTTCTTATGGAAACTCTTGTTTCTGTCAGAGAGAGAAAAAAATTGGCCCACGTCTGCCGCTCTCAAATTTTATGAGAATCTCACTGGCGCAAACAAAATTTTGCTATATCATATAGTTTTGCTGCTAGGGGGTGTTTGTTGAATTTAGTCGATTACTTTGATGTCCTATAACTTTTTTGTTTTTAAAAATAATTGATTTTTGAAAAGACCATCTTACTGCAGTTTTTGATGTAGAGTAAGCTAGTGTGCTTTGTTAATACAGGGTGATTGAAACATTTTCCGTATCAAAAAAATATTTTTACATTTTCTCGTAATTCTTAAAATCCTCTTTTGAAGAATATATAATACTATATATATAAATCTAGCACTATATTATATATATAAGACTTTAAAATAAATTAACTCTAAAATCAAGTAGCCATTACAGCTCATAGCGTTACAATTACTGTAAAGAAAACAAAGTAGACGGCTGTCAAATTGGTCTGAGAGATTTTGAGTTTGGGCAGAATATGTTTCAATATCCGTGTTCCAATAATGAAAATGTATCAAAACTAAGACAATTCTTCATTGATTCGATATCCAGAACGAGCACAGCCATTTGGTACAACGGATATTACAGTTTTAGGCTCAATTGAAAATAACGTCCCAAATTGTCTTCTCGAAATTTGCATACCGAAGCTGCTATCCCAAAGATAACTGCCAGACGAACTTAAAAAAACATCAGTTTAGTCCTTACCGCACTAGGAAAATACACCATCTACTTCCTGCGGATCATGATAGAAGACTGCAATTCATTACAGTAAGAGCAATCAAATTTGGTACGCGTGTTTTTATTATGAATAGTAACATACGTACCAAAATTTAGGTCTGTAAGTTGTAAGACGAAACAGTTATAAGCATTTAAAGAAAAAAAAAATAGGGGTTTTCCTCAAAACGTCAAAGTGCAATTAGAAACGTCAAAAGTGGAGACATGTAGGCAAAAAAACTTAATCAAATACGGATTATGTAAAGAAAATGTCACAAGAAGAGTGTTCTGCAAACCCTTAAGTTTCAGCTTCAACCGCCATTGTCCTTCGTTTTACTAAAAGATTTACAGAAAATTAAGTTCAAATAGACCCTTTCTCTGATGCTTTGGCTGTAGATCTAGTTAAGTTGATGCTTTGGCTGTATGTTTAGTTAAGTTTATGGTTTAACGGTCTATAATTTTTAGCTAATTTTTGTAGAAAAAATTTGTCAATTAGGAGACCGTGACTTTACAATTTTAAAAAGATTTCTTCAAATGAGCGCAAAGTAGGCCCCCTAGAATCCATATCCGGGTTTACTTTCAGTTTTGATCTGTTTGCATATATACAAGGTGATGCATTTCTACGGTAAAGCTCAATATAATTGTTATTATACAAGATACAAGCAAAAATTGTATACGTTAATTATAGGATGTCCTAACCTGCATATTATAAGAATATTTGGCCAATCACAGGCGGTTCATAAGTCGTTGGTGATCCATAAGTCGTTGGTGATCCATAAGTCGTTGGTGATCCATAAGTCGTTGGTGATCCCTACAATTGGTTTTTTCAAACACTTATATTATTGCATTTTTGCATATTTTATCCAAATATGTTGCACGTTTTTAACAAAAAATCGAGACGCAGTAAGTGTGTTTTGGTAGAGAATTTCAATAACTCAATTTTCTATTAACCTAAGGTTTGTTGGCTAGGAAACCAGTATTATCGGAAACATTTTAAGCTTATTTTCAGAAAATTTTTGTAAATTTTCATACAATTAATAATTTTGATAAAATATGGTACATTGTTTCTACTATATAGGCTATAGCGGTAACCAGATTGATGCCTGCTTGCATTAGAGTGACATATTTGCTATTAAAAACATTTTTATGAAAATTCACTTCCATAACGCACTTACTGCATCCAGACTTTTCCATTTTATGTTTTAGCTATCAACTTTAAGAATACATCATGAGACTAATGTACTGCTTATAAATATAAAAATATATACTTCAGATTGGGGACTCCCGACTTTCAAATTACACAAAAACGCAGGAGTGATAACCGAAGACAGCATACTCTTACAGGTTAAACAATCAATCAGACGCCAGCGCAAGCGCATACCGCTCCCGTTTTCGACGTGCTGTAACTCGTACGTCGTACCCCACATCCCGCGATGTGGGTAGGTCATTGGTCACCGATTCGACGTAGATAAAATGTATCTCGAAAATACCGAATATGGTGAATCTTTAAGTATTACAAGTAGGTTAGGTTAGGTTTGTATGTGAGTGAGCCATACCGGTCCCTGCACTGCCACCATAAGGTCTATTGTGGCTCACGCCTAAAGGTCTATATTTCGCCCAACAAAGCCAGCCTCCTGCAGAGGTCGATTATCTTTGTGGGTGAAAATTGATCCAGATCCTCCGGAGCAACCTATATCTTGCCAAAGAGCAGGTATCTAGTCCTGTCCGCTGCCGGACAGGAACACAGTACATGCTCTGCTGTCTCTTCACTCTCCTTACACAGCCGGCACTTGGTCTCCTGACCGACTCCAATACGGTGCATGTGGTGACGCAAGCGGAAGTGTCCTGTATACAGGCCGACTAGACTGTTTAACTCTAGAAGTTTTTTAGCCCTTGACTCAGACAGGCCATTTATGAAGGCCTTAGAGTGAGCTAATCCTGGAAGATTTTGCCAATACTGGATTGTCATTCTTTCTATCTAGGTCTTTAAGGTGCGTTTTGCTATGCATGATGTTATCCCCAGCACTGGTTCTGGTCCGACAAAGTCTCTCTGGGCACCACTCCTGGCAAGCACGTCGGCCGCAACATTGCCATCATGGTCCGAGTTGGTTGGTTAAGGGCAGATTTACAACTCCATACCGTTTTTGAATTACACTGATAGGAACCCAGAGCTTTTATTGCAGCTTGGCTATCTGCATATATCTTTATCGATTAGTGTGTGCACTGGTTTTTTATACTTTCCCTTGCACACATCTCGATGGCATACACTTCTGCCTGGTGTATGGTTGCGTACTTGCCGAGGCTAGCTGATAGTCTAGCATCGGTGCTGCCCCCATATGCGCCGGCTCCTACTCCCATATTGTTTTTGGAGCCGTCAGAGTACCAGCAGATATCGGCTCTCAATAGGGTCGTTTGATTTCGGTCCCAGTCCTCCCTTTCCAGGAGGACGGTCTTGAAAGACAGTTCTCTACTGATCTTTGTAGGCATCAAGTATGAGACCATTCCCAGAATCCCATGACCCTCAATGTCATCGAGGAGTCCGAACCCTCCCAGACTGATTTGCTTCGGCATACTGTCGGCCGTTTGTTTTAGTTTGTACGTTGTCCACTCTCTCCAACCATATGTGAAGAGGTGAAATATTAAGGAGGACCTCCAGAGCGGCTGATGGTGCGGTGCTTATCGCTCCCGTTATCATTAGACAAGCTTGTCTCTGTAGATGAGCCAGTTTGGCCCTCGCGATACCACGAAGTGCCGTAGGCCACCAAACTATGGCTCCATATGTTATCATTGGTCTGATAACCACTACATAGAGCCAGTATATCTGTTGGGGGTTTGTTACCCAGTTGTTTCCACAGATTCTCCAGCATGTCCACAGGGACAGTTTAGCCCTGCAGATTACATTCTCTAACTGTATGTCCCAGTTGTTATCATCAGTTATCATCAGTCCCGAAGATACCAAACATTTTTGGTATTGGACAATAAATACTGGGAGTCAAATACCTCAGAAAAGGATCCCAGTATCTCGAAATGTCGGTATCCCGCTATTGGATACCCTACTACTGAATAAACGAAATGTCCTCAATGATAACAAGTAATCCTTAATTTTAACGTTGGCTATTCAACCCTTAAGGGCTATAACTTTTAGAAATGCATTTTAAAACTGTTTAGTGAATTTGTAATGAGTAATAAATATTTTTACAGGAATTGCCACTGGTGCTGCAATGGCAGGTCTCCGTCCCATCTGTGAATTTATGACATTCAATTTTGCAATGCAGGCTATTGATCAAATCATTAACTCAGCTGGGAAAACGATGTACATGTCAGCAGGCCGTGTCAATGTCCCTATAGTATTTAGAGGGCCTAATGGTGCAGCTTCAGGAGTAGCAGCTCAACACTCGCAATGTTTCGCTTCTTGGTTTGCAAACTGCCCTGGCCTAAAAGTTGTATCACCTTACAACTCTGAAGATGCCAAGGGACTTCTCAAAGCTGCCATTAGGGATCCAGATCCTGTAATATTTTTAGAAAATGAAATTCTGTATGGAGTGCAGTATCCCATGTCAGATGAAGCACTATCGAAAGATTATGTGTTGCCTATCGGAAAAGCAAAAATTGAAAAGCATGGTAAGTTCATTGATTACATAACAAATTTTTTTATTTTTATTTTTGCAATACCTATTATAATGGTAATTATTTACAGTGTGACGGCACTGTAAATGTTTTATTTTTTACCTCAATTAGAGTAATTTGCTCTGAAAGGGTAGGTGCTCCGCATTATTTTCTAATAAATGCATGCCATTAATCTGTCAAAACTTTTCTATTAACAATTCATTTAACCAACAGCAGGCAGTTGATAGTGTGGCTTCTTATTTTGCAAACTGTTCTGCCATCTCTTTACTTATAGCTCTCGGCTTGGTTTCAAGTAACATCACAGTGTTTGTTGTTGATGACTTTACAGATGATGGGATCATTATAGCTGCTAAGAGAACGCTAATATTGTTAAAAAGCACTTCAATATAATGTAGGTGCGGTGTTGCACAATCTGGCAACTCCGCTTCCTCGCCCCCTGGGGGTGCCTGGAGTGACCCCCCACAGGCGAAGTCTCAACCCTCTAGTACCAAAAATAATGAAGGTACCAACTTGTACCCCGTCGGAACGGATAACGGAGATCTGCGCATTCCGAACACACTGTATATACACCCTGCATACACAGAGATTCCTTACACCCTGTATACGCAGAGAGCCCTTATAGTACGAGAAACACCTCTTGTGTAATAGGAGTGATCACCTGTATATGCATCTCCCTGTATACACACGGAGAAAGTCCTGGAACATTCTGGAATGGAACACTCCCAAAACGAGGTGGAAGGTACGACGGGTATATAAAGGCAGAAGCAATTTTAACAAAACAACTTTATTTACTCTAAATATGGATACAATAAAAGTTCTAAAATGTCTCTCTCACAAATCACTAATCTGCACACAACGCACTATACTGGAACTACAGTCGCTACTCTATAACACTTCACACTGGTTACTGCTTCTTCGAGTCACTTCAACATTATCTAATTGAACTGAACTGCCTGAGCTGGCTTGCTTTTTTTTTGCCTTTATATACCCGTCGTACCTTCCACCTCGTTTCGGGAGTGTTCCATTCCAAAATGTTCCAGGACCTTCTTTTGCTAGAGGGTTCTGTGAATACAGATCGGCTCCGTGTGTATACTGGGGGATGTATATACAGGTGATCCAAATGTGGTCATCACTCCTGTTACACAAGAGGTGTTTCTTGTACTATAAGATCTCTCTGCGTATACAGGGTGTAAGGATTCTCTGCGTATACAGGGTGTATATACAGGGGTTCGGAATGTGCAGACCTCAGTTATCCGTTCCGACGGGGTACAAGTTGGTAACTTCGTTATTTTTGGTCCTGGAGGGTTGAGACTTTGCCTGTGGGGGTCGCCCCAGGCACCCTCCCCTTGGGAGGTGGTGTTGTCAGATTGTGCAAGAATTCCCAGATGTTGGGGAAGTTTTGGAGATGTGGCAACACCGCACCTACATCTACTAATGTGCTTTGTAATAATATATAAACATATAAAATTTTTAACAGACCTTTGTTTTGCGTTCTAGGGACCCAAATTGACGTTCATCTGAACACATTTTTTCAAAAGCTTTTCATCGTGACCTCTCTATTAGCGAATTTTTCTTAATGAAAATTCTCTAATACCTGGGACTTGCCATATGCACTGTGCTGTACCCAAAGTGGTTAATAAATATTCATTTATTTAATTATTGTATGTAATTTGTGATTTTTAATAATTACAATAAATTTTTAATCATTTTCAGGAAAACATATTACACTAGTTGGCCACTCAAAAGCTGTCGAGACTTGTCTAGAAGCTGCCAAGTTATTAGCAGCAAAAGGTGTTGAAGCAGAAGTAATAAATCTAAGAAGTATAAGGCCTTTAGACATAAATACTATAGCTGCTTCCGTTACTAAGACTCACCATCTAATATCCGTAGAACAAGGCTGGCCCATGTGTGGTGTAGGTTCTGAAATATTAGCTCAAATTATGGAAAGTGAAGCCTTCTTCCAATTAGACCAACCTGCTATAAGGGTAACAGGTGCAGACGTTCCTATGCCATATACCAGAACTTTGGAAGTCGCAGCTATCCCCGACTCTCACGCTGTTATACGAGCTGTTTCTAAATTGCTTAGATTAAAGTGATCGAATCGAATGTGTATTCTAGGTATACAAAAACTAGAGAAGTAATTTTAAGATTATGTGATTAAAGCAAGAAGTAGCACAGCAAAATATTGTGTAGAATAAGTCTTAAATATTTTTTTTGTAAAATTTTTTAAAGTGGTTTACAGCTTTGTTTTAATTTTTATGAAGGTTAAATGTTCGCTCAAGCTGTCTACCTAACATTTAGTCAAATCATGTTTTAATATAACTATGGGAGATATGTACAATATAAATATGTAACTTTATTATTTCTGTGTATTTTAGTTTGTAAATATATTGGATCATTTAATTAGAATAGGAAAAAAAGTATCACTGCCAGACAACTTAAGGAAATATAAGTTTTATTTATTATAATTTTTTATCTATACAGCCCCTGGCCACTTCAGACTCACTATGCATTTTTGCAATTTTTTTAGATTTTACAGTACAAAAAGGAGTGCCTCGTGGTGCAGGTTGCTGGAGGCCAACCTGCAAAGTGAGTGCCCTGGTGTGATTTCTGGGCGGGCCACAAGAAGTTGACTTTGTTTACAAAATTCTTCTTCTTAAGCCGCCGTCTCCTCACAAAGTTTGGAGATCCAAATGGCTAACAGAGTCCTGGATACTGCAGCTCTAAAAATGTCTATTGATAAGCATCCAAACCATCTTCTGGCATCCTTTAACCATGAATTTTGACGTCTGCCAATTGATCAGTTTCCCTGTATTTTGCCCTGGATTATTAATCTCAGAAATTCATATTTGTCACATCTCATTGCACGACCTATACACGGTTAGTAAAAAGTCCCGAAACGGTCGAATATCTCTCTATTAATGACTCAATTTTTTCGGATTTTTGTAATGACGAATGGTCACAAATAAGCCTTTTTTTATAACACATTCACTTTTTTCTCACTTCCGCTTTAACAGGAAATGACTCAAACTTAATTTTTTTTAATGGGACGCCTTGTATTATTTACCATTTTCAGATGCAGGATAAAAAACGACGTTCTGAAACATCAATATGTTTTTTTGTAATTGATAAGATACCACCACAAAAAAAAATTAATAAAATATTCATAATGCAAAATCAGGATCTCTATTACAAAAGTTCATAATATGATTTAAACTAAAGTAATTGTTCAAATGATGCTCCGTCTACAACTTGACAGTGATATATAGGGTGCTTCACGGTGAGTGGCCTATTAGACATTTCTGGAGAACTGCATCTATTTAAATTCTGAAAATTAGTATCCGCACATTTTTGATACTGATCTTTCTAACTAAAATATTTTCAATTAACCTTGTAGAAAATTACAACGATCTGGCAACGCGAACCTCGGCTGAAGCCTCAGCGACAGACCTCACTGAAACAGGAGAGTCTACCTGTAGTCCTTAACGCTAAAGGATCTATTAATTGTTACTCGCATTAACACAACGAATGAACATTAATTTAACGATTATTAACGTAGAATTGACATTTGATTTATCGCTTAATTTAACTGTATTAATTATGACAATATATTTTTATTTTAAAGCAACGTAACGGAAATTATTACAAGCCTGCACTTCCGGTTATACCGGAAGTCGACACAAACTTTGTTTTTTTAAATGAAACAGCCTGTATATGATTAGCTTTTTGAATTACACGTTCAATTTAAGCGCCAACTGGTGACAACATATTCGGGCTCGTTTGTACCATTTCGGATTTATTCGCCGTTTTGTAGAAAAAATTACGATTGTAGCGCTTTAGAAAAATTCCGATATCTTTAAAGACATACAAGATAGAAACATGCAGTTTTCACTATCCCATAGAGCGTAAAAATTCCTACATACTGTTATAAACACAATACTATTTTAAAATAACTGTTATTTATAACATACATTTGAATTTGAAAATTTTCAATCAGAGATAACTTGATTTTTTTTAATAGAACGGTACCCATATGTCACCAGCATCTGATTCAGCGTTAAATTCCCTATCTTTTAAGTATAAATTACCCCATACCCATATCTTATAGTTTTGTTAGAAAATTGATTTGAAAATAGTAATTGTTAGCGGGGCGATGTAATTTTCTTTGTACATAACAAAAAAAAACAAACAAAAATACTTCATGTTCAAGTTAAAAATTATAATAAAGATATATTGTTACTGTGTTTGAAAATTATGTATTTTAACATATTTTAAAAAATTTAAAAAAAATTCTATGGATAAGAACAGTGATATTATTACCTTACACAATCTTATAAATCCTCGAAGTATTATTACAACATGAGTAACAAAACCACTCACATCTTCTAAACTAGTAACTGCTCAAAATGTTGTCCATTAACACTCAAACATTTTAATATTCGTGTCGAAATGCCGCTAGTGGTTGCTGACAGAATCTCATTTCTATCTAGCTCTTCAAACGCCCTTCTTACTCTGATCTCTAATTATTCACGTGAATTGACTGGCGTTTCATATACTTTGGTTTTTATCTTTCCCCAAAGATGGAAATCAAGCGGGGTAAGATCTGGACTTCTTGCGGGCCATATCCAGGGACCCCACTTTCCAATCCATCTATCTTCAATAGATCGTTGAGTGTGTTAGATATTTCTCGTGTAGAGTGAGCAGGAGCTCCGTCATGTTGATACCAACAAGTTATATATTCTGATAATGGTAAATTGTCTAAAAAGTCTATTGTTCTTAATATTTCCATGTAACGATTATAAATTAAGGTTCCATCATAAATATGATAATAAAAGTTATTACCTTTCAATAAACAAGACACGTTGAAACTAAATTTTACTTGGAATCCCATTTCCCTAATAGTGTGAGAAAATTTCGATTCATCAGCCCATATATAATTTTTTTTGAAAAGTCATCATCTCCTTGAATATGAATTAACATCGTTTCACACAACTGGACCCTCTTACTAGCATCTTCTGGATGCAGAGCTTGCACTAAAGTAAACTTATAGTTGTGCTCCCATAAGATTCTACAGAGGAGTAAGGAATACCTATGTCGTTCACTGCAGTGTAAATAGAGGCATGTGGATATGCTTCTAAATAAGCCAGGACAGTTATTTCGTTATCTTCATCTCTAGTCATTGGACTGCGATTAACTTTGGGTGCTTTAAAAGGAACAAATTCTAGGAAATTTGACTCAATCCTTCTAAACGTCTTTTCACTCATGGGTGGCAGATTAGGATTTAACTCATTAAAGCTTCTACATTTTCTACTAATAATTCGGTTACATTCTCCATGGATGTAAAATAAATTTAAATAATCTGCATTGGAATAATGATTTTCCATGTTAACTGTGAACATTAGTACATTGACATTTATCGAATAATTTAGAATGACAAGTATGTAATATAAATTGTTCATCATGGCACACTTGCCTTAAAGTTGGCGTTCGACCACTGTATAAGGAAAAATTATGCTGTTATATTTTTGAATGTCTCTAAATACCTCAAAAACTGTTCTTTTTAGCTATAGGAAGTACCCAATATAGGTCGGAAAGTTATCAAAAAAGGAATCGTTTGGAACTGCAAGTTACTGTATGTCCCTTTTAAAATAAGACACTCATTAAAGGCAGAAGTAGTCAAAGGTTGGCGCTACCCCGCTGACCATTAATATTTTCAAATCAAATTTCAAAGAAAACTGTATGAGATAGGTTAATATATACTTAAAAGATAGGGAATTTAACCCTGAATCAGATGCTGGGAACATATGGGTACCATTCATTTAAAAAAAAATCAAGTTATCTTGAAAATTTTCAAATTCAAATGTATGTTATAAATAACAGTTATTTTAAAATCGTATTGTGTTTATAACAGTATGTAGGATTTTTTACGCTCTATGGGATAGTGAAAACTGCATGTTCCTATCTTGCATGTCTTTAAAGACATCGGAATTTTTCTAAAGCGCTACAATCGTAATTTTTTCTACAAAATGGCGAATAAATCCGACATGGTACAAACTAGCCCGAATATGTTGTCACCAGTTGGCGCTTAAATTGAACGTGTAATTCAAAAAGCTAATCATATACAGGGTGTTTCATTTAAAAAAACAAAGTTTGTGTCGACTTCCGGTATAACCGGAAGTGCAGACTAATTGAAAATACTTTAGTTAGAAAGATCAGTATCAAAAATCTGCGGATACGAATTTTCAGAATTTAAATAGATGTAGTTCTCCAAAAACGTCTAATAGGCCACTCACAGTGAAGCACCCTGTAATCTATCAGCAAAATGTATCATCTCTGGCGTAATATGGTAGATTTCTTCAGTTATCCGCAACTGTAATTGTTCCAGATCATTAGCAGTGGCGGTTTCTCTAAGGAGGCAGAGGAGGTCGGGCCTCCCTAGTCAGAATTAGTTACATCCTCCCTATTCAAGTAGTCAGTTAGTTACATATAACTTTAATCCAATATTCAATATTAAAGTCATACTTATTCATATTATCAATTACTATTCAAACCATATGCATATAAAAATTCTCTAAACCTACAATTACAACCGGCAACGCTGCTGAGAAGTATATTACCGAAACGGTGCGATCTTCTTGTGTGCTTGTGTGAAGTCACGGAGGCCCGCTTCCAATGTTTTCGACTTTGGACCATATTTTAACACATTGATTTGAATGCATACAAACATTAGCCCTGGCAAACCAATTAAAACCACGCTTAAAATCAGGTGCTCAGAGGCCAGACTCCGCCAGCAATGTGAGCGTTGGTAAGGTGGAATTTTACTTCCAGGATAGTTTCTACAGTGTTGTTAAACAGAAACAAATTAATAGAAGTTATTGATTATATTTTGAATCACGATGATTTCAAACAAGATGAACATACTCTGGGAGAATCTATTGGCCTAAAACGACATCTTAACAATCCCCATTTTCTTTTTCTTTTACACACTTTTAAATTTGTATTTGAACATACCCATGTTGTATTTTTAATTTTACAAAATAAAAGCATAGATATTTCTTACGCTAAGAAACGTCTGATTGTATTAATTACTACATTGCAAGATTTTAGAAATAATGAAGTTCATTTTAATCAAATTTACAACTTCTTATTTGAGGATTTTGAAAATAACGAACCAGCACCAAAGAAAAGAAAGACAACATTAAGTATTCAAAATTTAAAACAGAATTTTAAACAAATTTTTAATGAAAGTTTAGACTTTAGACCCAATAATTAATCAATTGCAAGTAAGATTTTCAGATTTAAACAAACTAGAACTTTTCTATTTAATAAAGAAACACAATTTTTTCGTATTGAAAAGACTTTCCAAAGGATATCTTTGCATTATTATTAAAACAATATCCTTTGTTTGATTCAATTGCATTAAAAAACGAACTGACCACTGTATACACAGATACAGAACTGTTTCAAGATTGCCATACGCCTATCGAAATGATTTCATTTATTTACAAAAATGACTTAATTTCTTGTCTAACCGAGTTTTATAAACTGCGTTAATAGTCACAATTCCTGTCGCATCTGCTTCAGTAGAAAGAAGTTTTTCTGCACTTAAACACATCAAAACATTTTCCAGAAATAGTATTAGTCAAGATAGGTTAAAAAACATATCAATGATTTCTATAGAAAAAAGGCTTGTTAAAGAACTGGCACAGCAGGCTTCATTACGATAAAGTAATAATAATAATGAGTTTATTTCAATATAGGAAATCCTAATACATACAAATTAACATTTAATCATACATGTGCTCTCAACATCAATAACTGAAAAAGTTTCCTCCTAAATAAACCCAATGTACAAGTTGGTAACTCCTCTTGTGTAACATAGGAGTGATGACCACATTTGGATCATCCTGTATATACATCCCCCTGTATACACACGGGGCCGATCTGTATTCACAGAACCTTCTAGCAAAAGAAGGTCCTGGAATATTCTGGAATGGAACGCTCGCGAAACAAAGTGGAAGGTACGACGTGTATATAAAGACGAAAGCAAGCCAGGGCTGTTCAGTTCAGTTAGAGAATGTTGAAGTGACTTGAAGGAGCAGTAATCAGTGTGAAGTATTCAAGAGTAACTACTGTAGTGCCAGTATAATAACTTGTGTGCAGATTAGTGATTGTAAGGCCAGATAAACTAAGTGTTTTGTGGGAGAGACATTCTAGAACTTTTATTGTATCCATATTTAGACAGTAAATTAAGTGTTTGGTGAGAGAAACATTCTAGAACTTTTATTGTATCCATATTTAGAGAATAAATAAACTTGTTTTGTTAAAATTAAAAGTCTCACTTATCCAGAACCCGGAGAAAACGCAAAAATATGTTCTATATATGTGCAGATCATCAGCATTATATTGGTGAATGTCTCTGTTAAAAACCAGAAATGAATCGAAATAGGCTGGCAACAGATTATTCGCAAGTTTAAAAACAAATATCATCGTTAAATAGTACAGTCTATCTGCAACGCATTGCCAGTTCAATGTTGCTAGCATCAATTTTATAGGTGTATATCTACCATTCCCTTACTTGGCGAAATTCTGCATACTTTTTAACAACCCGATGCAGGGTACTGTTACTAATTTGCCTATCCAAATGAACAGTATTAAATAAAGTACGAACTTCTTCCAACAATCACCATATCCGTACATCATTAAGATGTTAATGTGCTCGGATTCTGTGAGTTTCACTGCCGTTTTCAAAATTTTTAATTACACAAGAAAAAGCAAAACAACAACCACAATTGACAGGTGACAATGTCAATGCAGCATCCGAATTGTTGCTTTATTGACACCATAACATTTAAATAGGTATGCGCCATCTTGATTTTACGTTATCATTTATTCATTTTTTGTGGTGTTATCAATTACAAAAAACATATTGATGTTTCAGACCGTAGTTTTTTATCGTTCATCCGAACATGGTAAATAATACAAGGTGTCCCATTTAAAAAAATATAACTTTGAGTCATTTCCTGTTAAACCGGAAGTGAGAAAAAAGTGAATGTTTTATAAAAAAGGCTTATTTGTTACCATTCATCATTACAAAAATCCAAAAAAATTGTTTCATTAATAAGAGAGATATTCAACCGTTCCGGGACTTTTTACTAACCTCTATATTATCACGTTTTTCGTTGTTTTATTATCAGTAATAGTTCCTTTTGTTTTCCCATATGCCTAAGCACCTCTTCATTTGTTGCTCTTGGCATCCATGGTATGCGGAGCATCCTTCTATACCAATAGATTTCGAAAGTCTCCAGATTCCTCTCTACCCTAGGGCTAAGAGTCCAACTCTCACAACTGTGAGCTGGACTGAGAAGATATAGCACCTGACCATACCGATTCGAAGTTACAAGCCAAGATCTGATCTTGTGAAGAATGTTTTCATTTGTGTGAACACTTTTCTAGCTTCTTCAATTCCAGATCTTACTTCTTTTCTTGGTTCGATGTGATTATTTATTTTAATTTTAATTTGTGCTCAAATATTTGAAAGAAGATACCTGTTGTACTATATTCCCTTCAATTAATAAATGCCTTGATGTTAGTTTTTAAGAAACAGACACTTTAGTTTTATTAATGTTTGTATGCATTCCGAACTACTCGCTGTGTGGAACAATGTGGTCAATCATGTCTTGCTAGTCAGTCACGCTATCTGCCACAATCACAATATCATCTGCGTACTGAATATTTTTGATCCTGATACCATTCACCGCGATGCCCCCTCTCACTGTGCCTAGCAATATGGCTTCTGAATAGATATTGAAAAGCAGTGAAGAGAATATGCAACCCTGTCTTACTCCCCTTCTTATTGACAGGGTGTTGGATGTTGCCTGTTCAAATCTTACTTCGGCCATTTGATGCCAGTATAAGTTGGAGATGATGTTTATTTCTTGTTGGACTACTACGGTTTCTTTTAGGATTTCGATCAGTTTGTAGTATCTCACATGGTCAAATGCCTTTCGATAATCTATGAGCCAAGCAAAAACGCTAACATTCATGTCTCTGCACCTCTGTGTTAGGGCATTAAGTGAGAACAATGCCTCATGTGTCCCAAATCCACTTCTAAATCTGAACTGTGTAATATCCACCTGGTTGTCACAGTTTTTGTAAATACATGTATGTATTTTTCGTAAGAATATTTTGAGCCTATGCGACATCAAACTCATCATATGGTAGTGCCTTTTTTGGGAAGGTAGCAAATGTTGAATTCAGCCAGTCAGACGGAACCTAGCCTGTGGTATAGATTATATTAAAGATGGATATTAGAATATCTAAACCTAATCCTTCTTGCACTGCGATTACCTTTACAACATAAATACTATCAGGGCCACATGATTTCCCATTCTTCTGAGATTTAATCACTTGCAGGACTTCCAACTTTGTGATCTGAGGTTCAACTGCATTCAACACAGGAGCTGATGTTGGTGGTGTGCCTGACCTTTCATCATTAAAAAGTAGTTCAACATGTTTCCTCCATCTTTTTAGCTTGTCTTCAATACCTATTATTATTTCGTTATTTGTATCTCTCAAAGTCCCTACTTTGTACTTTTGTTGGTCAATTCTTTTACCTTTGTGTGGTAATTAACTGACGTGTTTCCATTCGCGGCTCGTGCCTTAATGGGGGTGCGCCAGAAAACAAAAGTTCGGTACGCAGCAAGTGTGTTATGGTAGTAATTTTTTATTAAATGCTTCAAATTGGAATAACTCAATTTTCTACGAACTTAGAAAGTTGAATTTTGGTGTATAGTAGGGTCTTACCCAGGGCAACATATCTACGAAATTTCATCAAAATAACTTTGTAATTTTCGAAGAAAAAAATTTTTTTCAAAAGAAAACTCAAAATTTGGATAACTCAATTTTCTAAAACTGTAGAAAGTTGAATTTTAGTGTGTAGTAAGGTCTTTTACAAGGCAACGTATCCACTAAATTTCATTGAAATACCTTTGTAATTTTCGGCTTACGCTAATAGCAAATTGAGTTATTGAAATTTGAAGGATATAATGAAAATTCGGTAAATTTGCAGATTAGCTCCCGAACGCTTTTCAACAAATTGTTTTCAGAAACATTACTATGACCCCACCTGGATGCACAAACCACAAGAAAAATTTCTTGTTCACACCCCCCAAGGAAGTTACGAGACTGGGAGTGAATAGAGGTGCTGTGCGGGGTAGGCAGGGTTTAAGAGGGATATGGCTTCAAGATGTGAAAAAGACAGCTTTCAAGCCCGCTTTATTCGAATTTTCTGCTCATATTTCCTTTTTACTACCTACCCCGCCCAGCAGCCCTACTCAATCCTGGTCCCGTAACTTCCTTGAGGGGTGTGAACAAGAAATTTTTCTTGGGGTTTGTGGATCCAGGGGGCGCCCTAGGCAAGTTTCTGAAAACAGTTTTTTGAAAAGCAATCGGGAGATAAACTGAAAATTTACCGAAAATTCGCTACCAAAACGCACTTACTGCGTCCAGTTTTTTTTTTCTTAAAAAACGCATCACATTTCTATAAAAAATGCAAAAACGCATTAACGAATTTGTTCTACAAAAATTAGCTACCAAAAATTATACACCCCTACTCACTCCTGGTCCCGCAACTTCCTTTGGGGTTTGTGGATCGGGGGGGGGGGGTGTCTAGGCAGGTTTGTGAAAACAGTTTTTTGAAAAGCGTTCGGGAGCTAAACTGCAAATTTACCGAAAATTCGCTACCAAAACGCACTTACTGCGTCCAGATTTTTTTCTTACAAACGCACCATATTTCGATAAAAAATGCAAAAATGCATTAACGAATTTGTTCTACTAAAAACAGATTATAGACCGTTATACCATAAACTTCACTATCCTACAGCGAAAGCATCAACTTAACTAAACTGCTACCGGTGTAATTCAAAGACGGTATGGAGTTGTAAATCTGCCCTTAACGAATTGGGCAGCTGTAATGAGGTGTCGCTGGTCTGGATACCGGGTCACTCGGACCATGACGGCAATGTTGCGGCCGACGCGCTTGCCAAGAGTGGGGCCCAGAGTGACTTTGTTGGACCAGAACCGGTGCTGGGGATAACATCTTGCACAGCAAAACGCACCTTAAAGACTTGGACAGAAAGAATGACAATCCAATATTGGCAAAATCTTCCAGGATTAGCCCACTCTAAGGCCTTCATAAATGGCCTGTCTGAGTCAAGGGCTAAAAAGCTTCTAGAGTTGAACAGACAACAACTGAGAACTCTAGTCGGCCTGTATACAGGACACTGCCGCTTGCGGCACCACATGCGCCGTATTGGGGTCGGTCAGGAGACCGAGTGCCGGCTGTGCATGGAGAATGAAGAAACAGCAGAGCACGTGCTGTGTTACTGTCCGGCAGCGGACAGGACTAGATACCTGCTCTTTGGCAAGGTAAAGCTTGCTCCAGAAGACCTGGATCAACTTTCGCCCACAAAGATTATCGACCTCTGCAGGAGGCTGGATTTGTTGGGCGAAATATAGACTTTAGGCGTGAGCCACAATAGACCTTAAGGTCGCATACAAACCTAACCTAACCTAACTAAACTGACAGCCAAAGCATCAGAGAAAGGGTCTATTTGAAATGAAGTTTCTGTAAATATTTTAGTAAAATGAAGGGCAATGACGGTTGAATCTGAAACTTAAAGGTTCGCAGAACACTCTTCTTTCAACATTTTCTTTTCAAAATCCGTATTTATTTCACGTTCTTTGCCCAAACATTGCCAATTTTCACGTTTAAAATTGCGAGTTTAACGTTTTGATGAAAACTCCAAAATTTATTTCTTAAACTGCTCATAACTTCTTTGTCTTTAAAGCTGGAGACCTAAGTTTTGGTACAGAGTTCACTCTTTATAATACAAATACACGTACCAAATTTGGTTGCCCTTGCTTTGTTATTTCCGGAGATATGAATTTTTTTAGAAAGAAAACACAAAATTTTCCGGGAAAACCTGGTCCGATTTTGCTGGCTAACAAATTGTCCAAGCCACTTGCAAAAGGAAGGTACTCATCAAATTTGATATATATATATATATATATATATATATATATATATATATATATATATATATATATATATATATATATATATATATATATATAAACACAGATCTGCTCATTAGCGAATTATTATTTTTAATTCGCTAATAAAGAAGATTGGGAAATATTGTCCTGATGGCCAAAGATACCAGAGCGATTAATACAAGTAAAACAATATGAAAAGCATTTTTTAAATGCAAATTCAAAACCGAATAAACTCTTAATCTGCTGTGAGATAATTCTGCAAAATTTAACATTGTTAGCAGTAAATTATACAGGCTAGTAAATGTTAATACTGGTGGTGTATTATTAGGATAAATTGGTATTATGTAATAACGACACGCTACATGTTCTGAGCAAAAGATCTTTATTAAAGAATAAAATCAAATACACAACTGGCCCATTGAAAACGAGCTGGCAGCCAGAACTGCCAGAAAAAGATTTTGTCGGAAAAAAACCCTGAAACACCTATAGTTTACTTTTGAGGGGGACAACTTTTGACACGAAAAGTATAGCCCAAACTTTACGCTCCTAGGCGGGGGTGTCATCCCTCAAATTTTTTGAAATGGGAATAGGGATCTTGTGATGCGCGTTGAAAAGAGCATATGATTCATTGCTTTTTTATTGCCATTTTATTGACACATTGCTTTTTTATTTTTCAAATTCGTTTAAAAGACGTGGATTTTTTAAATATCAGTAATGCATTTCCTGAAAAATTCTTAATGCTTGAGTTGGGCCTCACCAGCGCCAATTACAAATTAAAAATGTTGATGTTAAAGGTTAGCGTAGTTAATAAAAAGTCATTTAGTTTAGGGTGCTCAAAAACACCTCGACAAAATATGTAATGTGATAACGCATTCTTCATAGCAAATCTTTGTGTCTAAATGTGAATTGAAGTAACTTGATCGATGGAAAATTCAGTTACGATTATTGCTTCGCATGGTTGAGTCGATTTTTATAATCAGTCATTAGGTGTATTCAATTTCCGAAAGAATTGAAGTTCTGGGCATTAAAGAAAACATGAAAATGCAAACAATGCAGCATGTGTATTCAATAACCTACATCCTGATAGGCGTGCTTTAGCAGTAGTGTTAGCTATAGAGTTTATCGTTTAATGGTATATCATTTTTGTCGAATTTTCGTAAAAAATCATTAAAGCGCAATATATCCGTTATTATGCAAGTTACGAAAAAAAGTTGTATATATTAATTGTAGGGTGTCTTAAGCTACATCTTAAAAAATATTTCCAAAATTACAGGCTGGCCCATAAGTCGTTGGTGATTCAAATTTTCTTTTTTTTTAGTGAATTTTTTTAATCGAACACGCCCTATGTTATTGCATTTTTGTATTTTTCATCGAAATATAATACATCTTTGTAAGGAAAGAAATTCGGGTCGCAGCAAGTGCGTTATGGTAGCGAATTTTCATTAAATGCTTCAAATTTTGAATCAATTTGCTATTAACCTATAAGGTTGACCAGAAAACCAGTTTTTTCGGGAACAATTTAAGTTTACTTTCGGAAATTTTTGTACATTTTCAAACAATAAAGTTATTTTGATGAAACATGGCCCATTGTTTCTAATATATAGATTATACTGGTACCAAATTTGGTACCTGCTTTCTTAAAAAAACATATTTGCTATTAAAAACATTTTTATGAAAATTCACTACCATAACGCACTTGCTGCGTCCAGAGTTTTTTAACACTTGTTTTTCCGACGAAAGTTCTTTTTGAATGGCACTGTAAAATGTACACTCGTCTGAAAACAGATATTGAACAGAAAGTTCCCGTCATCAGCTATTCGTACAGTCATAACTTCACAAAACTCCAGCTGTCGATCAAAATCATCTTCATTCAGTTGTTGTACAAGACGAATTTTATACGGGTTAAATTTATGATGCTTCAATATTCGCTGAATAGTTCTTCTTTTGATGTTTGAAACAGTGGCCAATTTTCTCGTGCTCAAAGTTGGGTCTGCAGCAATTGGTCCTAAAACTTCAATCTCAGTAGTCTCATTTCTAACCGGAAATTCACGTTCAGGATCCCGTTTTTTGTTAGCTACTGAACCACTTTATCGAAACTTTACAACTAACTCCAAAATGTATTTTCTGTTAACATGTCTGTTCGGATGTCGTTCATTAAACAAATTTGCGGTACGGTTGGCACAGTCATCGTTTTTGAAAAAAAAGGGTAATTATTTCAACTCTTTCTCTACAGAATACACCATTGTGAAATTAATTTTCGGTAGTACTATCAAGTTTCAAAGTGACCGATAAACTGAAATAATAAACCTCATTTCTCTCTTTCCGATAAGAAATGTTCTAATAGTCAATTGTTTGTTTACAAACCAACAAAACATTGACTATCAGCACATTTCTTATCGGAATGAGTGAAATGCGTTTTTGCATCTTCAACTGTGAATAATTTTTAAACGAGTTGATAAAACTTCCAAAGAAAATTAGTGTGCTGAATTCAGACAAGAAATAGCTTTGAAATGATGTAACACTCGACCCATGTTCCCTATTTAAAATATAAGGGTTGTTATCACCACCCTTAAGGGGTTGATGTGACAAAGTTGAGTTTTATGTCAAAACATCTCCCCCTCAATATTAAAATTGACGTGTTTCAGCGTTTCTTAAAGAAAAGTTATCTGGACGCAAATCGGTCTGTTTCGTTTTCAATGTGCCACCCTATATTATAATTTCTACACTAACAGTGTAATGATATTTAACATTTCTGAACTTTATTTTCTAAAGGCAAAATTTAAATCGTAAACTTGTCATCTGTATAAGTATCTGACCCTTTTTGTAAGAAGCTCCTACTTTTAACTGAGGTTATATGACAAAATTGTTTAGTCAGTGGTAGCTTATTTAAATATGAATACACTACTCTATTAAAATATTGATTATTTGTACATTTAGATATCAATAAAAAAATTTGTGTTAGAATGTTAATATATGGAGGCTAGTAAATATCACATTATATTAATAATTGTCTAAGCAGATAATAATATATTAAGTCTTTTATGTTATTAAATCTGCAAAAATATCAAACAAATTCTACAAATTAATCTTGTGTAGAACGTTTTCCATTATGTACATTCTTTAAAAAATGTTGCGAGTGTTGAAGGTAACAGACAATAAAGTGAAATTTACATGTTGATCTGTTTTATTAACATATTATGTAAAAAGCTTAGATTTTAATATAAACTATATACAGGGTGTTATCGGCAATTGGGAAGAATAGCTCACTTCCTTATCTTCCAAGTTACAGAGTCGGTTAAATGGACAAAGTTGCTCAAATAACTTTTCACATCTCTAATCTATCACGGGAAATTACATTGCGCAACAAATGCCAGAGGCTTTGACTATCTACCTACGGATAGACCAGGCATCTCCTAATGCGATGCGTTCTAATGTTTGAAACCAACATTGGCTAAAAGGTTTGTTTACACGGTCCTCGACACCATAGGCGTCTCGAGGATAAGGATTGAAATTTTCATAAATACGATTAAAATAATAAAATAAATATTTAAAAGATGTTTAACTATCTATACATTATTTAAGTATACTATTAACTAAAAAGTCTGGACGCAACAAGTGCGTTATGGTAGTGAATTTTTATAGAAATGATTTCTCGGATGTTCGAAAGTATCAATGTTGCAATGTTGTTATCTCGTCACAAGCGATTTTTTCTATGCAAATTCAGTAGAAAGTGTTTTCAACAAAAATTTAAGAACAGAATTAAGAAAAACCTTCAATATCTTGCAGCTCTACCAGTTTTTCTAGAAATGACCACCATATTTGTCTGCTGCCATGTTTTATAGATATACAACTTGCCGGACAATTTCTTATTAATTTCATCATGTGGCAACCATCTAGGAAAATATATACATTTTCATGGGTTACAGGATGCGGAAAATAAGCCTTTAAACCTTCTTAAATAAATATATCTAAATTTGCTCCCAAACATTTAACCCTGCTTATATTTGCAGCTGATCCATCAAAAGTTACGGAAGTAACGACTATTCTTGCCTGATGGATAAAACTTAAAGCCTGATTTAATAGGCTTGCTTTTTCTTCACGAGAGATGCGAGCTAGGAAGAAATAACCCACTGGAACTTTCCAGGGCCATTTAAAGCAACTAATAGAAAGAAAAGCAAAACTTCTTTAGCATCTGGAAGCTCGTTTGAATTATTCATATCCACGGCAATATCTACGTTACCACAAAACTTTTTTCCTGTCCACTCAACTTGACGTCTTATGAACATCTCGTCGATTACTAGCTTACAAAGTATTTTGCGACCTTTTTCAGCTGCTTCTCTTCTTTTTGAATCCAACACCGCTAATGCTTCTTTGCAGAATCCAGGAACAATTTAGAAATGGTTCGAGAATGTGGCAAAGATTTCATAAATTTTTCTCGAACGTAATTATAAGCTTTGTTTGAATAAAAATTTAGAGTAATAGCAAACGACCTTACGTCTGGTGAATAGTTCCGTTGTAGGCCTTTTAAAAGCTGTTTAATCAGGTCTACTTGTGTGGGTAAAGAGGCCTAAAATATTACAAGCAATGATATAAATTCAATAACACTCAAAAGTGAGACGTTCAGGGATGTTTCTGTATTTTCCGGAAAAGCAATACTACTTTTAAAATGCTCAATCAGCGGTTTTTGGTAAAAACTCTTAAGACGCATTTTCTATTGGAGCAATATATTTATTTTCCTCTTTTGTTTTTTTATTACTCGTTTAGCAATAGACCATTTTTTAAAGATGTTTTTGGAGTTGCTGATAAACTGGAAATATCTACAAAATAACGAAGTTTTTTTCTAAAAAATTAACGATATTTGGTAAGTTTTCAGTGAACAGAGTATAATTTTTAAAAAATGGTTTCTAGTATTTTTTCCTTAATTCTAAGTCCAGGCATATTAACTTACTTTTGACCTGGAGTAATGTTAGCTTTTGGTGTTCATTCAGGAGGGCTGCCAAGTGCCGTAACTGTTTAACATGATAGTTCCAAGGCAGTGAAAGTTTATGGTAACGATGATTTATCTATAGGAAGCAAAAAAGAATTATTTACCTTCTTTCCGCATGAGCAAGAGCTTTCATGCCAGAAGTAGAAGGCACTGGAGAATTCAAAACTGATGGAGACGCTGCGTTTTAATACCCTTCTTCCACTAGGGTAAATAATAAAGGTCTTCATTAAAATACTGTGAACATAAATAAGAATATTTCGGCAGCGTATCCGATTATATATTTATGGCATCGCACCATGTTTCTCTCCTTGAATGTTGGCTTCAAACAATTCGGCTGTGTGCCGAGTCTATTCTCTGATATATGGTCAAAAGCCAGAGGTGTCCACATAACCTCATTTTTTTTTTCAAACTGAACCCTTGTGAAATTTCCTCAGGAATTGATTGTGTTTAGACCGGTCTTTGCAGTCGTCAGGCTATTTCTTCTTTAACGTCATGTAATCCATGGATAACTAGACCAGGGATGTGATGGTTCATGATAATTGGGAACAATAGCCAATTTCCTTATCTTTCAATTTCAGAGTCGGTTAAATGGACAAAGTTGCTCAAATCTGTCTTTGGAAATCATATTGTGCAACAAATGTCAGAGGTGTCGACATAACCTAATTTTTTTCAAATTGGCCAAAAGTGAAATTTTCTCAAGAATCCATTGCATCTCGACCGGTCTTTGTAGTCATCACGTTATTTCTCCTCTAACGTCATGTATTCCATGAATAGCTAGACCACGGATAAAAAAAGTTACTGTCCTTGTCAGATCTCAAGATATTTTTGTTCCTCCTCAACGAATTTAATTAACTATGATTATTGAGATTTTTAAACATATTATCTTCAAAAAAGGCACCTTCGAAGAGACAAATTATGTGACAATGACTGAAATAATTGTTTGCCGAATAAGGCTACTAAGCATGGAACAATTCATTTTATTCAGAGTATAGTTATCTAATACAAAAATTATATTACAGAATCTGTTCGAAATTATTGCCATTTTGTTGAATGCAGAGCCTAGCCCTTTTCATGAGATTATTCTGGATATTTTGAAGATTTTCTAGAGAAATTTTCGCAATAGCGTTCCTAAATCATTGCTTCAAAACATTCAAATCATTGACACTGGTGCTATACACGTCATGTTTTATGATATCCCAAATTGAGATATCCAATTGCGTCAAGTCTGGTCATTTTGGAGGCAGCAGAACTGTACCTTCATGTCCTATCCAATAATCGAATTGAGCATTCAAAAAATCTTGAACTACTCGACTTCGATGCGGTGGAGCACCGCATCATGCTGATAAATCTCAATCAAAAAATAAAATATCCTTCTTACCCTGTTTGCAATATTGCTTTTAAACTGAAAATAAAAATAATCGCTAAAAATCAGACTTGTTGGTTGCGACTTTTAAGTGACTAATCTTTATTATAGGCGTAAACATAATTTACAATGCGTTTTAAGTGACAACTTTAAAACCATTTTCTGATATTATTTTAATGCAAATCCCTACACTTTTAATCAGAACTAATTATTACTATAAACTTTTATTATTAACAAGTATCAATATCTATGAGTTTTATCGAAAACATCTAAATGTTCACCAAATCACCCCTTATTTATCCAGTACCCCCTGAAGCGCTCTTACCCAAAAACAATTCGAAGCGCTCCTTTTTCGGGTACTAAACTAGATACCAAATTTGAAAATCATACCACAATTCGTTCGAAAGTTATTGCGCCTACTTACAGACAGGCGTACAGACCGACAAACACACAAAATTCGTTTCAGAATCAAGGTTTTACGTTTTGGGGCTACGCCGTTTGACAAAAAAAAAAGAAATTTCGGTCACTGATGTTCCACCCCCTAATTTAATTTCAGCACAGAATACGAGATGTTTGGTGAAATTCAAAGTTTTCTAACAAGCAAACCCTGAAACGTTATATTACTCGAGTTTTAAGGAAAAAATGTAACTTTTCACCAAACCAATACCCGATTCTTCTACCCCTTATGGAGCGATTGTACCCAAAAACAATCCGAACCGTTTGTTTGTCCGTTGCTAACTGTATACCAAATAGGAAGACGATATTTCAATTCGTTCTAAAGTTATCCTATATACAAACAGACACACAAAAATGTTTGTTCCCAAATCATCTTTTATATATGTTTCGATACTTTTTACGGCGTGTAAGCGAAAAATTTTTTTCGAGATTTTGTCGCCGATGCCATACTTCCACACGATGTGGAAGTAACAATGTATCTACTACAAAATTTGAAAATTTCTAAGACGAAACCAGTGTACTGTCAACATTAGTAAGAAGCCTTTTTTTTAATTTCAACAACACACCACGAGGGCTTACAGCCTAAATACTATCGTACCGTGGGTGTTGACAAGGGGGAAAGAGGCAGCTTGTTAATTCTGGACTTGAAGGTTTGGAGGTTCGGAGGAGAAGGAAAAACATGTGCCGGCAAGGAATTCCACAACTTGGAAGTCCTCGGGACAAAAGAGCGGGCATAACAAGATGTTCTAAGTCTGGTGACCTGGACAGTAAAAAGGTGCATTCGCTCTGTTCCCCTGGTAAATCTGTTGGGGCAGCAGGTGGGGGAACTATGGAGGAAAGCTCCTCTGAGCAGTGCCTGTGCAGATATCTATAAAAGAGAGAGGTCACCAACGGCACGTCGGTGGGCAAGGGATGGCAGCCTTTGGGTGAGAGTAGGGTCACCGATGAGACGTATAGCTTTCTTTTGAATGGAGTCCAGGATAGCGAGTGTAGAAGCGGCAGCGGCACCCCAGATGTGGGAGCAGTATTCGAGGTTTGGCCTTATTTGTGAAGTATATAAGGTATAGAGATTAGCTGCTGAAAAGTATTTGCGAGCCCGGAAGAGGAAACCTAATTTCTTAGCAGTCGCTTCTGCAATTGATGTGACATGTTGGTGCCAATTAAGATTTCGATCCACAGAAATGCCAACAAGAGAAAATGACTCATTACTTTGAATAACTTGGTTGTTCATTGTGATGGGTCTAGGGCTGGTGTATCTCTTGTGAGAAAGAAAGCAAGACTTAGTTTTGGTGGGGTGGAATTGTACAAGATTTCTACTTCCCCAGTCTAATATTTTTTGGAGATCCACGGAGACAGAACCCTCCATGAGTCTGCGATCCTCATCTAATTGGGCTAAAGAGACAGGCTTAGAATATTGTATATTTGAATGGAGGGTGCTGTCGTCCGCGTAGCTGTGAACTGGGTTGGATGTGCTAGAGAGGAGGTCATTGATGTGGAGAAGAAACAAAGTAGGGGCTAAAGCTGAACCTTGAGGAACTCCTGCATTAATTGGGTACAGTTTAGAGGAATGGCCATCCACAACAACAGATATGGTCCTGTTGGAGAAGAAATTTGCTGTCCAGGTACAAAGTTTTGGTGGTAGGCCATAGGCCGGAAGTTTATTAAGCAGCGCTGCGTGCCAGACCTGGTCGAATGCTTTGGATATGTCTTGAGCAACAATCTGAGATTCACCGTGTAGTTCCATAGACTTGTTCCAAGAATGGGTGACAAAGGAAAGGAGGTCGGTAGTCGATCTGCGCTGACGGAATCCATACTGCCTGTCGTGGATTAGACTGTGTTTTTCAAGAAATTTTAGTAATTCGGTGTTTATATACTTTTCCATCACTTTAGAGACGACTGAAAGGAGAGAAATAGGCCTGTAGTTGCTAGGAAGCGCTTTGGATCCTTTCTTGGGGATGGGTTGTACTCGAGCAGTTTTCCAGTCACTAGGGAATATGCCTTTATTGTAAGATATCTGAAACAGACGAGTCAGGACAGGAGCAAGTTCTGGTGCGCAATTTTTGAGAACAATTGCTGGGATCTCGTCAAGGCCAGAGGCTTTCCTGGTATTAAGAGGAGAGAGCATCTTTCGTACCTTTTTAGTTTTGAAAATGATATCCGTCATTTTATGTGCGACATTGGGCACTGTGGGTGGTTGAACATTTGGAGGTGGGTTGAGAGTAGAATTGCTGGCGAACAACGAAGCAAAAAGTTCAGCCTTGCCCAGGGCGGTAGAAACAATTTTATCGCCTGAGACAAGAGGTGGTGCTTTTGCAGAAATTAGTCCCGATACATTTAGCAAGAGTCCAGAAGGGTTTGCCGCCGTTGAAGCTTAAGAGGAGTTTATTTTTGATGTGGTTATTAAACGAGTTTTTTGCCTCAGAAAGAATGCGGACATAGCGGTTTCTTGCCTCGTTAAATGCTTGACGATTTTCTTGACTGGGATTGTGTAGAAGCGTTTTGTGAGCTTTGACCTTTTCAAGTCTGGCCTTGTCACAGGATTTAGAGAACCAGGGCTTTTGAGTGGCTGAAGAGGTTTTCTGTGTACGTGGGATAAATAATTCCATGCCAGCTTGGATAATTTCGGTGACGTTTTGTGAGATATCAGAGAGGTCAGGATGAGAGAAGCAGACAGACGCCCATGGAAATGCGGAAAAGTAATCCCGCATTTCGTCCCAGTTTGCGGAGTTGTAGTGCCAAACGATACGTGGTTGTGATGACTGTGTGACCTCGGGTTGCATTGCGCAGGAAGAAGTGACCATGCCGTGGTCTGAGCGACCAAGGGGGGCGGTGACTGATATCTTATAGCATTCAGGTTGTGTAGTAAGAAGGAGATCCAAGGGATTTGAGCTGTGTGTTGGGATACGAGGAAAGTAAGTAGGTGGCTGAACGATATTGGTTAAAGAATGGCTGACTGCAAAGGCCTCCGCTGCTCTCCCTTGTGGATCGGTTTTTGAAGATCCTAGCCATTCCTTATTATGGACATTGAAGTCACCAAGAATAGTGACCTCGAAGGAAGGATATTCAGAAATCAGATAGTCGGTTTTTTCAGAGGGTAGTCAAAGAGCTGGACAAATTTTTTGTCAGAAGGTGACCGGTAAATGCAACAGATGAATTTAGTTGCAGCCCTGAGAGAGAGTTTTACCCATAGTATGTCTTTTCTTCCAGCTTCTAAATTGGGGAGTCTGGTGCAGAGTAAATTGCTACGGACGTATGCGCACACGTCTCCACGCAATCTAAAGGAAGTAAGGAGCTCATACCCCGGGAAATTAAGGTGATCAGTGGCTGTTTTGGCACTGATTTGGGTTTCGGTGAGGAAGAGGAGTTGGGGCCTGTTAGCCTGGAGGAAATGGTGGACGGAGTTCAGGTTAGAATTTAGGCCACATATATTCGAAAAGGATATGTTAAATCTTGATGTTGGCGCCCCCTGTACACCTCTCTTCAGGAGATCCGAATGGAGGGGTATTTTGCCTCCGGAATATTTTGTACAAGGAGGAGCCATCATCATTTTTGCTTATAAGGGAAACCGACTCATACACCAGAACTGGAAACGTCCGTTGGGACTTCACCGGCCCCTTGATATGTATGGGGTGGTACCTCCTCGGGCGTGAAAAAATCCTTTACTATTACGTAAAGGAATTTCCACTTCCACCTGCTATGGATTGGATTGGATCAATGTCTACCCCTTTAAAAATAAGATTAATAAAGGGACTATCAATTGTACAATAGTTATGCTTTTCGACATAGTAGGAGGATACAAAACATTATCATTTTGCATCCATGCCTATTGTCGTAATATCCCAATGTCCCAATGTCGTAATATTGACCAATGAATAATGTTTAATAGCCGATTTAAATTATTTTTATAATAATGAAAACATCAGTAAGTATATGGAAATGGATTTAAAAGAAATTGAGTGAGATAAATAGATGATACCTACTACTATGTTGTTGACATTACTACGTGCTACTTTACACGAAAATTCAATTAAAAAAAGAAAACGTAAAACTTCTCTATTAGCAGAGGTTCTTTCCTTCTTTGACGTCGCTTTATTTTCGCGACTATGGCTAATCACCGACGCCAGGAAGCAGTTTCACCTCACTACTGGAAATTTTGCCGAACCCCTGCCATGCATTTCGGTAAGAAGGTTGGGATCTTTGACGTGCCCAACATCGCATGGTACACGGACCGACGGCTTTACGCCCCCTCTGAAGGGCGGAACGTGCAGACATTCAACTTGCTCAAACACAATGCCACAACCTCGGTTGATCTTAATTTTACAGTATGTGCCCACCGAAAAAGTGAAAGGGCAACTCTGGGAATCGAGTCCAAGTACCCCTGGGTCCAGAGGCACACGTTCTCACCACTTAGTAGATGTTTTTCGCAGCTAAAACCTGTTGATTACGACTGTGCGGATGGTGACAAAAGACAATTATATTATGAAAATAACTAAGAAAAAGAGCCCAGTAAACAAATAAGTTTTGAAAGTGATAAATTTTCTATAGTTAAATAACAAGAAGAAAGGTGTAGCAAGGAAGATGGTACTACCAAATCCTCGTATTGGCAGGAACTGTACCAACAAATTTAATGGATTTACTGAAGAGGAAAGGGAAGAGATTTTTGCAATATTTTGCCACGTGACTAATTTGGAAAAAAAACCATTAACTGCTGCGTAAACGTAATACCAACAAAAGGCAAACGAACTTTCGCGGAGAAGTCTCACATACCTACCAAAACCTTCTCGTGAAAGGAAATGCTTAAGTGCAGGTAGGTATGCCTACAGTTTGTCTTAAACACTTTAAATATCTCACAGAAAATAATTAGGAATTATTTAGCAGGAAAAATCCAAGCAAATATATATATATATATATATATATATATATATATATATATATATATATATATATATATATATATATATATATATATATATATATATATATATATATATATATATATAAAACAGGATCAAACTTGCACCAAAGCATAAAGGAACAGAAGAACAAATTAATGAACTTAGAACTTTTATTGATAATTTACGGTTGGTACCATCACATTACTGCCGTTTGTCGAGAAAAAGACTATAATATTTACCAGGAGATGTCGAAAGTTACCTAACTCTATACATGATGTACAAATCATTACTGGAGAAACAGGGGCAAAATACTTTAAGTAGATAGTGTTAGCTTTAGAAAACTGTTGAAACGAGATATTAATGTTGGAATACATATCCTCAGAAAAGACATACGTGTCAAATGTGAACGGTTAAAAAATATGCCAGAAGAAGAAAAGACTGATGCCGAAAAGTACAAGTACCTATTTAGAACACCAAACAGGTAAAGAAAAGACAAAACAACTATTTTTCTCCGAACAATATAAATCTAATAAGCACACTTAGAGAACCCAAATCACCACAACACATTTTAAAAACCAGCCGATCGTTTCACTAATCAAGTTAGCCTGATCAGAGGAAGAATAATTATAAATATCTTATATCACACCTCTATTTATATTCTTCTGCAGGTAGCCAATCACTAACGATTCAGAGAGGTTCACACACGACACAAAAATTAGCATATTTCGTATCGGACGTACTTCTGCCGGTATTTTTTGTAAAGTTATCTATCAGGAGACGACCTATAGGCGGTGGAGCGAGATTCATACACCTTTATTATTACTATATTAAGCAATATATATATATATATATATATATATATATATATATATATATATATATATATATATATATATATATATATACTTTCGAAAGAGTTAAGCTGTCCGGGTTGTCTAACATTTTGTATTAATTTTAGGTTCTCCTTATTAACGTGGTGATTATACTATTCCAAATATATCGGGCAACGGAAGATGTATATCTATAGTACCGTATCTATAATATATAGGGTGGCACATTGAAAACGAAACAGAGCGATTTGCGTCGAGAGAAATTATTTTTTTAAGAAACGCTGAAACACGTCAATTTTAATATTGAGAGATACATGTTTTGACATAAAACTCAACTTTGTCAGATCAACCCCTTAAGGGTGGTGATAACGACCCTTATATTTTAAATAGGGAACATGGGTCTAGTGTTACATCATTTGAAAGCTCTTTCTTTTCTGAATTCAGGACACAAATTTTTTTGGAAGTTTTATCAACTCGTTTAAAAATTATTCACAGTTGAAGATGCAAAAACGTATTTTACTCATTCCGATAAGAAATGTGCTGATAGTCAATGTTTTCTTGGTTCGTAAACAAAAAATTGACTATCAGAACATTTATTATAGGAATGAGAGAAATGCGGTTTATTATTTCAGTTTATCGGTCGGTTTGATACTTGATAGTACTACCGAAAATTAATTTCACAATGGTGTATTCTGTAGAAGAAAGAGTTAAAATAGTTACTCTTTTTTTTTAAAAAACGATGACTGTGCCAACCGTACAGCAAATTTGTTTAATGAATGACATCCGAACAGACATGTTAACAGAAAATACATTTTGGAGTTAGTTGCAATGTTTCGACAAAGTGGTTCAGTAGCTAACAAAAAACGGGATCCTGAACGTGAATTTCCGGTTAGAAATGAGACTACTGAGATTGAAGTTTTACGACAAATTGCTGCAAACCCAACTTTGAGCACGAGAAAATTGGCCACTGTTTCAAACACCAAAATAAGAACTATTCAGCGAATATTGAAGCATCATAAATTTCACCCGTATAAAATTCATCTTGTACAACAACTAAATGAAGATGATTTTGATCAGCGGTTCGAGTTTTGTGACGTTATGGCTGCACAAGTAGCTGATAACGGGAATTTTCTGTTTTTCAGACGAGTGTACGTTTCTATTAAACTCTACAGTCAATCGCCATAATTGTCGTTATTGGGCCGATAATAATCCAAGGAATTTTAACGTCCACACTCAAACTCCACAGAAATTGAATGTCTGGACTGGCATTTTTGGAGACCGTTTAATCGGACCAATTTTTCTTGATGGCAATTTGAGTGGCGAAACGTATTTGGAGTTACTAGAAGATATCGTCTACCATCTACTAATTGACATTGTTGAAAATGATGATCGCTATCAAGAAAATCAATTTTGTGCTTCAACAAGATGTAGCTCCTCCGCATTTTTCACAACGTGTTAGGGAGGTTTTGAACAGAGAGTTTCCAGAGCAATGGATTAGGCGTAGAGGTGCTATTGAGTGGCCCTCTAGATCACCGGATTTAACTCCTTTAGACTTCTTACTATGGGGCCATTTAAAGAGTAGAACCGGAGTCTCTGGAAGAATTACGACGACGCATTCTTGAAGAATTCCGTCTAATAATTCCACAAATTCTCCAGAATGTCAGAGCTCGTTTTCAACAAAATTTGTACTTTTGTATGGAAGCTGGTGGTCAACAATTTGAACACTTACTTCATTGAATAAACATTTTTGAACGTTTGGTTTTGTTTTTTAGAAAAATTTACTAATTAGTGCATGTCTTATCACAATGAATGAAATACGTTCTTGCAACTCCAACTGTGAATAATTTTAAAAAGAGTTGATAAAACTTCCAAAAAAATTTGTGTGCTTAATTCAGAAAAGAAAGAGCTTTCAAATAATGTAACACTCGACCCATGTTCGCTATTTAAAATATAAGGGTTGTTATCACCACCTTTTAGGGGTTGATGTGACAAAGTTGAGTTTTATGTCAAAACATGTCCCCCTCAATATTAAAATTAACGTGTTTCAGCGTTTCTTGAAAAAAAAATTCTCTGGACTCAAATCAGTCTGTTTCGTTTTTAATGCGCCACCCTGTATAATATAAATACGGCGGCGGAGCGAGATTCATACACTTTTTATTATTACTATATTTAGCTCTATATATATATATATATATATATATATATATATATATATATATATATATATATATATATATATACGCTACTATAGATATATAGATCTTCCGTTGCACGACATATTCACGTTAATGAGGAGAACCTAAAATTAATACAAAATAATTATTTAATTAATACAACCAGGACAGCTAAACTCTTTCGAAAGTATATATATATATATATATATATATATATATATATATATATATATATATATATATATATATATATATATATAGTTAATAATGAAAAGTTTATGGATCTCGCTCCGCCGCCTATGTCTCCTGATAGATTACTTCCGATAGATAATAAAAGAATTAAGATATTTCCGCCAAACGAAATATGTTAAATGTTGCGTCGTTGAACCTCCCTAAATCGTTAGTGGCCGACTACCTGCAGAAGAATATAAATAAAGTTGTGGATATAAGACATTTACATTTATGCATCCTCTGATGACAACTGAATTTGAATTTAACTTGGTTAGTGAAACGTACGTCAGGTTTTTAAAATGTGTTGTGGTGATTTGGGTTCTCCAAGTGTACTTACACAAGTAACTCAAAAAATAATGCGCCGATGACGATCAAATTTGGTGAACACCTTCCTTTCGCAAGTGGCTTGGATAAGTTCGTTATTAGTCAGAAAATTTGCTCAGTTCAAATAGATTAAACAGTGCTTTGTTTTAATTAGATAGTCGGAGACCCACGGTCCGTGCCAGTTCTGAGCTGACCTTTAATGAATCCAATTTCGGCCACGTAATTATAATGCATGTTTGTAAGAAAAGAAATTTGGGAGGCAGCAAGTACGTTATGGTAGCGAATTTTTATTAAAATCTGCTCAGTTCAAGTAGATTAAACAATGCTTTGTTAGAGTTGCCTAGTCAGACCCCCAAGGCATGAAGCGTGTGTCCCTGTTTATCCCAATTTAGAATAGTAAGAATATGTGTGTGTATGCATGTCTATATAATAAAATATATGTAAGACCTAATGGTCTGGCCAAGTTAACCCACTTTAAATAGGAATACGACTGATGTAACCAACATTAGGAGCGGGGAAGAATGCGCGAATGGCAATTAGCTATAGCCATCTAAATTCGAGGGAAAAAAACAATGCTTTGTGATAATTAGCTAGTTGGATTCCCCCGGTCCGTGCCAGTGCGGATCTGACCTTTAATGTATTGAATTTTCACCACAAAATTCTAATGCATGTATGGATGTTAATTGCACTTGTTGATGTTAAATCCATACGTAAACATTTAATATACTTTATTATTTTACTAACTGAATAAACTATATGATACATTTAACTATAACAATTACAACAGTGCATGAGTATATAACAGATAACTGACAGAGCGTAGAGGACGTGTGTTAACTGTAGCGGTTGGTAGCGAGGAGAGAGAGAGAGAGAGAGAGAGAGATCGCCTAGTGTCTCTTATATGGTTCTTGACAGCTGGCTGTCGCATAACGCAACTCTGTCGCATAACGTAACTGTTAACTGTCAAGAGTATTAACGCAGAAACACAGAGTGGTGTTGGCGGAAACACTGCGGTCAGAAACACTGCGGTCGGAACCACCGCCACATACTCCCCTCTCAGTGGCAACGCTATTAGTATCTTCGTGGAAATCGAACTCTACGTCCATGGAGTGTAGTTTGAACGGGAACGGGAACTTCACTGTCACTAGGTGTTGGACTTTCCTTGTCGGCGGAAACACTGCGGTCAGAAACACTGCGGTCGGAACCACCGCCACAGCATGTTTGTAAGAAAATAAATTTGGGACGCAGCAAGTGCGTTATGGTAGCGAATTTTGATTACATGTTTCAAATTTCAATAGCTTAATTTGATGTTAACCTATAATGTTCGTTGGCCAGAAAACTATTTTTTTCGGGAACATTTTAGGTTTATTTTTGAAAGATTTTTATACATTTTGAAACAATAAAGTTATTTTGATGATATATGGTACATTGTTTCTACTATATAGGTTATACCGGTAACGAAATTTGATGCTTGCTTTCTTTAAAAAAACTCGGGACGCAGCAAGTGCGTTATGGTAGTGAATTTTTATTAAATGCTTCAAATTTAAATAACTCAATTTTCTATAAACTTAGAGAGTTTAATTTCAATGCGTAGTAAGGTTTTTCCTAAGGCAAGATATCCACAAAATTTCATTAAAATAACTTTGTAATTTTCGGAGAAAAAAATTTTTTTCGAAAGAAAATTTAAAATTTGAGTAACTCAATTTTATCTAAACTTAGAAAGTTGAATTTTGGTACGTAGTAAGGTTGAGGCAACATATTAGTAAATTTCATTGAAACAGCTTTGTTACTTTCGGAGAAAAAAAATTTTTTCGAAAGAAAACTCAAAATTTTTCCGGAAAACCCCGTCTGATTTTCTGGATAACGAACTCATCCAAGCCATTAATAAAAGACAGGCACTTGCCAAGTTTCATCGAAATCGGTTAATTATTTTTTGAGTTATCATATATATATATATATATATATATATATATATATATATATATATATATATATATATATATATATAAACATATAAAAATTAAACCTATTTACAAATGAACTTTAATAAGATATTATGCTGTGACAATAGCTCTCTCAAGGACCCTAAAATATAATCAAAATGTGCACAGTTATATATGTTTTATTTCTTTTTCCCTTGTCTTAATACACTACATATTTTTTGACAATCGATTTAATTTACTTATTTGATTTCATAAATAGTCGGTTAATAGTGACTTGGAATGAAGTAGACACCACATCTTCAAACATATTAAGAGAATATGAGTAAATCAACAGCAACTGGGAATGAATTCGGTCAGTCGCCCAGCCACGTGGTTAAAAAACACTGTTTGTATGATGGTTACAACTCTAGACCTAAATAAAAGGACTGTAACAGCGGCAGAAGCAGAAGTCAATGGAAGGTTGATGAATGAGTCTCATGAGTCAATAAGAAAAGCATTGACTAACCAACAGCAACCACATACTTATGATTTAAACATGTTTCAAATTTGAATAGCTCAATTTTCTGTAACCCTAGAAAGCTGAATTTTGGCACATAGTTAGGTATTTCCCAAAGCAATATGTAGACCAAATTTTATCGAAATTTTCGGAAAAAAAAATTTTTTTTGAAAGAAAACTCAAAATTTTCCCGGAAAACCCCGTCCGATTTTCCTGGCCAACGAACTCATCCAAGCCATTAATAAAAGAAAGGCACTTGCCGAGTTTCATCTAAATCGGTTAATTATTTTTTGAGTTATCAGACGGATACATATATATTTTGAAATTGAAAATTTATTCACACCATACATTCACAAGCTTATACATATCAAGTCTATTTACATATCAGCTAAGACATCTAAGTCTATTGACTTGTGTATGCCTTTTACACTTTTACAAGTTACACAATTTATGACGCTCAGAGCCATGCCTCTCTATTGCCGATGAGCAACTTGAAAACAATCACAGCCTCCACACCAATACTTAAACAAAACTAAGATCACACAAAACAGACTACCTTTATTTCTTAAAGCTCAACACTTCTACGACTATAAGCATCAGGTGAAATTCCAAGAAGAACAATACAAAAGTAAGCAGTTTCACGAAGCAAAATACACAGCACATCGATCGCGCGGCCGTATGATACAGACATGGAACATTACATCCCCACTTCCCCTCTGTGCCAAAGCATCTTCTGAAGTTATCGCAAAAATATTTACCACAGCACATTTATCACAGCACCGTTAGGTTTCCCCTCTACACCTCATCCTCAACCATTCACTCACAGAAACAAAAAGAAAAAAGAACAGGAAAACAAACAACGAACCATTCACTCTTACTCTCGTCCATATACCACCCCACATCCATGTCCTTGTATACCATACCATCACTCCCCAGGCACACTCTCACACTCATATACAGCCACATACAGATCTTTACACACAAGCACTTAGCCATTCACTTACTCGCTTGCTCACTCACACATGCCCAATCATCCATTAACAATCTCCAGGAATGAATCTTTTCTCTGTATTAGGAAATCTTTAGCCTTTTTCTTGAACTTGTAATGTATCAGTCCCTTTAATTCTCCAGGTATTAAGTTATAAAACTTTGGGCCGTAGTACCACAAGGATCGCTGAGAAGCATTTTTGACTCTTAGTGGAACTGACAAGACATCATTTACACGAGTCCTCGTTGTATAACCATGTGTCATTCTTGCCTGTTTTGCACTGTGTACATGCATATATTTTAGTGCTTTTAGCACAAATAAGCTTCTCAGGTCCAATATTTTGTTGTTACAGTTGTACAGCAATTTAGTCGGGTATTGGACATCTTTCTTATATATGACCCTCAGTATGAAATTTTGTGTGATCTGCAGGGAGGAAAGAGCACTCTCATAACATACACCCCAGGACAATATGCCATACAAAAATATCGACTCAACCAATGCTCTATATAACACAAGTTGATTTTTTATCGTAAGTACACTCCTCAGTGAGTAGAATTTGCTGATTAAGTTTCTCATCCTTTTGTTAATGTAATCAATATGATCATGCCACTTGAGGTGCTGGTCAACAACAACACCAAGATACCTAATACTTTGTATTCTTTCAATGGGGTTAACACTCCCCACCACACTTAAATCTCCTAAGTCTGCAGGTAATGCCGCGTTGGTAGGAGAAAATGTCATATATTTCGTCTTACTTACATTTAAAGAGAGCAAGTTATCATCCAGAAGTAATTTCATAGTATTTATTCCTCTCTCAGCTTTCTCGATAACTTCAGTCCAACTTTCCCCTTCAAACAGCAATACAGTATCGTCAGCATATGCTATAGTCGAGCACTCTAGGTTTTTGTTCTCTAGTAGGTCATTAATATAGATGGAGAACAGAACTGGCCCCAACACAGAACCCTGTGGCACACCAGCCTCAACAGTCATTGGTTTTCCGACTGTTTTCCCCACTTTCACTGCTTGTGTACGTGTATGCAAGTAGCTCCGGAAGATCTCCAAAACCGTACCTCTCACTCCAATGTCTTCCAGTTTGTTTAACAATTTTGTATGTGATACGGTATCAAATGCCTTACGTATATCGAGGAATACTGCAACAGTCTTCCTACCCAAGTTAAACCTTTCCAACACTCCTGAAGTCAAAGCCAGCAAGGCATCTTCCGCTGACATGTTTTCCCTAAAACCATATTGATATCTAGAGATTAGGTTATGTTTATTTAAGTAAGATGCCAGTCTATTTTTCAAACATTTTTCGAACACCTTGGCAACACTGCTGACCAGACTAATTGGTCTATAGTTACCAAAATCCCGGGGGTTCCCTGACTTGTGGATGGGAATGACTATACTATCCTTAAATTGGGAAGGTACAATGCCCGTTTCAAAAATGCAGTTAATTAAATGCGCCAGGGGCTTAGATATGTATTTATGGCAGGTTTTTAATATTTAAGCTGTTATACCATCCCTACCTGGAGCGCTATGTAATCTCAACTTACCTATATTTTCAATAATTTCGTTTTCCCCAACGGGCTGTAAGAACAAGCTATCGCGAAATCTGTCCTTCGCATCGCTTCTAATGGCTACCCTATTTCCCACATTACCAGAGACATATTTCCCAATTGCAATAAAATGTCTGTTAAACGTGTCAGCTATCTCTACCTCATTCTTTATCTCCGAACCATCATCCGATTTGAAGAACTCAGTCTCAATCCCTTTTTTAACCTTTCTTTTATTTATCGCTTCGTTGATGGAATTCCAAATTTTTCTGTAGTCACTACCTGCATCCTGAATCCTCTTTTGGTAGTAGTTATTTCGTACATTACGAATGAGATGCGTTAAATGATTCCTGTAGTTTGTATACACAGTTCTGTCAAGACTACTCCCTGTCCTTATCCACCTTCTCTTCAACTTGTCCCTCTGCTTCATAGATGCTATGAGTCCATTTGTTATCCAAGCCTTTCTTTTGGTGACCTCTTTACAAATGGTCTGTCTACAATGTTGCACGTGATCTTCCAACTTCTCGGCAAATGCATCCATCATACTCTGTGGGTCCTGAGCACCATAAACCGCCGACCATACTTCACCACTCACCCTCTCCGTCAGCCGCTCGAAGTTAATTATTTCAGTCATTCTATTTTTCGGACGCTTACAAAGTTTATGCCGCCCAAACTGTATGTTTAGCAAGATCGGATGGTGATCAGTAATACCACACGAATAATTTATTGACCTCATCTCAACACTTTCATCCCCACCCCTTACAAATATATGATCGATGCAACTGGATGTAGTGTCGGTAACTCTAGTTGGGGAGGTAATACACGGGGCGAAACCATAGGATTGAAGTATGTTTATATAGGTTGTAGAAATGTCCCCATATACACTGGGAACACTCTCACCTATGTCGATGTTAAAGTCTCCCAAGATCAAGTCTATATCACCTTTTCGATTATTCTTTAAATGTGTATCCAGTTCTCGCAAAAACAGTTGGCAATCACTAGAAGGGGGTCTGTAAAAGCCATACAAATTTATGGTTTTATCCTTGACTTTCATGGTTGTCTTTACAAATGTAATTTCTGTTAGCTTAACCTTAGCCACTTCCACCGTCTTCACCTGATCGTTCAAATAGACAACCACCCCATCATTCTGATTAAACCCACCTTCGCTGTAATGCGCCTGAAACCCCTCTATTTCATACTGAGATATGTCACTCACATTCCACGTTTCAGTCAATACTATAGCCACAATGTTTGCTCCTGCAATACTATGCAAGAACAAGACTAACTCATCAAAATTTTTTCTCAAGCTTCTTATATTCAAGTGCATAAAGGTTACACCATAACTATCTGCCCCCAGGAGAGACAGACATTCTTCACTATCATTACATTTCATCTCAGCCACCCGATCGACGCCGTGCAGTATATTCATAATGTTGTCAAATTCTCCCATATTTTACCGTATCAATCAACGGAAAGTAAAAAAAATAAAATAAAAAAAAAACCTAGATCACAAGTGCTCAGCTGTGAATGCCCTCCAGATCAACACAACTCTGAACGATTTCACAAATACTCAATAAGCAAACAAAACTACCATATTAAGATAATTTATACACATATATATGAATCCCTTTTCAAAGTGATCCTTAAGCCTATACACAAAACAGAAACTACAAACTAACAAAAGAAAAAAAAACAAATAAAAAACAATCAAAAGCAGCACTAAATCTATGTCAACTATTCAGGTAATTTCCAGTACTTTATCAGTCATTCATACATCAGGCAATATACACTGATTTGCACAAAAAAGACACCATCCACAGTTTCTCCCACACAAGCGCAGAGCCAGTTGCAATTTTCGCAGCCGCTACTTCTGACCCTATATATATATATATATATATATATATATATATATATATATATATATATATATATATATATATATATATATATATATATATATATATATATATATATATATATATATATATATATATATATATATATATATATATATATATATATATATAAGCATATAAAAATTCAAACTGACCCCGGATATGGGTTCTAGGGGTCCTAATTCGCGCTCATTTGAAAGAATTTTTGCAAAGTCTCACCATCGATACCTCTCTATTAGTGAATTTTTTTAATAAAAATTCACTAAAAGAGTCTTCATTAAAGTGCTGAGAACATAAATAAGAATATTTCGGCAGCGTATCCGTTTTTATACTTAAGGCTGCGCACCATTTTTCTCTCATTTCTTTAATAGATGGAAACCTAAAAATAGTGCCAAACTGACGTGCCGCCGCTGAAAATAGCAAACAGCAAGGTACTTACGTATGCAGAGACACCGTTGCCACATCCCCAGGTAATCTTCTACAAACAATACACCTTTTCACCATTTTGCCAAAAACAAAACTCAAAATCTTTATTGCCAATCAAGGTAACACATAAAAATAAACTCTCAGTATACTTGCATACTATTCACAGACAAATACAAGCCACAACTGAGGATTAATAAAAATCTAGATACTTCACATGCAGCAGGAAAACGATTTAAAATAATGGGCTGAGTTTTCTGGTTATATTTACATAAAGAAGGGAGAAACCAAGGAAAATATATGTTAGTACAACTTTACATTCATAAATAAGCCCTAATGAAAGTGTAATGTCTTAAGTGACAGAAAAGTAATAAATTTGTCATCCTCAATGACTTCCTTGTCATCATATTCGGCGATTTAAGGATGAATTATTACATAGCGGCAACGCGTTAGCCACCACCCAATCAGAGCAGAGGACCGATGTAAACATAGAGTCCCTTGAATGTTGGCTTCAAACAATTCGGCTGTGTGCCCAGTCTATTCGTAGATAGATAGTCAATGGTTACAACTCTAGCTCTAAATAAAAGGACTGTAACAGCGGCAGAAGCAGAAGTCAATGGAAGGTTTGTGTATTCGGGAAACTATTCACTATTAATAACAACAATTGACTAAAAACGCTGCGAGTTGTAAGGCAAAAATAATTATACTACAAAGGTTATAAATGATAATACATTACAATAGGGTTATATATAATCGTAAATGCTTCCAATGATTAACAATCAGTGAATTCAGTATTATTGACATTTCTCGGAAACTTACAAATGAATCTCATGAGTCAATAAGAAAAGCATTGACTAACCAACAGCAACCACATACTTATAATTTAAACATGTTTCAAATTTGAATAGCTCAATTTTCTGTAACCCTAGAAAGCTGAATTTTGGCACATAGTTAGGTATTTCCCAAAGCAATATGTAGACCAAATTTTATCGAAATTTTCGGAAAAAAAATTTTTTTTTGAACGAAAACTCAAAATTTTCCCGGAAAATCCCGTCCGATTTTCCTGGCCAACGAACTCATCCAAGCCATTAATAAAAGAAAGGCACTTGCCGAGTTTCATCTAAATCGGTTAATTATTTTTTGAGTTATCAGACGGATACATATATATATATATATATATATATATATATATATATATATATATATATATATATATATATATATATATATATATATATATATATATATATATATATATATATATATATATATATATATAAGCATATAAAAATTCAAACTGACCCCGGATATGGGTTCTAGGGGTCCTAATTCGCGCTCATTTGAAAGAATTTTTGCAAAGTCTCACCATCGATACCTCTCTATTAGTGAATTTTTTTTAATAAAAATTCACTAAAAACACATAGTTGCTATTTAATTTTTTTAATGAAAATTCACTACCATAACGCACTTGCTGCGTCCAGACTTTTTTAATTGTATCATTTGATTTCTAAAAAGTACTGGCCCCCACGTGCTTTCGCAGTTTGCTGTTTGGAATTTTGAGAAAGTATCTACGTAGTATATAACTTTACTGTGTATGAAAGTCACAAAACGGGTACTGTTATCTATGGCATGCAGCCTGAACGACGTAAGCGCAAATCTAAAGGACTATTTACTCAAATTGAATAAAGGGAGAATTTATCAATGAATACCCTTGTATTGCGGCAATTCTCAGGTACAAAATCAAAAAAGCCTGGACTCAGCATGTGCGTTATGGAAGTGAATCTTCTTCAAAATATTTTTAATAGCAAATATATGTGTTTTAAAATACAAGTTTGGTTATCAGTATAACCTATATAGTAGAAACAATGTACCATATTTTATCAAAATAACTTTATTGTTCGAAAATGTACACAAATTTTCCGGAAATAAACCTAAAAAGTTTCGGAGAAAACTGGTTTCCTAACCAACGGTACCTTAGATTAATGGTAAATTGAGTTATTGAAATTTGAAGCATTTAATGAAAATTCTCTATCAAAACGAACTTACTGCGTCTCAATTTTTTTTCTTACAAACATGCAAAAATGCAATAATATAAGGGATGTTGGAAAAAAAATTTGTCTCACCAACAACTTATGGATCACTCTGTGATTGTCAACATAATTTTATAAGATGCAACTCAAGACACCCTATAATTAACGTATAAATTTTTTTCTGGCATCTGGCATAATAACGAATATATTGAGTTTTAACCTAAAAATGCGTCACCCTGTGTATATGTAAACCGATAAAAACTGAAAAAGAAGAACAATGACGGTTGAAAAAGAAAAATTCACTAATGGGGAGATCTGTGTATATATATATATATATATATATATATATATATATATATATATATATATATATATATATATATATATATATATATGTTCAGAAAGATTTCCGCGGTCTTTAATGTGAGACATACTTAGTTCTCGGGTTGAACCGCGTCCTGAATTTATGGAAACTCGACGTTTCGGCTGCTGTTTTGGACCCATTTTCAAGATGTAAAGGAAATATGTAAGGACACTCTAAGGCCTCAATCTGCCTAGTCCTTAGAGTGGTGAACAAAGGTGGGTAAAGGAAATATGTAAGGACACTCTAAGGCCTCAATCTGCCTACTCCTTAGAGTGGTGAACAAAGGTAGGTAAAGGAAATATGTAAGGACACTCTAAGGCCTCAATCTGACTACTCCTTAGAGCGGTGGACCAAGGTGGGTTGGGTTGATGTAGCTCGATTACGGGGCCTCAATCTGCCTACTTCCCAAATCTCGCCGAAGATCGTCTGTCGTCTGTAAGGTATCAGTGTGTTCAACCCTAGGCCTCAGAGAGATCTGGCAGTTCGTTGCAAGTCTTGTCTTATATATGTCGTTCCGTCTACCTGCTTCGTTATCAATGAAACTAGTGGGGTCACCGTCATTTAAGTGGGGGGCTTTGTTTACGGTACTTAGAGGAGGATTAAGAGGGTCACCGGCATTTTTTGAGGCAGATACTGATGCAACAAAATTGTCTGTGGAATTTTTTTTTGTGTGTTTGTAAAGAAGATATAATAGGTTTCCAAGTAGTCGGAAGGCGAAGACCACCATCTCTCTTATTTAAACAATTGGGACGTTTTTCAATCTCGATTGCTTCGCGGATAATTCTCGTTTTGAAGTTGTAAACCGGTGCTATTGTTTTGGCATTATCTAAGTCTATTTTGTACCCTGTATGAATATGATACATGGCCAGCGCCGATGGGGGGTCGAACAACAACAGCAAACAGACAGAATTAAACTTTTTATGAGACATTGCTTGAAAACGGATAGGACAACAATCACATACTACGAAACATTAGAAACGCACAACAACAAACCACTACACTACAAAAAGAACAGAGTCCACACAACAACACACAGCGTTTTTATCATACATTAAAGGTGTCACCCACAAAAATCAGCAGAATTTTTAGAACCCATAATATCAAAACCTTATTTACAACAGAGCAAAAACTGTCAAATGTGATAAAAACTCCCAAGGATACGATGCCAAACAAATCCCACAGAGTTTAGGAAAGTTCTGTTCCGACTGTTCCAGAACTTATGTAGGACCAACAATATGACGCATCTACAATAGAATATATGAACACGCCCTCGCAGTTATAAAATCCGACCCCTCATCGGCGCTGGCCATGTATCATATTCATACAGGGCACAAAATAGACTACGATAATGCCTAAATAATAGCACCGGTTTACCGGAAAATCGGACCAGTTTTTTTCTGAAACTTTTAAAGTTTATTTTCGGAAAATGTTTATATTTTTTGAAATAACAAAGCTATTTTAATAAAATACGGTATATTGTTACTAATATATAAGTTTTACTGCCAACCAAATGTCCTTCTTTTAAAAACAAGACATATTTGCCATTAAAAGCATTTTTATGAATATTCGATACCATAACGCACTTGCTGCGCCCAGACTTTTTGTCTTTGAACTTACAGGCCAAAATTTTGGTACATTTTTTAATTCAAACACGCGTACCAAATCTGGTTGCCCCAATTTTGCTATTTCCGGAGATATACAAATGTTTCCGAAAGGAAACGCAAAATCTTCCGGGAAAACCTGGGAAAATTTTCCTGGCTGACGAACTTATTCAAGCCGCTTACAAAAGGAAGGTACTCACGAAATTGGATAAAAAGACACCCACACACACACAAATATATATATATATATATATATATATATATATATATATATATATATATATATATATATATATATATATATATATGCATTATATTTCGATTGAAAATGCGATAATATAAGGCGCGTTCGAAAAAAAAAATTGTATCACCAACGACTTATGGGCCAGCCTGTGATTGTAGAAATATGTTTTTAAGATGTCGCTCAAGACCCCCTATAATTAACATGTACCTTTTTTTTCGTATCATGTACTGGACTTTCTTAATTTTTTACGAAAATTCGCTAAAAATTATATACTATTCAATGATAAACTCTGTAGCTAAAACTACTGCCAAAGCATCAGAGAAAGGGTCTATTTGAAATGAATTTTCTAGAAATATTTTAGTGAAATGAAGGGCAATAACGGTTAAAGCCGAGACTTCAGGGTTTGTAACACAATTTTCTTGCGACATTTTGTTTACATAACCCGTGTTAGTTTCAGACTCTTTGACTAAATGTTGCCCATTTAACGTTTCAAATCGCGACTTTGACGTTTTCAGGAAAACCCTTTTTTTCTTTAAATGCCAATAACTTTTTTGTCTTTTAACTTGCAGATATTTTGATACGTAATTTACTTTTAACCATATAATCCCGCGTATCAAATTTGGTTGCCCATACTTTGTTATTTCCGGAGATTTAATTTTTTTCCGAAAGAAAACACAAAATTTTCCGGGAAAAACTGGGCCGAATTTATTCGTTATCTCTTTTGCCGAAGCGATAACTCGATCTCTAGCTTCATTTAAGCTGTATTTATTTATTTGTATTTGGATAACGTAGGTGAACAAGGATTTATAATTCCACTTTCTGGTGACACATCCGAATGAGGGGTAAATAAAATTTGGCATGTACCTTTCTTTTGTAAGCAGGTTTTTCGAGAAAATTTTGAGTTTTCTTTCCGAGAACATTTTGACTTTTCTTTCCAAAAAAAATTTTATGTAAAAAAGTAAAAAGCTTTCGTAAAAAAAGTTGGTAGGTAGGTTGTTGTTAGAAGAAAAAAAGGTATATAAAATATTTTGTGCCAGATAATTTCTATGAAAATTATCTACCATAACGCACTTGCTGTGTCCAGACTTTTTAATTATCGCTCGGATACATACAAACACCTACATTTTAGCGAATTTTTATTTTGAAATTCGCTAATAGAGAAGTGTCGATGGTGAGACTTTGCAAACATTTGTTCAAGTGAGCGCGAATTTCGGCCCCTAGAACCATAAACTAAGGTCCGTCTTAATAGATCGGATACATACAAACATACGTATACTTATATATATATATATATATATATATATATATATATATATATATATATATATATATATATTAGTACGGGATCCGGCTGCTAAATTAGTACATTAATAATCTAGATTATCAAGATTTAATTTTTAAGTATTTTTACAACTAGGAGAAGTCACTTTTCATCAGGTGCCAATTAAAAATTACCCGCCAGTATTATTAATTAAAATATAATTAATTTACTTTTAGAGAAACATTTCGTTAACATCTTACGGAAATAAAACCTACACAACTTCACAACAGTGTATTTAAAATATCTGAAACGTCATAGTTGCTGCTGATTGCTTAACCGCTACCTCTACGCAGCCAGGTGTAAACAGGTATAATTTTATTAAAACTTTTCGTTCTTAATGTACACTCATTTCATTCATACCACACTAAAGCTCATTTTCTTCTGTAGTTAATGATATAAAGGTGCCTATATAAAAAAACCCGCAAATCAAAGTTTCCTACCCTAAAAGATGCTAGGTATGAAAAATAAAGTGACAGAGAGTGATCGCGCGACGCTACTTGTTAGACAAGGATGCTCAATGCCAGCTGAACGTATTTTTTGAGCTATTGCGCATGCTCCGATAAGCATCTGAGTCCAGTCATTTTTATTAGTACTTAGATCGTTGGTTGAGAACCCTATTTATCGGAGCATGCGCAATAGCTGAAAAAATACGTTCAGCTGGCATTGAGCATCCTTGTTTAACAAGTAGCGTCGCGCGATCACTCTATGTCACTTTATTTTTCATACCTAGCATCTTTTAGGGTAGGAAACTTTGATTTGCGGGTTTTTTTTATATAGGCACCTTTATATCATTAACTACAGAAAAAAATGAGCTTTAATGTGGTATAAATGAAATGAGTGTACGTTAAGAACGAAAAGTTTTAATAAAATTATACCTGTTTACACCTGGCTGCGTAGAGGTAGCGGTTAAGCAATCAGCAGCAACTATGACGTTTCAGATATTTTAATACACTGTTGTGAAGTTGTGTAGGTTTTATTTCCGTAAGATGTTAACGAAATGTTTCTCTAAAAGTAAATTAATTATATTTTAATTAATAATACTGGCGGGTAATTTTTAATTGGCACCTGATGAAAAGTGACTTCTCCTAGTTGTAAAAATACTTAAAAATTAAATCTTGATAATCTAGATTATTAATGTACTAATTTAGCAGCCGGATCTTAGACTATATATATATATATATATATATATATATATATATATATATATATATATATATATATATATATATATATATATATATATATATATACGTATGTTTGTAACGAACCTTAGTTGATGGTTCTAGCGGCCGAGATTCGCGCTCACTTGAAAAAATGTTTGCAAAGTCTCACCATCGACACCTCTCTATTAGCGAATTTCAAAATAAAAATTCGCTAAAATGTAGGTACTGTCGCAAGTTTCACTTTAATTTTATATAGAAAATATTGGTAGAGATTTGAAAAAGTAATAAATAAGAGACCAAAAATAATAGGTTTTCTTTAAAAACAGAACCATTTTTTTTGCAACTGTTCATATATGAAAACACAATTTTTACCTATAAACCTTAGAGCTTCGGTGGTTCAATGGTAAGAACGTATGCCTCTGAACCGAAGGGTACTGTGTTCGATCCCAGGGTTCTCCTTTCACTTTTTCAGCACAAACTCTAACATTAACATCAACCGATGTTGTGGCATTGTATTTAAGCAAGTTGAATGTCTGCACGTTTCACCCTTCGGAGGGGGCGTAAAGCCGTCGGTCTCGTGCCCATGCCATGTTGGGCACGTTAGAGATCCCTATCCTCCTCACAGAAAGGCAGGGGTTCGGCAAAATTTCCAGGATAGTGAGGTGAAACTGCTCCCTGGCGTCGGTGATTGGCCATAGTCGGGAAAATAGGCCGGCGTTAAAGAAACAAAACACACACACACACATACATATAAGCCTTAGTTTGATTTTAAAAAATAGATAGGAACGGCTCTGGGTTCAATAGCACTTTTGTGACTCAAGACAACATAATATTTAAGATAATTTATATTTGTCTTGGTTAAACAGACCTATATTTTTTACGTTAGAAAATAATGCAGTTATTTTTTTGCGATTCCTGAATTAGAAGATTATAAGATTAAAAGAGGAACCGAAGCGCAGACGTGTACCTGATTATGCAGGGAAATAAATGTGAGCTAAAGGTGAGGCTTTAGAATCGTTTAAAATGTAACAAATAATAAAAAATTTCTGGGTGCAGCAAGTGCGTTATGGTAGTGAATTTTTATAAAAATGTTTTTAATAGCAAATATGTGTTTTTTTTTTCAGAAAGCAGGCATCAAATTGGATTACCAGTGTAACATATATAGTAAAAACAATGTGCCATGTTTCATCAAAATAACTTTATTGTTTGACAACGTACAAAAATTTCCGAAAGTAAACTTAAAGTGTAACCGAAAAAATCCGTTTCTTGGCCAACCTTATAGGGTAATAGCAAATTGAACTTTTCAAATATGAAGCATTCAAAATTTGCTACCATAACGCACTTGCTGCGTCCATAATTTCTTAACTTACAAACATGCATTATATTTCGATGGAAAATTGAAAAACATAAGGCGTTTTCGACTAAAAAAAGATTATTTGTATCACCAACGACTTATGGGCCACCCTGTGATTGTAGAAATATTTTTTGAGATGTAGCTTAAGACACCCTATAATTAATGTATGTAATATTTTTTGATATCTTGTATAATAACGGATATATTGAGCTTTATTGATTTTTTACGAAAATTCGACAAAAATTATATACCTACCATTAAACGATAAACTCTATAGCTAAGGCTACTGCCAAGCATCAGAGAAAGGGTCTCTTTGAAATGAATTTTCTGGAAACATTTTAGTAAAATAAAGGACAATGACGGTTGAAACTAAGACTTCAGGGTTTGTAAAACACTTTTCTTGAGACATTTTCTTTCCATAGCCCGTATTAGATTTAAGTTCTTTGCTTGAATGTTGCGAATTGTGACGTTTTAAACTGTCACTTTGTCACGTTTTGAGGAAAACCTCAATTTATTTTTCTTCGAATGCCCATAACTTTTTTGTCTTTTGAACTACAGCGCTAAATTTTGGTAGATAATTTAGCTATAGCAGTATAAAATGTTGCACCAAAATTGATTGCCCTTACTTTGTTATTTCCGGAGATATGAATTTTGTCTAAAGAACACATTAAATTTTCCGGGAAAACCTCAGAAGATTTTCTTGGCTAACGAACTTATCCAAGCCACTTGCAAAAGGAATGTATTCACCAAATTCGATCAAGATCGGTCTATTATTTTTTGAGTTATCAGTGTGATACATATATATATATATATATATATATATATATATATATATATATATATATATATATATATATATATATATATATATATATATACTTATATTAAACATATAAAAAGTGAAACTGACCCCGGATATGGGTTCGAGGGGTCCTAGTTCGTGCTCATTTGCAAAATATTTTTCAAAATTCAAAAGTCTGGATCTCCCCATTAGAGAATTTTTTCTACGAAAATTCACTAAAGGAGGAACCGAAGCGCAGACGTTTACCTGTGGGTATGCTATGAAATAAATGTGCGGCTTTAGAATCGTTTAAAATGTAACAAATAGTAAAAAAAACTGTTAAATTTAAGTAAATTCCTTGTAACGAAACTCCAGTTTCGTTGTAATAAATCCATTTTTTCGGTTATAATAAACAAATAATAAATTATGACAATTTTCATTATTTATATTTATCTGTATATAATGAAAAAGCTTTATAAAACATATTAACTATCTGAAATACAAACAAACACCGGAATGTTATCGCCCTGATAATACCACATGAAAACGTTTTAAAAACATTTTCGATGTAAAATTTTTCATCGGCACAATGAGATAAACAAAGAAGCCTCTAGAATAAACAAGGACACACATTTCATATAATAATATATAGGCCGATCTGTCAGACAGATAATCATTAAAAATTTGAACGCACTGTTCAATTAGCATTTTCGTTTACTTTTGTACGCCTTGCCGCCAGAACCACTAGTTCCAAATTTATTGTAGAGGAAGGGTGTGTGTGTGTTTTGTTTATTTAACGTCTGTCTATTTCCGCTACTATGGCGAATCACCGACGCCAGGGAACAGCTTCACCTCATTATCCTGGAAATATTGTCGAACCCCTGCCTGCCTGTAAGGAATGTAGTGATCTTTAACGTGCCCAACAACGCATGGACACGGAATCGACAGCTTTACGCCTCCTCCGAAGGGCGGAACCTGCAGACATTCAACTTGCTCAAATACAATGGCACAACCTCCGTTCATGTTAATTGTACAGTATGTACTGAGAAAGTGAAAGAACTCTGAGATCGAACTACTCTTCGGTTAAGAGACACACGTTCTTACCACTGAACAACCGAGGCTCTGAGAAAGGGTGAGAATTATTTTATTTAATTACCTATTATTTTTGATATATATATATATATATATATATATATATATATATATATATATATATATATATATATATATAAATATTGCAAGCCAGTCCACGTGGCTTTTTAATTATTTCTTTTAGTGAAGTTTTATTAAAAAAAATTCACTAATAGAGAGGTATCGATGGTGAGACTTTGCAAAAATTTTTGCAAATGAGCGCGATCTAGGACCCCTAGAACCCATATCCGGGATCAGCTCGAATTTTTATATGTTTATATATATATATATATATATATATATATATATATATATATATATATATATATATATAATATATATGTATCCGTCTGATAACTCAAAAATTAATTCACTGATTTCGATTAAACTTGGCAAGTGGCTAAGTGGCTTTCTTTTGTTAATGGCTTCGATGAATTCGTTAGCCAGAAAAATCGGACGGGGTTTTCCGGAAAAATTTTGAGTTTTCTTTCGAAAAAAAATTTTTTCTCCGAAAGTAACAAAGCTGTTTTAATGAAATTTACTATATATGTTGCCTTGCGAGAGATCTTACTAAGTACAGAAATTCAACTTTCTAAGTTTATATAAAATTGAGTTATAAACATTTTAAATTTTCTTTCGAAAATTTTTTTTCCCCAAAAATTACAAAGTTATTTTAATGAAATTTGGTGAATAGCTTAAGTTGGGAGAGAACTTACTACACACTAAAATTAAACTCTCTAAGTTCATATAAAATTGAGTTATTCAAATTTGAAGCATTTAATAAAAATTCACTACCATAACGCACTTGCTGCGTCCCGAGATTTTTAGTTAATATAGACATAGGTTAGAAATGCTTTGAAATAAACATTTCTATTCATTTACTCATGAATATTACAACAAATTTTGACTTACTTTATATATTTTGAGTTTTTTTTTTAGGATGAAGATGACAAGCATGTAGAAAGTAACGTTCCGTTCATAAGTGATATTGATACAGCTATAGAAGAATTGTATATGCATAATTCCCTCAAACGCAAGCCACCTGAGAGTATTTTACCCACAAATATAAAAAAGTGCTTCTTTAGAAGACCCACTTTGAACAGAAATACATTTTTTATCACTTTAACTGAGAAACCGTCATCTTCTCCCTCTATTCAACATGAGAAATCAAATGGAAAAAAATAAGGCTGTTAAATTGTCTCAACGTATCAGCTGTTTAAGATATGTTACTTTTTATTAATTTGTTTATAGTTAAATAATGTTTTGAAAAGCATATTTATCATCATTGTTCATGAATATTGCCCCGAGCTTTGACATACCTAACACATTTTTTTTGTTTTTCAGGATGAAATTGAAAAACCTTTCGAAAGTAAAGGTATATGGATCTCTGGAACATCATCCATAAATAAGCCTCTCAAAAAAAGGCATCTGAAACACATCGCCAACATTTTTAGAAAAAAGTGCAGTCTCCCTCAAAATCTACATCGAACAGAAACAGACTTTTTATTACCTCAACTGCGAAGAAATTGTTACCTTCCAACAGTATACAACCTAAAAAATTAAATATTTTGCAGACCAGAAAGGCAAACTAAGAAGTTTGGAGCAATGACATTATTAAACCAGAAATGCTTTTAAGAATTAAAAAAATTGTTGGCTCAAGTGGTACAACTTCTTGTATAAAAGCAATGGTAAGTTTCATTTTGCATAATATGGTTTACTTAAATAATGGTATTACCTACAATGTACTTTTTCTAAGCGACGTTATATACATATACATATATATATATATATATATATATATATATATATATATATATATATATATATATATATATATATATATATATATATATATATATATATATATATTAGTGTTGTTAATGTAATGTTTTTTTTTCAGAATACACGTATGAATGTGCTTTAGGCAAAAGGCGTTTTACCAGTAATGGCTAAATTGGAAAACCAACTGTAACGAGAGGAAAAAAAACAAGATTTGGTGTCACCACACATGAAAGGCGTGACATCAAAAAAATAATAAAACGAGTTGCTGATAACAAGATGCGAATAACTAGTGAAACAATTCTACCTTTTCCACGGTGTGTGGTAGTAATTGTCTATTTTTAGTCGTTAATTAAACGTTATTTCTTGTTTCTCGTGTAAATAATTACTTTTGGATTTTTTTAAAGACTGAAATGTATATTATCTACAATTGAGTTTATATTCTGGAATAAGATTTGTAATAAATGTTTGGTTAAAATTGTTAATGTCGTATATTATTTTTATCTCGTGCAATTGTAATAAAAGTCTTTTAAAAGTATATAATTGTAATTTTTAGCGAATTTTTTTTAAAAAAAATTCGCTTATGGGGAGATCTGTGTTATATATATATATATATATATATATATATATATATATATATATATATATATATATATATATATATATATATATATATATATATATATATATATCCGACCGATAACTCAAAAAAAAATAAACCGATCTTGATAAAATTTGCAGGGTACCTTCCTTTTGCAAGTGGCTTGGATAAGTTCGTTATCCAGGAAAATCGGACCAGGTTTTCCCGGAAAATTTTGTGTTTCCTTTATAAAAAAATTCATATCTCCGGAAAGTAAGGGCAACCAAATTTGGTACGCGTGTTTGTATTATAAAGAGTGAACTCTGTACCAAAATTTAGGTCCATATCTTTAAAGACACAGAAGTTATGGGTAGTTAAATCAATAAATGTTGGAGTTTTCCTCAAAACGTCAAACTCGCAATATTAAACGTCAAAATTTGTAATGTTTAGGCAAAGAATGTAAAACAAATACCATTTGTGAAAAGAAAATGTTGCAAGAAGAGTGTTCTGCAAACCCTTAAGTTTCAGATTCAACCGTCATTGCCCTTCATTTTACTAAAATGTTTACAGGAAATCCATTTCAAATAGACCCTTTCTCTGGTGCTTTGGCTGTCAGTTTAAGTTTGGTAGCTGTTTGGATATTTATTTGTAGGTTTAGTGAAATTTATGGTTTAACGGCCTATAATTTTTTTTAGCTAATTATCATGGAACAAATTTGTTAATGCATTTTTGGATTTTTTATCGAAATATGATGCGTTTATCTTTAAAAAAAATCTGGACGCAGTAAGTGTGTTTTGGTTGCGAATTTTCGGTAAATTTGCAGTTAAGCTCCCGAACGCTTTTCAAAACACTGTTTTCAGAAACCTGCCTAGCCTCCCCCCGGATCCACAAACCCCAAGAAAAATTTGTTGTTTACACTCCCCAAGGAAGTTACGGGACCAGGAGTGAGTAGGGGTGCATATTTTTTTTAGCTAATTTTTTTAGAACAAATTCGTTAATGTAATTTTGCATTTTTTATCGAAATATGATGCGTTTATAAGAAAAAAATCTGGACGCAGTAAATGCGTTTTGGTAGCGAATTTTCGGTAAATTTGCGGTTTAGCTCCCGAACGCTTTTCAAAACACTGTTTTCACAAACCTGCCTAGGGCCCCCCCTGGATCCACAAACCCCAAGAAAAATTTCTTGTTTACACTCCCCAAGGAAGTTACGGGACCAGGAGTGAGTAGGGGTGCATAATTTTTTTAGCTAATTTTTGTAGAACAAATTCGTGAATGCATTTTTCAATTTTTTGTCGAAATATGATGCGTTTGCAAGAAAAAAATCTGGACGCAGTAAGTGCGTTTTGGTAGCGAATTTTCGATAAATTTGCAGTTTAGCTCCCGAACGCTTTTCAAAAAACTGTGTTCAGAAACCTGTCTAGGCCCCCACCCCTCTGGATCCACAAACCCCAAGAAAAATTTCTTGTTCACACTCCCCAAGGAAGTTACGGGACCAGGAGTGAGTAGGGGTGTATAATTTTTTTAAACTAATTTTCATAGAACAAATTCGTTAATGCATTTTTGCATTTTTTATCGAAATATAATGCGTTTGTAAGAAAAAAATCTGGACGCAGTAAGTGCGTTTTGGTAGCAAATTTTCGGTAAATTTGCAGTTTAGCTCCCGAACGTTTTTCAAAAAACTGTTCAGAAACCTGCAGGTGAGGTCCTAGTAATGTCTCTGAAAACAATTTGTTGAAAAGCGTTCGGGTGATAATCTGCAAATTTACCAAAGTTTCATTAAATCCTTCAAATTTCAATAACTCAGTTTGCTATTAACGTAAGCTTTGTTGGATAGAAAACCAACATTTAAGTTTATTTTCGGAAAATTTTTGTATAGTTTCAAACCATAAGTAATTTTGATAAAATATAGTACATTGTTTCTACCACATAGGCTATACCGGTAATCAGATTGATGCCTGCTCGCATTTGCTATTAAAAACATTTTTATGGGAAATCACTTCCATAACACATTTGCTGCATCTAGAGTTTTGAAAAATGTTTATACATTTTCAAACAATAAATTTGTTTCAATGAAATATGGTACATTGTTTCTACTATATAGGCAACCAAGTTTGAGGCCTGCTTTCATCAAAGAAAGAAATTTGCTATTAAAAATATTTTAAAGAAAATTCGCTACCATAACGCACTTGCTGCGTCCCGAGATTTTTATTTACTAGAGCTAGGAAATAGTTTTGTTGCACAGGGCTAAAATAAAGTCTCGATTGTCCTTGCAAGTTAACCTAAATAAATGTGCCTTTCAGGCATGGGTTTTCCAAGTGGTCTGACGAAGTGTTTGTTCAGTGGTTAGGCTTACTAAACAATTTTTTCCATTAAAGATTCTTCAAACATAACGGACAAAAGTTTTATCGTAGCCAGTGCAGTGTGGTAGCGGATCTTAAAGAAGTTTTTGAATTAAAAAATATATAATTTAACCTCCCAACATTTTAGCTATGCCCGTATAGTTTATCGGCTTCACTCTCATTGTAGGAATTGTAGTTAATTTAAAATCTTATAAATATGTAGGTATAAGATTTCACGTATAAAACCTGTACTGAACATGATTATGTGGGAGAGTCCCATATAGCTGTATGATAAAAGACTGCATATATATATATATATATATATATATATATATATATATATATATATATATATATACATATATATATATATATATATATATATATATATATATATATATATATATATATATATATTTGGTGCATCTGTGCATCTACGATATTTTGAATTATTAAAATAATTTTGATGATAAAAACTCTGGACGCAGCAAGTGCGTTATGGTAGTGAATTTTCATAAAAATGTGTTTAATGCAAATATGTGTGTTTTCTTCTTATTTAAGAAAGCAGGCATCAATTTTGGTTACCAGTTTAACCTATATAGTAAAAACAATGTGCCATGTTTCATAAAAATAACTTTATTGTGTGAAAATGTACAAAAATTTCCAAAAGTAAACTTAAAGTGTTCCCGGAAAAACTCGTTTCTTGGTCAACCTTATAGGTTAATAGCAAATTGGGCTATTCAAATATGAAGCATTTGATCAAAATTCGCTACCATAACGCACTTGCTGCATTCAGAATTTCTTTTCTTACAAACGTGCATTAGATTTCGATGGAAAATGCAAAAATGCAATAACAAGGCGTGTTTGCTTAAAAAAAAAAGAAAATTTGTATCATCAACGACTTATGGGCCAGCCTGTGATTGTAGAAATAATTTTTTGAGATGTAGCTCAAGACACCCTATAATTAATGTATACAATATTTTTTCATATCTTGTATAATAACGGATATATTGAACTTTATTGATTTTTTACGAAAATTCGACAAAAATTATATACCATTAAACGATAAACTATATAGCTAACGTTACTGCCAAGCATCAGAGAAAGGGTCTATTTGAAATGAATTTTCTGGAAACATTTTAGTAAAATGAAGGACAATGACGGTTGAAACTAAGACTTCGGGGTTTGTAAAATCTACTTCTTGAGACATATGATTTCCATAGCTCGTATTAGATTCAAGTTATTTGCCTACATGTTGCCGATTTTGCGTTTTAAATCGCAACTTTGACGTTTTGAGGAAAACCCCAATTTATTTTTCTTTAAATGCCTATAACTTTTTTGTCTTTTGACCTACATAGCTAAATTTTGGTAGGTAACTTACCCTTACTTTGTTAATTTCGGAGATATAATTTTTTTTGAAAGAAAACACAAAATTTTCCGGGAAAACCTGGGCAGATTTTCCTGGCTAACGAACTTATCCAAGCCATTTGCAAAAGGAATTTATTCACCAAATTTAATCAAAATCGGCCCATTATTTTTTGAGTTATCGGTGTGATTCATATATATATATATATATATATATATATATATATATATATATATATATATATATATATATATATATATATATATATATATATATATATATATATATATATATATGTAAACATATAAAAATTGAAACTGACCCCGGATATGTGTTCTGGGCGGCCTAATTAGCGCTCATTTAAAGAAATTTATGCAAAATTCAAAAATCGTGATATCCTCAAAAGTGAATTTTTTTAAGAAAATTCACTAACAGTAAAATAATCATGTAAATATAACATAATGTACAAGTTTATGCCTGATCTATTGTTAATACAAGCTTAACATTTATATACTTTTACATAAAAATTGTTTGTACCTAAATATTTTTGTCGCTAAAAATCAATAAAGGTTATGTTATGCCGCGCTTTTAAGTTGAATTTTCATTAGTCTTGTGAGCGCCTGCTTGAATCTCCGTGGAAGGCAAGTTCATTTAGCAGCGAATTTTTATTAAAAAGAATTCGCTATTACCCAGACAGCACAGACACATTCTGAGAATATACCAGGAATGTTTAGAAAGAATAAGTACTGAAACATCCCCAGAACATTCTCACAGCATACAATAAAGATATTCTTAGAACATTTGATGAACATGACAATTGGGCGGATTCTGTCATACTAATAAGGTTCTTAGAATGTTATTTATAATATTCTTAGGAGCTCCCAGTATGTTCTGAAAATACCCTACGAACAATTCAATGAATCTTCTCAAAATGTCCATACATGTCCTCAGGGGAACGTTGCTTTGTTCAAACATATACAGGCTGTTTCGCACAGGAACGGACACAGAGCAGGGGCATGTATTAGGGAACCTAAAATATGGTGATTTAACGCAACATACCTTAAGTTGCTTACTATAAGTTGCACCCCAGGGAAGTTATAAGCATTTAAAGTGGGGTTCAACCTATTCAAGCCTTTCAAATACCTCAATTGAACTCTAATTACCATCGATTAATGCTCTTGGTATACTCATGATATGTACCAAATTTTTCAAAGTGAAAGTATTACGCAGGTATTGATTTTTTTTTCGAAATTTGAAACCCCACTTTGAAGGCGTATAACTTCTCAGGGGTGCAATTTAGTATAGAGGTAAGTTGCGTTAAATCACCATATTTTAGGTTTACCTACATGCCCCCGATCTGTGTTGGTGCTTATGCGAAACACCCGGTGTACATTTTTTAAATGACACAGAAATTAAGGAAATGAAAAGCTATGAAATATTTGATTTACCTTCAAAATTCACAAATTTTCCTCCATTGAACTGTATAAATTTTCGTATAAGCAAGCCCAACTCGCCATTTATGTTAGAATTTGAACTTCAATCACTCAACTTTGCGTAGGTTACCATCATTCCAGTGGCTACAGACATCAGTAAACGCACGTTCAGATATTTAATAAGTCAACAATTAGAGTATTGCACATTTATTCAGATTAAGTATGTACTTATAACAAATACAAATAAATGTCTTGAAATCAAATATTTAATAAAACATTAAAAAGTTTGGACGCAGCAAGTGCGTTATGGTAGTGAATTTTCATAGAAATGATCTGGCACAAAATATTTTTTTATAACTTTTTTTTTCTTTAAACATATAAATATATATTTTGGTATATAGTTTCCTTTTAATGTGGTGAACTTGCGTACCAAATTTGGTTACCATAGCTTTCCTATTTTTTGAGATAAAAATTTTTTTCGAAAGGAAACCCAAAATTTTCCTGGAAAACCTGGTCCGATTTTCCTGGCTAACGAACTTATTCAAGCCACTTACAAAAGGAAGGCACATGTTTAATTTTATCAAAATCGGTCTATGATTTTTTGAGTTATCGGTGTGATACATACATATATATATATATATATATATATATATATATATATATATATATATATATATATATATATATATATATATATATATATACAGTGTGGAACAGCCAAATGGAATAAATTCGATAACGGATAAATGAGGACGTGTTGGGAAAAACGCTTGGACACGTCGATTTGTATTTTTAACTGCGCATCTTTTTCAAGAAAAAAAATTATTTAGGGTGCGTCATGTGACAGTGGCCAATACCAACTTTCTTATTTTAAATACAAGCCCCTGTATATTATTAATTTTTTGGATTCTTCAGAAAATTCTAGACATAATTCATGTACAATGTCCTATACCTATCTTCAACTGTTTCGGAAATATTAAGTATTTTCAGATTTATTACAAAAATTAACATTAAAAATAGAAAATTATTTTATTTCACAAATTCTAATAAGAAATACTGATTATTTCTTAATAATTTAAAAAAACAAAAAAAAATTAATGTCAATGTAGTAAATGTTCAAAATGCTCGCCACGAACATCTTGGCAACATGCTAATCTGGTATAGAAATGTCTTCTAACATTACTCAACATCTCAGGCGTGACTGATCTAATCGCAAGCGTGATTCGTCTTTTTAAGTCATCTAAGTTGAGGGGCTTAGTTTTGTATACAATACTTTTGACATATCCCCACAAAAAGTAGTCTAATAGCGACAGATCAGGAGATCGTGCTGGCCATTCTATCGATCCGCGCCTCCCTATCCACCGATTTGGAAAAATTTGGTTCAGGTACTGCCGGACATTGATTTGGTAATGGGGCGGTGCTCCATCTTGCTGAAACCATATTTTATTGGCAGGAACTTGTGGGTTTGCTGGATCTGGATATAAGTTTGTCAAAGTTGGCACGACATTATTTTGGAGCAGTTCTAAATATTTATCCCCATTCAAGTTGCCATCAATGAAAAAGGGACCTACGATATGATTTCCAACAATTCCTGCCCAAACATTAACTTTTTCAGGATATTGCGTATGTTCCTCTCTCATCCAATGAGGATTCTCATTAGACCAATAGCGGCAATTTTGACGATTAACATGACCGTGAAGTGTAAATGTGCTCTCATCAGAAAACAAAACATCTTCTAATTGGATCACATTGTTATCTAACATTGCCATCATTTGTTCACAAAAATACGTTCTCCTATCGAAATCGTCCTCCATGAGCTCCTGAGTTGGTATCATTTTATAGGGATGCATTTTACTTTCCTTTAATGTTCGAAAAATTGCTGTGTGGCTAACGTTGAATAGTTGGGCTGCTTGTCGACCAGAAGTATGTGGGTTTTCTTGAAACTCAAGCGTAATATCCAATTTCGTATCATCACTTACTGCATTGGCAGCTACTTTTTTTATCTGTCTCACATGACCAAGCTCGCGAAACTGCTTTTCTATTTTGCTAATTGTTCCTTGTGATACAGGCGGCAAATTTGGAAATTTTTCGTGAAATAAGCGAGACACTTCCATCTGTGTCCGTGTGTTATCTCCATAACCAATCATTTGTAGAATGGTTATTTTGTGCATTTCTGTTAAATGAACCATTTTTCTGATATTATTACGTACAGTTAACGAAATTCAAACGACAATAGCACTGACACTAATCACTACTGTCATGCAGGCAGACAACAAGTTGCTAAGGCTACGAGTTTTATACAAACAGAAAGAAAACTGTTTTTGTTTTTGTTTCATTTCATATCAGTAAAAAGAAACGCAGGAATGGTTTTTGTTTACTTTCTCATTATCAAGAGCTGAATGGGAAATAAGTATTGAATGCAATGTAGCGAATTTGTGAAATAAAATAATTTTCTATTTTTAATGTTAATTTTTGTAATAAATCTGAAAATACTTAATATTTTCGAAACAGTTGAAGATAGGTATAGAACATTGTACATGAATTATGTCTAGAATTTTCTGAAGAATCCAAAAAATTTATAATATATAGGGGCTTGTGTTTAAAATAAGAAAGTTGGTATTGGCCAATGTCACATGACGCACCCTATATAATTTTTTTTTCTTGAAAAAGATGCGCAGTTAAAAATACAAATCGACGTGTCCAAGCGTTTTTCCCAACACGCCCTCATTTATCCGTTATCGAATTTATTCCATTTGGCTGTTCCACACTGTATATATATATATATATATATATATATATATATATATATATATATATATATATATATATATATATATATATATAACATATAAAATTTGAAACTGACCCCGGATATGGGTTCTAGGGGTCCTAGATGGCGCTTATTTGAAGAAATTTTTTCAAAATTCAAAAGTCGAGATCTCCTCATTAGTGAATTTTTTCTAAGAAAATTCACTAAAATTTTTAATAACAAAACGAAAAAGATACAGTTCTTGGAGTTGCCAGAAAATTGATAGCCAAATACAAAGTTTCCGGATGAATATTCGAGGTTGCCCCACTGAAGTAACTTGAAATTTGACTAGGCTATTGATTCTACAGGCAATAAATGCATTGCATTACATAATAGTACTTATACCTTTATAGAATACAACTAAATTGGACAGAATATGCCACAAAATCACACTCACTTGCACTTACAAATAACTACAACTGAAAGTAATCGATCAGACCTTTTGACGCTTCTCTTGTATGGTTGCTCTTTGATCTGATTTCACGGACTTGATTTTAACTTCTAAAGCTATTTCCATATCCCAACGCCCGATGTTTGTCACCAACAGCTTGGATATTCTGGTTGTGAAAGGATACTTTAGCAAAGTGATTGCGTATCTGATAGACTGCAAGTTTTATTGTACATGGATCTTCCTACCGTATGTTTAGGTCCACATTTTCTGCACTTTATAGTGATACTTTTCACAGCATTAACTTCTTCCACATGAGTAAAAAGCCTGAGATGTTGGTTAGACAATTCTATAGATTTGCAGTACCCTTGCACATTTGATAGCGTAATATCAGTTCCCCTAATAATCCTTTGTTGTACTTGCTTGTAAAGGTCCAGAACTAATTTATCTTTGATCGTTCAATCTGCATATGGATTTTTATAATTATACAGATACATCCACAACTAGGTGGGTTGCTTCTTAAGTTCCGTTACAAAAGAGTAAATGGTCTAGTTTTCTTTTTGATAGAAGTTATATAATTTTAACATTTCCATAGTAATATTTATCTTTGACTTCATCAAAACAACGGAGAACATCCTCCAGGTTATTTGTCTTATCTACAGGAAAAGTATTAAAGATATCTAAGCCCGCTTCACTTATAATATATAAAAGTAGGGTTATTTTCGTATCATCATTTGGATCATGTTTTCTTTCAGCTTCTAGAAATATATTAAACTTTTGTTTTCATGTAGGCTCAAGTTCCAGTCCATCCACATCAAACTATTGAACTGGTGGTGGTTTGTATTGCATGACTTTACTATTGAACAACACTATTTTTGAATTATATATTATACAATGTATGTGTACCTAATTCGTAAGATGATCCAGTCTCAAGCAAAATTGGCGAACCCTTCGTCGGTGCCAACTACAAGAAATGCTTGTTACTCTACTGGGTGCATTTTAGTTCTTGATAACCTGACAGCATGTTTTAGTTGCTTCTGTACTCTGGATCTATGTTTGCAACACCCTTTGTCCGTGTTTACGCCACATTATAATTTTTTATTAATTATGTTAATATATAACCTTATACCACATTGACCTCACACAATTCATGTTGACATTAATTACGTCTATCGGCCATCGTTCCTTATCGGTGGCAGGGACATGTGCTCTATGCCTCAAGAGGGAGGTGCCTAAATATAAATTTTCGGATGTGTTTAACATAGAACAGTTAACAGAATCAAACATGCACAATAGTTACTATTATAATTCTCACCGCTATACCGTAACCACCATCTATCTTTTTCATTAAATTTAAAATTTATATAATCTTATCTCAAGTACATTCTGGGGGTCGAGGAGTCGTGGGCCAAAGGACTGCAGGGGGCAAGCTCAGGCAGTGGAAACAACGACATAATCTTTCGATGAAGCTTTCCCTAAGACCGTCGTGCGCGGTGAAGAGCCGCATCCCGCACGAGGTGACCCTGTGGTTACTAGACATGACGGATCCAGACGTGGAGGTCGCAAAAACTCCCCCACTCTATGGTGTCACCTGACCCGTGCCTAGGGATGGATGGCACCAGGGTGATGGTGTCGTGAACGGAACCTCTGGAGTACCGGAAAATCATCCACAGTAACCCGCCTTGCACCACACAGGGGGTTCTGATGGTGTGGACAGTATTTCCCACATTCTCGTGGGAACAACATGAAGAATATAAATATAAATAAAACCAAAACCAATAAGGTTCGAGGAGTGGCTCCGGCTACAGACTCGTGCCGCCCACCAGGGGTTGATGAGGTTTAGGTTCCTTCAGGTCAACCTCTAACAGCCAGGGCAGCCACGGCCACACTACTGATGGCTCTAAGGAACACGGATGTGGCCCTCATCCAGGAACCGTACTCCTATAAAGGGGAGATCAAGAGAATCGGCGGAGCTGCTGGAAACCTCCTCTACAGCAGATCCAGCGAGAACCCGAGTGCCTGCATTTTTGGCAGGGAATGGATAGAGTTTCTGCCTTTAATGAATTTATGTTCCAGCGGCCTGGCAACGATCAAAATCTGATGTGGAGGAGCGGATGGACCGAGGGACATTACTGTCGGATTAGCCTATCAGCCAGGGGACAGCACGGACCCTCCCCCACTCAAGAAATTGGAGCAGCTGATGGTGGGTAGCAGAGCAGGTGGATGGCAGACCATCACCGGCATGGATGCGAATGCGCCCCATGAGTTGTGGGAAAGCTCGGGCACAAACTCTAGGGGTAAGTCACTTTTACAATTCTTTATGAAATTTAATTGAGACATATTAAATAGAGGTAATAAACTGACTTTCGTCACAACACGGCGTGGGGAAGTTTTAGGTCTAATAGTTTCCACCCAGTTTCTGGGTGACTTTGTTAAGAACTGAGCTGTGTCTGGGGAAGTTTGTGTCTGGGGTGTATGAGGTACAGGGCTATGCGGACGACATTGTCATCATAGTTTGAGAAAAGGTTACACAGTCAGTGTGGGAACGCATGCAGACCGCACTGAAAGCGGTGGAAAGATGGACCGTTGGTCAAGGGATCGGCCCCGAGAAAGCAACCGTCATATCGTTTACGAGAAGGAGGAAGTGGGAGAGCCACATAACTCTCACTCTATACGGTAGGAACATTCCAATGGCCAGAGAGGTAAAATATCTTGGGGTCGCATTGGACTCTTAAGTTAACCTGGAAGGGTCACGTTGAAAAAATACAGCGTAAGGCATTCATGACCTTAGCCGTCACTAGGCGGCTATATGGAAAAACGTGGGGACTAAGACCCAGTATGGCCCACTGGATGTACAGAAGGATGGTCAGACCATCGTTAACATACGCGGCACTGGTCCACTGGATGTACAGAAGGATGGTCAGACCATCGTTAACATACGCGGCACTGGTCTGGTGGCCTAAGGTGACACAATCCAGTGCAAAACAAAAACTAGGGACGATCCAAGGAAAGCTTGCGTAAGCATCACAAGGGCCATGTCTTCAATCCCAACAGCCGTCATGGAGGTGTTGCTGGATCTGGCCTACACCACCTCCCCCAACCCCCACCCACACTAGTTATTATGGGGGAGGCCGGGCGAGGACTATACAGACTAGTCTGCAATGGCAGACTGAAGATCAATCCAGGCTTCGGGGGCCACTGCAAAATTCAGGAGATCTTGAAGGAGCCCATGCTTGAAATAAGGTCAGACTTAGCGAGCCCGCGAATCTGCAGGGAAAACAACTTTACAGTGGAAATCCCCGACAGCGTGGCAGGGCGGGAGGAGACGCCGGGCATACCACGGGACGCGCTCGTCTGGTTCACGGACCGATCCGCCAGGGAGCGTGGGACGGGGGCAGGTGTTTATTCGGAAAGACCGAGGGTAAGTCATAGTATTTCCCTCGGAGCCCATGCAACAGTCTTTCAGGCCGAAATGTACGCCATCCTGCACTGTGTCCGGGAGAGCAAGAGGAGGGGCTACACCAACAAGTGGATCCTCATAGCCACAGACAGCCAGGCAGCCCTTATAGCCCTAGGTTAGGTTTGAATGTGAGTGGGCCATACCGGTCCCTCCACCGCGACCATAAGGCCCTAATTAGCCGACGTGTAAATTCCTGGCTGATGAGTGAGTGCCGAAACGAGACGAGCGACCTGGCTCGGCAGAATGAGGTCACCCTCATCTGGGTGCCGGGTCACACGGGGGTCAAAGGCAATGAAGAAGCTGACAGTCTCGCGAAGAAAGGGTGAGCAGAACCATTAATGGGACCAGAACCGGCTCTTAGCGTGACAAAGAGCACTGCCAGGGGAGCCAATAAGTCCTGGGTCAGAAACAAACACAAGGTGTACTGGGCAGACTGTCCAGGGATCAGACATGAGAAGTCAATAATTGACGAACCCAGTTTAAAGAGAGCTGTGTAGCTGCTAAATCTTAGCAGAGGACAGCTCAGAAATATAACAGGTCTCTTGACGCGACACATGGTCGTCAATAAACACCTGCATAAAATGGGGCAGTTCGAAGGGGACCTCGCATGCGGACTCTGCGGCGAGGGGGAGGAATCAGCCCAGCACATCTTGTGCGAGTGTAAAGCTCTGGACCGCAAAAGACAACTGATCTAGGGTCAGTCTAGACCGGAGACAGAGCGTTATAAAACTTCACCCTACCAATCGCTGTGCAGACTGGTTCAAGGCACAGTGATTTTGGAATGGGTGGAGTGAAGAGACTAAGGGCATGCACAATAGACCAAGGGCTGCAGTACCATCGGGGCGGCAGTGACGCGGACGAGCCCTGAGGGAGAAAAAAAGTACATTTTGCGCGAATATTCTGAATAATGGTCTATTTGAATATTCTCAGTATATTGATGAAGAATTTTCTTAGGTTGGGATTGAATTAATGTACTTAGAATATTCAAGATGTAGCTTGAAATTCCATAAACGTTATTAGAACATTCCGAAACAAATATTCTGAAAAAACGAATCTTCTCACATGGCGAGAACATTTTGAGAATATCTTGTGCTATATGGGTAGAGGTATCGATGTTGAGCTTGTAAAAAAATTGTTTTAAAATGAGGGCGAATTTGGGCCCAAGACCCCGAAACCAAGGTTCGTTAAAAGTTTTATATCCGAGCTATAAATTAAAAAAATACTAAACTTATTTAAACAAAACTTCGCACATATCTTCAAGACCGCGAACGAGTCTGTTAGCTAGCCCTCTCGAACAAGTTTTTCTAAAAAAATGGATTTTTCTGAAAAACCAATTTGTATCTCAAAAAATAACAAAGCTATTTTCGCTACCATAACGCACTTGCTGCGTCCCAATTTTTTTTTTTTACTTTAACGAATTATTGTAGGAAAGATCCTTTTTTGAAGTTTTTCATAAAATGGTTGGCGGTTGTTCTTAAAAAGTAGTGCATTTTCCTGAAATATACTTAAGAAAATAGTTGTATACATATTTTATTTCCGAATTTATAACTTAGCAGGTGTGCTTTCTGCAAATTGCCTAGATAAGTTTGTTGTTGAGCTGAATCGAGGCAGTTTTTTCGGTTGATGACTGTATTTTCGGAAAAATTTTAGAATCAGTCTAATTGATAAAGTTATTTTAAGGAGCTTTGATGCAAAGGTTTCCATTATAAAGATTATACTCTACAAAATTTAATGCGCTTCAGTTGAAGAAAAATTTACTTGTCCATTCCAAAACCTCAACCCCGGTCTTGGATGATTTCGAGGCGGAGCAAAAAATTAAAACTGCCGCCCTCGTCCATCACCCACTCTCCTTTAAGTTTTTCTACCAACTTATAATTTTCTTAACAAACGGAGCATATTTAGGTACGGTAAGATTCGTGAAATCGTAAAATCCATTTTACACTAAGAAATTCTTTGTAATTTTTTGTTGCAATGGAAATATACATACCAAAACAAAAGTTATATACCTAAAAATTCAATCAATAGCGCTATTAAAATATTACGAGGTCAGTAATAAAAATTAAGATTTTGGTATCGAGCCGTTTTGTTCTGTATCCAAGTCTATGGACTCGGTATAACAATCAATGTAATGTGGGATTTAATTTTAGGTTGTCTCGATCGCGAGACTTGATAAACGTTCCTGGCTCATTGATCACCTCAGATAGTTTTTACTAATTTTAAGTTTTCTAAAACTTCGCTCACAGCTCGTGGACGTGGTTGAAAGCGTAAAGTAAATCCGGAGCGCAAAGAAATATTGGACGCGCATTCTGCAAATCATGGGTGTAGATATGTTACAAGATCAGCTTCTTCATTGCCTTTGACCCCAGATGAGGGTGACCTCATTCTGCCCAGCCAGGTCGCTCGTCTCGTCTCGGCATTCACTTACCAACCTGGGCTACTTAAGGCTGCCAGGAGCTATGAGGATCCGCTTGTTGGTTTAGCCTCTCCTCTTGTCCTACTTGCACGCAGTGCAGGATGGCGTACATTTCGGCCTGAAAGACCGTTGCGTGAGCTCCGAGGGAACTACTGTGACTTACCCTCGGTCCTTCCGATTAAACGCCTGCCGCCGTCCCACGCTCCCCGCCGGATCCGTCTATGAACCAGACGAGCGCATCTCGTGGTAGGCACGGCGTCTCCCCCCGCCATGCCTCGCGGTCGAGGATTTCCACTGTAAAATTGTTTTCACTGCAGATCGCTGGCTCGCGAAGTCTGACCTCATTTCCAGCATGGGGTCCTTCACGATTTCCTGAATTTTGCAGTGGTGCTCTTTAATTGGGAAGTATACTGTTGGGACACATATGTGTATAAATAAATAAATAGTAATGTGAAAACGGTTTATTAATTTCGTGTAAATTCTATATTAAAATAATACTTTTTGATCTAATGCAGTAAAAAACGAACTCCAAGCAGAGTGCATACAGTGACCTTATAAACTTCTCCATAATTTTACTTCTTGCTCAAAGTTTCAACAAGCTGTTTGAAAGCTTCGCATCCTTTGCCATTGGCTTCCTCATAACCAGGAGCTGTGGCCTTAATCTTGGCGTACCATCTGGTAACATTCTTGTAAGGAGACATGTCGAATTTCATTACTTCAAATGTAGAAACTGACGCTACCAGAGCCAAGTCAGCCACAGTTAGGTGGTCTCCAGCTGTATATTCTTGACCTTCCAAGAAGATGTCCAAAAATTTAAATGCATCCTTGATTTTGTCGAGTTTGGCTGGTTCGTAACTGGCGCCACCAAATAAGACTGGATACTGAAAAAAATTGGGATATGTAGCAGATCTCGTAATAAATATAGTGATTATTGCTGTTAAGCGATAAATGCGTGTCGCAGTCTAAGAAATAAAATTTTGACTGTTATTGCGTTTTGAAACAAAGCTTATCTTAAACGATGAGGTTTTGAATTTTTGGCTCTGAATTTTATATTTTTTGGTATTGAGTCTCAAATAAAATATAACTTCTGGATGTTTATTGATGAATTTTCAAACTTTGGTTTTCAATTAAGTTTTAACTCTTGGATTGTAAAGTTTTGAGCTTCAGCTTACGAGAATTTGGTTTTTGGTAATTGACGCTGGAATTCTGGGCTTGAATAGGAAGCACGAGATTTGAGAAAAGCTTCTGAAAGGCAACTGGTAACAAATAGCTACCAAACCACGTTCGTCCACTCTGAATTAGTATCGTAGCAATTCATTTTTAATCTCTGATAAAAGGTTTTTCTTTTTAAAATTAAACCACAAACAGTAAAAATAAACCAACGAGCATTAGGCTCGAATTTGTTGCTGAAGCAGGGCATGCAGCACTTCCTACTAAATAACCTATCTGGCCAGATCATATAACTAACAACTATCAATATAAAGGTTAATTTAAAGGTCAATAGATGATCATAATAGCTGATTATTGTCAATATCAATCCATAATTAAATCATGTTTTTGATAATATATATTAATACCAATATGATATTTCCATTCTAGGTTATATTTTATTCGCTTAATAAAAAAGGATCGTTGTGTTTTACTAATGATTATAATTCAAATAAACCTGCTTGTCAGTACTTCCTGAGCTCAGTAGCAGTGCAGATAAGCTAAATATTTGTCGTGGAGATATATAATACCGTTTTCTAGAAAAAGTCCCAGAATTTTGTACTAAAGGGTCCGATAAATTAGAGCTTTTGGTCAAAATCAACCCAGTAAGAGTGAGTATCCACTTTAATTAAACTTTTAAATATTTCCAATTGGTCAACAACATTGTGAAAACTAATTATTATATAATACACCAGGAAAAACCTCTACTAAATCTTTATTTCAGATTATTCAATTTTAACCTGAATTTGAAATTATCAGCTTAATTATTAATCGGTTTTTCTTTTTTCTTTTTTTCTTTTTTTCTATTTCAACAACACACCACGAGGGCTCACAGCCCAAATACTATCGTACCGCGAGTGTCGACAAGGAAGAAAGAGGAAACGTGTTAATTCTGCACATGAAGGTTTGGAGGTTCGGAGGAGAAGGAAAAACATGTGCCGGCAAGGAATTCCACACCTTGGAAGTCCTCGGGACAAAAGAGCGGGCATAACAAGACCTTCTATGTCTGGTGACCTGGGCAGTAAAAGGATGCATTCGCTCTGTTCCCCTGGTAGATCTGTTGGGGGCAGCCGGTGGAGGAACCATGGAAGAAAGCACCTCTGAGCAGTGCCCGTGCAGATATCTATAAAAGAGAGAGGCGCGTCGGTGGGCAAGGGATGGCAGCCTTTGGGTGACGGTAGGGTTACCGATGAGACGTATAGCTACTGAATGGAGTCCAGGATAGCGAGTGTAGAAGCGGCAGCAGCACCCCAGATGTGGGAGCAGTATTCGAGGTTTGGCCTTATTTGTGAAGTATATAAGGTATAGAGATGAGCTAGTGAAAAGTATTTGCGAGCCCGAAAGAGGAAACCTAATTTCTTAGCAGCCGCTTCTGCAATTGATGTGGCATGTTGGTGCCAACTGAGATTTCGGTCCACAGAAATGCCAACAAGTGAAAAGGACTCATTACTTTAAATAACTTGGTTGTTCATTGTGATGGGTCTAAGGCTGGTGTATCTCTTATGAGATAGAAATCAAGACTGAGATTTGGTGGAGTTGAATTGTACAAGATTTCTACTTCCCCAGTCTAATATTTTTTTGAGATCCACAGAGACAGAACCCTCCATGAGTCTGCGATCCTCATCTAATTGGGCTAAAGAGACAGGATTAGAATATTATATATTTGAGTGGAGGGTCCTGTCATCCGCGTAACTGTGAACTGCGTTGGATGTGCTAGAGAGGAGGTCATTGATGTGGAGAAGAAACAAAGTAGGGGCTAAAGCTGAACCTTGAGGGACTCCTGCATTAATTGTATAGTTTAGAGGAATGGCCATCAACAACAACAGAAATGCTCCGGTTGGAGAGGTAATTTGCTGTCCAGGTACAGAGTTTTAGTGGTAGTGCATAGGCCGGAAGTTTATTAAGCAACGCTGCGTGGCAGACCTGGTCGAATGCTTGGGATATGTCTAGAGCGACAATCAGGAATTCACCGTGTAGTTCCATAGACTTTTTCCAAGAATGGGTGACAAAGGAAAGGAGGTCGGCAGTTGATCTGCGCTGACGGAATCCATACTGCCTGTCGTGAATTAGACTGTGTTTTTCAAGAAATTTTAGTAATTCGGTGTTTATATACTTTTCCATCACTTTAGAGACGATCGAAAGGAGATAAATAGGCATGTAGTTGCTAGGAAGCGCTTTGGATCATTTCTTGGGGACGGGTTGTACTCTAACAATTTTCCAGTTACCAGAGAATATGCCTCTATTGTAAGATGTCTGAAACAGACGAGTCAGGATAGGAGCAAGTTCTGGTGCGCATTGTTTGAGAAAAATTGCTAGGATCTCGTCAAGGCCAGAGGCTTTCCTGGTATTGCGAGAAGAGACCATCTTTCGTACCTTTTTAGTTTTGCAAATGATATCCGTCATTTTATGCGCGAAATTGGGGACTGTTGGTGGCTGAACATTTGGAGGTGGGTTGTGAGTAGAATTGCTAGCGAACAACGAGGCCAAAAGTTCAGCCTTGCCCAGTGCGGTAGAAACAATTCCATCCCCTGAAACAAGAGGTGGGAACGTGCTCTTGCACAAATTATTCCCAATAGATTTAGCAAGAGTCCAGAAGGGCTTGCTGCCGCTGCAGCTTGAGAGGACTTTGTTTTTGATGTGGTTATTAAACGAGCTTTTTGCCTCAGAAAAAATGCGGACATAGCGGTTTCTTGCGTCGTCAAATGCTTGACGGTTTTCTTGACTGGGATTGTGTAGAAGCGTTTTGTGAGCTTTGCTTTTTCAAGTCTGCCCTTGTCACAGGATTTAGAGAACCAGGGCTTTTGAGTGGCTGAAGAGGTTTTCTGTGTATGTGGAATAAATAATTTCATGCCAGCTTGGATGATTTCGTGACGTTTTGTGAGATATCAGAGGGGTCAGTCAAGATGGGAGAAGTAGACAGACCCCTATGGAAATGAGAAAAAGTAATGCCGCATTTCCTCCCAGTTCGCGGAGTTGTAGTGCCAAACGATACGTAGGTGGGTCTTTGAGTAATTGATAATTATACTACTTTAAAAGGGAGGTCCGGGGCAAGTGTCCAAACCCGGTCTTTCAATTTTTAACCAGTTCAATTTTCAGCTGTAAAAATTAGAGACCTTTGATGGTTTAAAAGCTGATCGGCTCTAATTAACTGATTAGAGCTGATCAGCATTTTTGATTGACCAGAGTCGTACCTAAATTACCGAAAGAAACAAACTGATTTTAAGTATTATTTGCTAAAACTCACATAATAATCACTAAATCTTGCATATAAAGTTCCAATATCAAAATATAAACGCTGATCTACAATTGCGCGTGCCTTGGGAGATTTTGGGTAGAGAGAATCGTCTTTTCCATACTGCGCAACCAAGTAGGTCATAATAGCTCTGCTTTCCCATAGACAGAATCCATTATCATTAAGCGTGGGAATTGTGTGTTGGGGATTGAGCTAAAAGAAAAAAATCTTAATTATATATAGAACCAAACAACATTGTAGAGTTTAATTCTATAATTAATATAATGCTATTCAAGGGCAAATAACTTAAAAGGTTACATGTGTAACGCTTCTATCTAGCCACATCTCCAATCAAAAGTAGAGTTTCTTTATTCTAAAAGTAGTATTAGTCAATGATCTTTACAGTTACTTAATTTAACTCTACTTTTGACCGCTAGACGTCGCAGAATGCAACTTTGTAACATAAATGTAACCAAATTAGATAGGAGGGTTACACATAACTAAGTGAAGATTGGAATGTGTAATGAGTACTGATAAATACACTTAGAGAACCCAAATCACCCCGACATATTTTTTTAAAGACCTGACGATCGTTTCACTAACAAAGTTGTCGTCATCAGAGGATGAAAAATCGTAAACTGGTTGTAACTAGTTGTAACTAACAATCACCCTATATACTGCGTCTTAAGTAAACATCGCTAACGAGAGGGACGAAATCGCAGGCAATTTTTTTTGTGTATTGTATTTTAATTGTTGGACGAGGTTGTTGAACTCACGTTATAACTTTACTAGCCGAGTTTCGGAATATCTTCTATGTCAAAGAGAGAGCGTAAACAAAGGGCTATAAATCAATGGCGGAGCTCGGTCTAAGGAACTTTTATTTTTTATTGCCTTAGAATTATAAATACTTTCGTACGCATCTAGCTTCGCTGGCTGTCTAACATTTTTGATAAGTTTCAGATATTGTATAGTACAAAATATATTTCAATTTAACAATGAGTTTTTTGAACAAACTCAAGGCACGGCAATAGACAACCTTCGATCTCCATTAATTGCGGACCTTTTCATGAGTAGATGTGAAACGGATTTACAAAATGAAAGCGAGTATTTTCCTAGAGTATCGTTTCGTTATGTGGACGATATTTTTGCAGTGTTTTACACAAATATATGAAAGTATATGACTTTATTAATAGACTCAACTGTCAATCTGATTAAATAAAATTCACCCATGAATTGGAAGTTAACAGTAAACCTTCTTTTCTAGATGTACTAGTTATCAAAAATAATGACTCTCTAGACTTCGATGTCCACAGGATGGAAAGTACCACTCTATGTTACATTCCAAATGACTCACATTATACGTTTATATAAAAAACGGCGAGTTTAATTTTCTTAGTAAATTGATTATTAAAACTTCCCTTAAGCAAAAGTAGATATAGTAGAGAATTAGAGTACATTAAAAAAGTGGCTAAATATAACGGACATTCGGATTGCTTAGTTGAAAAATTAATTAATAGACACAGAACAAAGAAAATGTTAGCGGAATCCACGACATGCAGGAAAGATGAAATAGAAAAGTCATTTGAACCGCGAGATAGGCGTACCTATAACAACAAGCCGTTATTGCAACATTGTAGCAACCCAAGGATGCAGACACCAGTCAACAGATCAGAAGGCACCTTGGGAAACTACGCCGTAAACCGTGAGAAGCAGAGTAGAGGTCACCTCTAAAGACAATAAGTGCCACTCCAGAGGTAAACAGTATAAATAGATGACTCGCCTTCAGCTAGGCGTGCTTTCTTGTTCCTCCTTAGTACTTTGCACATCGCGTGCTGCAGTATTATATATTATAAGTATCACACTTATGTTGATATCTATTATTTTTCTTATTGTATTTTTTATATATTGTGTAATAGTTAAATAAAAATTGTTTAAAAGAGCTAAACCTCTTAATCGTAAAGTTAAGTCGCGTATCACAAGTGGTCTCTAGAGCATTTTTAAGACAGCTGATTTGCAGCTAACGTTTTCGACAAAAACTAATATTAAAAATTTGTAACGTAATACGAAAGATAAAGATAAAGCATCTGAATTTTCAGGTATCTATGAGATATGTTGTAAAGATTGTAGTCTTAAATACATTGGGCAGACTAAAATAACCATTGAAACTAGATTCAAGTAAAATCTGGCACAGCTGAGATACGGTAGTATAGACAAATCATGCGTGTCACAACATATTTGGGATAATAATCACCACATAGATAAAGAGAATCTGAAACTTATCAAAAATGTTAGACAACCAACGAAGATAGATGCGTACGAAAGTATTTATATTTCTAAGGCAATAAAAAATAAAAGTGCGTTAAACCGACCTCCGCCATTGATTTATAGCCCTCTGTTTACGCTGCCTCTTTGACATAGAAGATATCCCGAAACACGGCAGGTAAACGTATAACAAAAGTTCAAAAACCTTGTCCGGCAATTAAAATACAATACACAGAAAATTTGTCTGCGATTTCGTCCCTCTCTTTATCAGTCTTTACCTAAGACGCAGTATATGTTTAGTTGTAAGCAGTTGAGAATTTTTCATCATCTGATGACGCTAACTCTGTTAGTGAAACGATCGTCAGGGCTTTAAAAACATGTGTTGTGGTGATTTGGGTTCTCCAAGTGTACTTAGCGTTAGACATTTTTGCTACAATTTTTATCACCCATAATCGTTACGTTTTGCGCGTCATACTGTTCAATTATTAAAATATGCTCCAACACCTAAATTTATCTTTAATAAAACTAGATCATGGGGCGTCGATTGTGAAAAAAATACTAGTGAAAAAATGAATTCGAATTTTTGTAGAGATTTCATTTGTCAGTGACTTCACAAAATTGGGCTCACCTTTGAATAGTCTCTTATGGGCTCTATGAAACTCGCAAAGAATAGGGCTAAGAAATCTCCTACCTGTCGTAAGAGGTGACTAACGCAAGCTGTTGATACCGCTGTCCAATTAACCTTTTATTATTATTATTATTATTATTATTATTATTATTATTATTATTCACATTTCACGGCTTGTTTTTTGCCAGAACCTTGTCTTCATTGTTGCGGCCTTCCAGCAAGCAACAGTGTTGATTAACCATCCATTTGGTGACCCATAAAACGCCGAACTATGCTGCATGTATCCAGGAGGACCGTCTTCTGTATAGGTAAATAAAGGTCGCTTCCAAATTGTAACGTTTGTAGGCTAGCATGCAGCTTCTTTGGAATCTCGCAATTCGTACCCAGATATTGATACAGATAAATAAATAAAGTACTTAGCTGGTAATTTCATAATTTGTTCGACGTCATCCAGACTTCTGCCACCTACACCTTTGTTAGAATGCTGCGGGGCCCCCACTGTTAGGTATAATACGCCTCCTTTCTCCGGGAGCAGCTTCGTGATGACATACAACAATGGATGTTTCCTACAAAACGACGGATGTTGCGTCTTCCTACAGGAACAGCTTCATGATGATATAAAACAATGGATGTTTCCTACAAAACGACGGATATTGCGTCTTCCTACAGGAACAGCTTCATGATAATATAAAACAATGAATGTTTCCTACAAAACGACGGATGTGGCGTCTTTCCACAGGAACAGCTTCATGATAATATAAAACAATGGATGTTTCCTACAAAACGACGGATGTTGCGTCGGCGTAAAACGACGGATGTTGCGTCGACATAAAACGACGGAGTGGCTATTTAGCCATGCTGCCGTTCTTGATTACCTATCTAAACAATGGCATGTTTTAATGTTGACTTTTAAATAAGAAGAGAACGTGTCTCGTGGTTACAGCGGTTTTAAAGGTTCCTTATCTCGAAATACATCCTACCAACGAACTGTCACGTCTGCAGAGCCGTTCCCATTGAGTCGCAATACGGTATAGTAACTGACTACGAGCCTGGTGGGCCGCGTCAATGGCTATGACGTCATTATGTTGGCAACCGTTTCTTACTGAATAAATATTGTAAGACATATTCAGAAACCTTATAGTTTGGAAAAGGGTGGTAACACGTGTAACATGTTACAGGATGACGTGCGCGATATTTTTTAAACTCCACCCTGGTCCTGATATAGATGCCCGCCAGCTGCGTGTTCGTCCAGTTTATAACACCAAAACTGTAAGTTAAGACTGATGTTGCATACGTGTTTACAGCTATGGCGGAGTTCTGAGCAGTTAGTTCCGACTTTAGGATGCTTTTTAATCTGTGAAAGTAGGTGTCTGTTAAGCTTTCTTTCGATGTTTTTTCATCAATACTCCTATTTCTTGTATACACCCTAGTTCCAAGCTCACCTGGTGCCCCTCATGCTCCCACAATTTCCCCCTTATCATGCTGTTGGTTCTGCACTTATCCAGCTCGAACTGCAGGCCTATATCGTTGCGAAATTTGCCCACGCATTACAACAATTTATGAAGGTGTTCTTTTCGACCTGCGTACAGTTTCAGGTTATCCATATACCATAGATAGCTTAATTCGACATCAGTTGACTCAAGCTGGTACCCCTTTCTATGACTGTTCAAGCTAGATGTCAGGGGCTTAAGGGCCCTGGAAGATTCCTCGCTTGATCTTGATGTATCCTGCCTGTATGTGTTTTCCTGAGCTGCTTAGGAAACGCTCGGGTGTCCACATATTCATCACATGTTTAAGAAACCCTCCAATATGCCCCTGTATCCCATATAGTTCTAGCACCTCCACCAGCCAAGAATGGGGTAAAGTATCAAATGCCTTTTGATAAACAATATACGCTGTAAAAGCGGGCTTTTTTTCTTTTCAGCATTATTAGTAACCACAGCATCTACTATCAATTGTTCTTTGCACCCACCCAATTTCTCTCGTCAGCCTTTTTTCCCTTCGTCTAATATTTTGTTGTTGTCTAAGTAAATGTATATTTTTGCCGATATAATAGAGGTAAAGATCTTGTAAATTGTAGGAAGGCACGTGATTGGACGATATTTAGTTGGGCCTGCTGTATGTTGGTTATTTTTGGGTAGCAAGTAGGTTATTCCCATTGTCATAAACTTAGGTGTAAATTGGGGATTTTCCAGTAGCATGTTAAAACATTTACTCAAATGTTCATGTCTTGAGAAAAACTTTTTGTACTAGAAGTTCTGGAGGTCAACCACACCAGGAGATTTCCAATTCAGTTTTGTTAATAGCCTTCGTCACCTCCTCCTTATTGACTTTCCACTTAAGCATCGTCTTTATGTTAGCCCTACTTGCTTTCTCATCATAAAACCATTTTGCTCGTTTATGAGTTATATGTGACTCCCAGATGTCTTTCCAGAACTTGTTGATGTCTTGGGCTTTTGGCAACGCTTCTGTATCTTTCTGTGGGTTGTCGGCTTTATCAATGTTGTTATAAACAAGTTTTTGATTTATGGCAAACTGCTTGTTCTGTATACAGCGTTTATGACTTTTCTGGTATCTTTTGAGTTTTTTCGCCGTAGGATTTGCACTTGATTTATACTTGTTGATTATGTTTTTGCCTGCATTTGACTCTTTTCTGCTGCTATTGCCTCTTATGAACTCAGTAAGTATACCAATTTCGTTCCTAACTTTTATATTTTTGTGTTGATTTATCGTTCCCACGCAGGTGTTTTATTTTTGGTTTCCTTTAGTTTTTCTATAATGTTTTGTCTGTTAAAGGTGGTAGCTGTATAAACGTCTATATATATCAGAAAGTGAAGATGTTCTACGGTTGTATTTTCTTGTATTTTACTAGAGATTATCTGATACATTTGTCTTATGTACTTGAATGTGTTTTTGTTCATTGTCAACAGTGGCAATCGGGGTCTCAGGGTTGGCGGCATTCCATAGTAGAGCATGAGCTGTTTTTCGAACTCTTCTTCTGCTTTTGTTAGACCTCTATTTCAAACTCGACAGGCCTCACAATTAGTCCGAGTTATATACCCACTTCTTTAATTTTGTTGATTACATCTGCTGGAAGACAGTTGTTAATGAAGATTGACCTGCGCTGATCCAGAATATTCTGTATTGCTTTTCTTCCTATTTGCGGAAATATGTCTGTTACTAGCCGGTGTAGTTTCGCGCTGTATGGTGTGCTAGCTTTCCAACTTTGTGATTCTATAATAGCATCGAACCATAAATTCATTTATATCTTGCGACCACACAGTTCTTTGCCTTTTCCATTTTGTTCGACCATGTGTATTTTATTTTCCCAGTGCTCTTCTAGGTAATGATCTTTCCCTTATTCGCAAAGGGAGGCGCCCGACAGAGCACCAGCAAATCACCACGGGCTATTATTATTATTATTATTATTATTATTATTATTATTATTATTATTATTATTATTATTATTATTATTATTATTATTATTATTATTATTATTATTATTATTATTATTATTATTATTATTATTATTATTATTATTATTATTATTATTATTATTATTATTATTATTATTATTATTATTATTATTATTATTATTATTATTATTATTATTATTATTATTATTATTATTATTATTATTATTATTAGCGTTACACTTTCTCAGTATTACTACTGGAAACCTTTTGACTGACCCCCCGCGCGCGACATTGGTGTTCGGCTCGGTGGATGGGGATGAAATTTATCATATCCCATTATGTCGATATTACTATTACAGTCTGACTTCCGGTGGTCCAACACAGCAGACGTGTTTGAGGTCGCCACTTAACTGAGCAATTTTCGGACAATGTGGCATGTCTGCAGCAGAACCGCCCTCTGCCCCATGTTTAGGATGTTATTTGGTAATCCGAGTTTCTTTAGATTTCCCATGAAATTTTTGGTGACTATTACTTCCGCGGACATTACGAAAGGATATATAGCTACCTTCTGGAGCTTCCATATGTTTTTTATTTCATATGCCAAGTTTTCATACTTGGTGATCTTTTCAATTTCAGTTTTTTGAATGTTATGGGACAGCGGTACAGCAATATCTATGATCACAGCAAGCCTCATCTGTTTGTTTACCAGGACAATGTCTGGTCTATTGAAGTCCACAGTGCGGTGGGTTATCATGGGTCGGTCCCAGTACAGGAGAAAGTCCGCCGACTCCAGCCCCACCTCCGGAGAATACTTGTAGTAGGCTGGTGTTGTTGGCGGGTTCAGGAGGCTGTATTTCAAAGCAATTTGTTGGTGGATGATCTTGACGAGCTGGTTATGCTTGCCTAAGTAAGCTGAGTCTGAGAGGACAGGACATGCTGCCATGACGTGTTCAATGGTCTCTCCAACAGCTGCGCATTTTCGACATTTATCCACCACTTCTAATTTTAGGTAATGCTTCTCGTAGTTCTTAGTTTTTATAACCCTATCCTGAATGGCCATCGCAAAACCCTCCGTCTCCGGGTAGAGTTGCTCCCCAACCAACCACATAAGCGAAGAGGTTTTATCAACATTATTTGCCTGCAGGTGTCTGTGGTACCTTCCATGCATAGCCTGGTCACTCCACTAGACTATACTGTCCTGGTCAACTGGCACGTCGAACTCATAGTTGCGCTGACCCAGCCTAAGTGGAGTATAATCTTTATCCTCGCACACCACCAACTTCATCAGTTCATCATGCGATGCAAGAAAACGTTGTCGCATGTTTCTTTCCTGCTTAAAGCAGAGGTTCTTTATATGGATTATTCCTCTGCCGCCTTCTTTCCGAGGTGTGTAAAGTCTTCTAACAGATGAGCTGGTGTCAAGGCACCGGAATTTCGTAAGAAGCCTTCTCGTGACTCTGTCCAGTTCATCCAAGTCGGTGTTAGACGATTTGACAACTCCAAAAGAGTATGTCAATACTGGTACCGCCCAAAAGTTGATAGCAGCACAGAGGTTACCTCCGGAAAGCTTAGTATTTATGAGCTTCGTGACTTGCTTCCTATATTTCTCCCGGAACTCTTGCTTTAGCCGGCTGTGATCCACCCGCTAGTTTTGAGGACTCCCTAGGTAGCGGTATGTCTCTTCAGGTGGTAGTTGCTCAATATCGCAGAAGGGCTGTTGGTGACCTCGACTGTCCCTCTCCTGACGTTCGTTATAGCACATTTGTCGAGTTATTATTATTATTATTATTATTATTATTATTATTATTATTATTATTATTATTATTATTATTATTATTATTATTATTATTATTATTATTATTATTATTATTATTATTATTATTATTATTACGACTGAATTGTCGTGGGTAAGTATCAACTTATAGATGAATTTCTTAATAATTGAAATAGGACGATGTAAACTTTAATGAGTAGATTATTAAGATGAAAGCGATAAAATAAAAAAATGTTTTTAATTGTCTATTCAAGTCCGTAAAAATATGGTGTTCTATTTAACATGTTGCTGTCGCCACTTTTGATTTGATTTGAACTTAAAAATTGCAATTAAAAATTAAAATTAAGATACTCCAGTGTTCAGTATTATAAGTTAGACATATTTGATGTAAGGAAGGTTAATGAGGATTTTTTAGATGTAATTAAACGGTTAAATAAATAATATGAAAGGTTATATGTAATACTTTGCTTACACAAACGCCGTATCATATAATAAGAATATGTGTACTTAAAAATAATAAAACGAAAACACAATTTACATTAAACAATTTAAGCAAACAAAACCATCGCCACTTATCTCAGTTTAAATATTGATAAGTATGTGTTTTTTGACAATTTAAATATAGATAGAGATTTATTTTAAGTCACCTTAATAAACTCTGGTGTTAGATGTTCCCCCTTCATGAGATCTGTGAGCTTGAGATTTATATCAATGCCAAGAGCCTTGGCTGTTAACATTACGCTTCTGCATGGTGCACTTCCAGGCAAGTAATACAGATCAATAGGCATTATGCTGAAAGAGAAACAAAAATACTTTAATAACAGAAAATTAAGCTTGCCTAAACAGCATTTTCGAGGATTAGTTAAAACAAAGTTATGTTGCCACCTACGATTTTAATAGAGTGTAAATTTGGATTTGGAAATGAAAACCAAAAGTTTCGGGGAACAGCTAGTCCGATTTTCCCGAATCTATCCCAGCCACTTACAAAAAAAAGGTGCCAAAAATCTGAAAACGCCATTGTGTAGCTGGAAAAAAGTGGCAGTTAAAATGTATTTTTGTTAATTTTTATTAAGAAAATTGACTAATAGAGAGGTAACGATGGTGCGACTTTCGGAAAATTTGAATTTTTATATGTTTATATATATATATATATATATATATATATATATATATATATATATATATATATATATATATATATATATATATATATGTTCAGAAAGATTTCTGCGGTCTTTAATGTGAGACATACTTGGTTCTCGGGTTGAACCGCGTTCAGAATTTATGGAAACTCGACGTTTCGGCTCCTGTTTTGGAGCCACTTTCAAGAGGTAAAGGAAATATGTAAGGACACTCTAAGGCCTGAATCTGCATACTCCTTAATGTGGTGGACAAAGGTGGGTAAAGGAAATATGTTAGGACACTCTAAGGTCTCAATCTGCCTACTCCTTAGAGCGGTGGACAAAGGTGGGTTGAGTTGTTGTAACTCTATTACGGGGCCTCAATCTGCCTACTTCGCAAATCTCGCCGGAGATCGTCTGTGAGGTGTTTGTCCACCGCTCTACGGAATAGGCAGATTGAGGCCTTAGAGTGTCCTTACATATTTCCTTTACCTACCTTTGTCCACCACTCTAAGGAGTAGGCAGATTAAGGCCTTAGACTGTCCTTACATATTTCCTTTACCCACCTTTGTCCACCACTCTAAGGAGTAGGCAGATTGAGACCTTAGAGTGTCCTTACATATTTCCTTTACCCACCTTTGTCCACCACTGGATAAAATCCACATACCTAGCTACAAATCAAACGTAGCTACACACATTCACGACACAAAACACCAAAAACCAGACATCATCCAATTAAAACTAATGAAACATGTTAAAGACCACACAAAAATGGAAATCTGGGAACAATACTACATTCAACAAGCAAACAATAGAAAACAATTAATGCCAGAACAAATCCAAGTACAAACATTTAAACAAAACTTAATAAAGGCCATACAAATAGACAAATTATTAAACCACAGTGATCAAGACAGGAGACCGATGCACACGACACAGTCCGAAGGCACAACCAACCAGGGAACAGGAAACCGACCAATAGAAGCTCACGGCGCATGCGCCACCTACAATCTCCGACGTAGACCAGACAGGAGCGATAGCAGTCAGTAGCGTGCTGATGATGAACCGGGACGGTTCGAAACAGCAGTCCACGCAAACCAATAAGAAATCACAAACGTACAGCAAACAAATAAAGTGTGTGTGTATATATATATATATATATATATATATATATATATATATATATATATATATATATATATATATATATATATATATATATATATCAGAGCGATTACTCAAAAAATACTCAACTGATTTAAACGAAATTGGCACAACATCTTTTTGTTAAGACCGCGGTAGTTCGTAAATCAGCTTTAACGGATATTTTGTTTCACCCAAAAACATACAAAACATGTTTGAATGCGCTTTATTTTTTGAAAGTATTAGGGTAGCTAAAATAAGATTTTATATGTAGCTCCAAATGATGCAAATAAACCGCTGCTGTGAAATTCTAGTAATTTAGTTCACAACATTTTGAGTTTTTTCCAAACTAAAAATAAAATCTGCAATACATGAATTGAAACAACTTAAGTGGGTAAAGTCCAATTGCCTGATAAAGAGGGAGCAGTTAGCGTAGATTGATACATATCACAGGAGCAAAGAACAGAAATAACAAATAATGTATACTATCCGAACTGGCGTTGGCGAAGTCTCGGCCATTAAAATCCCTAAACCGTTGTCAACACCATGTCAACTCACGAAAGTGAAGGTAAACTACATATAGCCTGCTCTTGCACGACGTCAGAATGACAGAGGCATGAAATTAAAAATGATGTGATTGTAAAAGTTATTGTTTTCAATTGGCAGATTGAATACATTTTTTAAATACACTATAGTTCTAGCGTGATGAATGGCCCCAATTACATTTTCAAACTGAAAATGTAGCATATAGTAAAAAGATCAATGGTGTACCTATACGCTACGGATATAACATCGCGCGAACAAACACTCGTTACGTAGTCTCGTTGGATAAGCGGTAACCTGCACGACAGATACGCTGCTGATACGAGGGCAGCTGGGGTGCACAGCCCAGTTCTAATCTCGCGCGATCCATCTAACATATTTTTTGGTTCACTTTAATATTTTATAGAAACAATAGTTTTCGGATTTCATACGCAAAATCAGTTTAAAAAAAGTATAGTAATTAGAATTATATTGTAATATTTACATATGAAATTGATGGATAATTGATTTATAGATTAGGTAGGTATGTTTGGATTGTATGTGTGAAGCAGTGGGTAAAAGCAGGTATGTATGTATTTAAGATATTATGTAGGTGTATATTGGTAACACTAATGTAATGATTGTGTTTACGTGAGATTGTGGATATATGTATCCATTTGGGTTTCATTTATAATTCCAAGAATCCGTGAATATAGTTATTACCTGTTCACATGAGAAAATCTAGTTATAGGTTTGCCGTACTGGGTGTGTTTATGATTCTAAACGAAATTTTAGGATAAAAGTCTATGGTTGATGAATGAAACATTCAAAACCATCCCGTGATGCAACACACACAGATTTCATACGTTTCGACCTAGTCCTCATTTTTCTTTAAAACGCCTGGATAGCTTTGTCACCTTTGAGTCTAAAATTATAATTTTCAGCAGATATTTTTTTATTGTTCATATTAGTGAATTTTTATTGAGAAAATTCACTAATAGAGAATCAGTTTTTAAAAACTTTTTTTTTGTGGAAAAACCGGTTCGATTAGGTTGACTACACCGAAATAATCCAGGCGATTAAAAAGTAAAAATACCTGCCACTTTGATAATTTTGCAGATACTTTCCTTTTCAGAGTACCTAGATATAACAAATTTTACTTTTCTAGCTTCATAAAAAAATAAGTTAGTCCATTGTTGAACACACGATCAAAATATTTTTGATAATAGAAAGATATCGATGGTAACACTTTCAAGAAATTCTTAAAAACTCTCTAAACCCGATCATCAAGATCTGTTTAAATTTAAAGTACTAATTTTAGTCATATGCCGTACTAACAGTGTAAAATTCTTATGAAAATTCACTAATATAAAGCACTTGCTGCCTCCCGATTTTTTAATTTTGGGCTAACATTGCCAAATAACATCAGAAAAAAAATGAAATTAATTTCTTCAATTTTCAGTTGTTTTCGGATATCTCCTGAAGTACTCGAAATTTAAAAAATTTCTACACGGCAAATTGTGAGGCACATAAATGCGCAACTTTTTCCCAATTTAATCACCCTCTTATCTCATATAGTTTCCCGCGTAGTTTGGTAGTTTTGGTTTAAAAATTTCTCTATAGAGGAATTTGAATTTCGAAAGGATTTATTCAAAATAGCGCGAACTAGGCCCTCTAGAACCCATATCCGGGGTCAGTTTAAATTTTTACTTGTTTATATAGAGGCTGTCCCACGTAGACCTTCCATTAGCCGTTTCTGGAGTACGGCTCACAATTGAATTCTGAAAATTCACGAACATGGGTTTCTAGAAATTTCCAGTTCACTGAAAATATTGACGTTAGTATGGGACTTTCGGTTATACCGGAAGTAGACGTCAACTTTATTATTTCAAATGGAAGATGGTGTTTTGTATTACGGATCTAGATTGCTCGTCAAATTGTATTGTAGGTTTTACTAACATGTTATGTCATTTTTCTCAACCATTTTCGAAATATTTGATTTTTTCAAAAATTTCTTAAAAAACATTGTCACATTTACACACCTATATCTCTCTTATTTTCAATCTGAAGAGTTGAAATTTTAAAGTGCAAATTCTAAAATGCCACAAAATATTTGGAATTTACTATATCTAGCACAAGTTAGAAAGGGTATCCGAAATAGACCGGTCAGTCGTGACAACATTAAAACCTAATAACTCTCTTATTTTAAATAGAACACCCTATATTTTATAACGTTAGTTCATGTACTTTTTATAGTTATTTCGATTGGTATCAGCATTCCCTATACCCAAGTCCCACCGATTTGAAGATATTTAAACATTATTTGCGATAAGAAGTAATTATTAGTCAGTTTATCAGGTTGCCTAGGACATGAAAATTTTAAACGTCATCTTTCGACAAAAGTAAAATATGCGACGACTTATGAATATAACTTTGATTTACGAGGAGTATAATCGATTTATTAACACAAGATGGCGTGTGGTTGCAAAGAGATTTCCACATAAACACAGATCAACTCGTTACATGATCAGAATACTACTAAAAACTGTCTAAGAAAGGAGTGTTTAGTCCAAAATTTCATAAGAGTAAAGCATTATTAGGGAACAAACAGATGTTTGTGTTATCACTTCACAATAAATGTTCGAAATTTGCACCGTTCACCTCGACGCGTATTTGCGATAAGAAATAATTATCAGTCAGTTTATCAGGTTGCCTAGGAGATGAAAATTTTAAACGTCATCTTCCGACAGTAAACTTAATGGTTGTACTGTAAAGTACGTTTGTCAATTGTATTTTAATAAAAGAGAGTATTTTTTACAATAATGGCCCACTTCAATTACTCAGACGATGACTTTTTGAATTTAATTATTATTTACGGGGAGTGTAATCGAATTGTTAGCAGTTGGTCACCAGACATAGAACATCTTGTTATGCCCGTGGGTGTTCTATTTAATATAAGAGAGTTATTTGATTTTAAAGTTGTCGCGATTGACCGGTCTATTTCGGACACCCTTTCTAACCTGTAGTAGCTTTAGTCAATTCCAAATATTTTGTGGCATTTTAGAATTTGCACTTTAAAACTTCAACTCTTCAGGTTGAAAAATAAGAGAGATACAGGTGTGTAAATGTGACAATGTTTTTAAAGACATTTTTGAAAAAAAGTCAAATATCTCGAAAATGGCTGGGAAAAATGACATTACATACAGCAAAACCTACAATAAAATTTGAGGAGCAATCTAGATCCGTAATAAAAAACACCATCTTCCATTTGGAATAAGAAAGCTGACGTCTACTTCTGGTATAACCGGAAGTCCCATACTAACGTCAATATTTTCAGTGAACTGGAAACTTCGAGAAACCCACGCGTGAATTTTCAGAATTCAATTGTGAGCAGTACTCCAGAAACGGCTAAGGGAAGGTCTACGTGGGACACCTGTATATGTATATATATATATATATATATATATATATATATATATATATATATATATATATATATATATATATATTGGGAAAGGTTTCCTCGGTCATTGGTGTGAGATATACTTGGTTCTATCGTTATACACGAGAAAACAATGTATACGTTAATTATGTGTCTTGAGCTCTTATAAAATTATTTTAACCATTACAAGGTGGTCGGTAAGTTGTTGGTGATACAAATTTTCTTTTTTTATAGGACACCCTTATGTTATTGCATTTTTGCATTTTCCATTGAATTATGAAAAAAACTTAATATCGTTCATCGCTTCCGTGTTATTTGAAATTGTTTTACATTTTCTTTATTTTTAATATTGATTACAGATTAGGTATCTACATAACTTAAATTTTATGTATTACAGTAAGTTTTCGTGCACAAAATATTTTTACCTCATTAATAATATATGTTTAATAAGTTATTGTAAAAAAAAATTCGAATTTAGTGAAAAACCTTCCTAAAATTTTCATAAAAAACTGAAGCCAATTTTTGGGAAGAAAATGCAAATTTTCGTGAAGGGAATTGTTTCTAAGTGTTTTAGCATATTTTTTGTGGATATATGAAGAGGTTTGTGGGCCAGGAATAATCGCATAAGTTTATTTTCGGAAATTTTTGTACTTTTTAAAACAATTAAGTTATTTTTATAAAATATGCTAAATTGTTTCTACTATAAAGGTTATAGCAAATTTGATGTCTTTCATTAAAAAAAAAAAGTAATATTTGCCATTAAAAACATTTTTATGAAAATTTACTACCGTAACGCACTTGCTGCGTTCAGAGCTTTCTTTAAATTGTCTTCTGAAAATTCGCTACCCTAATTTACTCGCTGCGTTCAAATGTTTTTTTACAATACAAATAAATAATTGGCGTTACTGTTAAGAATTGATTTAGTAAACTTATTCAAAAAAAGTTCGGGACACAGCAAGTGCGTTATGGTAGTGAATTTTTATTAAATGCTTCAAACTTGGATAATTCAATTTTCGATAAACCTAGAAAGTTGAATTTTGGTTTGTAGTAAAACCTTTCCCAAGGCAACATATCTAGCAAATGTCATTAAAATAACTTTGCAATTTTCGGAGAAAAAAAAATTTTTTTTCGAAAGAAAACTCAAAATTTGAAAAACTCAATTTTCTATTAACTTAGAAAGTCGAATTTTGGCACGTAGTAAGGTATTTCTCAAGGCAAAATATCCACCAAATTTCATTAAAATAGCTCTGTAATTTTCGGAGAAAAAAAAAATTGTCGAAAGAAAACTCCAAATTTTCCCGGAATACCTTGTCCGATTTTCCTGGCTAACGAACTCATCCAAGCCATTAATAAAAGAAAGGCACTTGCCGAGTTTCATCAAGATCTGTTAATTATTTTTTGAGTTATCGGTTGGATACATACATACATACATACATACATACATACATACATACATACATGCATGCATGCATGCATGCATGCATGCATGCATGCATGCATACATACATACATACATACATACATACATACATACATACATACATACATACATACATACATACATACATACATACATACATACATACATACATACATACATACATACATACATACATACATACATACATACATACATACATACATACATACATACATACATACATACATACATACATACATACATACATACATACATACATACATACATACATACATACATACATACATACATACATACATACATACATACATACATACATACATACATACATACATACATACATACATACATACATACATACATACATACATACATACATACATACATACATACATACATACATACATACATACATACATACATACATACATACATACATACATACATACATACATACATACATATATATATATATATATATATATATATATATATATATATATATATATATATATATATATATATATATATATAAACATTGAAACTGACCCCGGATATAAATTTGAAACAAATTTTGCAGTCTCACCATCGATACCTCTCTATTAGTGAAATTTTTAAATAAAAATTCACTTAAATGTACCCCTTTGATAAATATTAGTTCGCCTTAATAAACATACAATAACCATTTTCGATGCAATTTAATACATAATAATGATTTTTACACTCCCCATGATATTTACATTTCCCAGAGGTTGAAGCATTTAGATACTTAACATTTAAACAAACATGTGGTATACATAATATTATAAACAGTATTTTTTTCCATTATTTGTCAGTTATTTTTAGATTTGTTACAACAAAGAGAAGCAAGCTGCAGAATCACAGTGTGGCAAATCAAACTTGCCTTAAGCAAAATAAACTAATAGGTAGATCATTTTCTGTACAAAAATTTCCAAGAAAATCCATTATTCATTTTGTTTTTACCAAAAACAATTATTAACAATTTAATAATAATTACATTTAATATGTTAATAGGGTCGCAACACTCACGCGAAAAATTAACACCTTTCAAAGAACCTGCTCTAATAGAAACCTTGTACTGGAGTCCTAAATAGTTAGCCGTGAAGGCCATCGACAATAGTGCTTCCTTTCGTTTCACATTCCTCGCTTTGTTGGTTGCTAATAATAGGATAGCAATGAAACCTTATGGGTTATTTTCTTGCTCAATTATTTAATACTTTTGTCTACTAAAAATCTATTCCTTATAAATTATAATAAGCGAATTTATAGGAATAGATAAAATCTATTACTTCCAGTGGCGGCTCGTGAGTGTCGCGGTGGAGGAGGCAGTAATTTTTTTTAATTTTCAAGGTAACACTTCAGAATTTCAGTGAAAAATCCATTTATACAAAAATATAGACTTTCACAAAAATAATTTTTGAAATTTGATACCTTTCTAAATAATTTATTCACGGATTACTGAGAATATAAATAAACAGGAATAAACACATAAGGTTTATTAAATTGTTAAATATTGTTTATAGACCAAAAATAAATTTCAATAGAAATCCTATATACATTATACCTAGTTCAATAAATAAATAAATTTAAATGAGTGATCCAAACCAATGAGTGGTCTATGACGAGATGCAAAACGCAGAGGCATTGTTGCCAATTGCAGTCGTTTGTGAAATTTACGATCAACGAATTTTAATTTACTCGCTGTATTTTGATTTTTTTATATATATCCCGGGATTTATACGTTCAAGTCCGGGATCCGGGGCAGGACATCTAATTCACAGTACAGAGACAGTCAATAAGTACACGTTCTTTTGCATACCTAAATCTACTTAGCCAGCGAAACGCAATGTCTTATTGTTAATAAGAAATAAAAACATAAATGTAAGCATAATAATATTATGTATTATATTTCACTTGTCGCCACCAAGTAATGCGATCTAGCCTTACATACTGTTGCGTTTTCTCCTGGTTCTGGATAAGTGAGACTTTAAATTTTAACAAAACAACTTTATTTACTATTTAAATATGGATACAATAAAAGTTCTAGAATGTCTCTCTCACAAAACACTTAATTTACTGTCTAAATATGGATACAATAAAGGTCTAGAATGTCTCTCTCACAAAACACTTAGTTTATCTGGCCTTACAATCACTAATCTGCACACAAGTCTCTACACTGGTACTACAGTTTAACACTTCACACTAGTTACTGCTTCTTCAAGTCATTTCAACATTCTCTTACTGAACTGTACTGGCTGGCTTGCTTTCGCGTTTATATACTCGCCGTACCTTCCACCACCTTTCTGGAGCGTTCCATTCCAGAATGTTCCAGGACCTTCTTTTACTAGAAGGTTCTGAGAATACAGATCGGTCCCGTGTGTATACAGGGGGATGTATATACAGAATGATCCAAATGTGGTCATCACTCCTATGTTACACAAGAGGTGATTCTCGTAATATAAGATCTCTCTGCGTATACAGGGTGTAAGGGTTCTCTGCGCATACAGGGTGTATATACAGGGTGTTCGGAATGTGCAGACCTCAGTTATCCGTTCCGACGGGGTACAAGTTGGTAACTTCGTTATTTCTGGTCCTAGAGGGTTGAGACTTCGCCTGAGGGGGGTCACCCCAGGCACCCCCAGGGGGGTGGGGAGGCGATGTTGCCAGATTGTGCAAAATTTCCCAGATGTTGGAAAGTTCTGGAGATGTGGCAACACCGCACCTACGTCTATTGAAGTGCTTTGTAACAATACTAGAAAAATTGTTTCGCTTAAACGTCGCAAAAAGTATCAAAACATATAGAAAACATGATTTGGGAAGGAAAACTTTTTTTTGTCTGTGTGTCTGTAGCCACGATAATTTTAGAACGAATTGAGATATCGCCTTAAAATTTGGGGGGTTGGGAGGGGGGTGAGTTTGTTTGTGTTGTGAGGGAAATAACATTTTTTCGTTAAAACTCGAGTAATATAACTATTAATTTCATCAATCATCTGGTATTCTGTGTTGAAATTAAATCAGTGCTTGAATGTGTGGGGGTGGCATATTGTTGACAAAAATTTCGAAATTTTTGTTTTGTTAAAACGGCGTCAAAAGTCTCACAACATATAGAAAACTTAATTCTGGAACGAAAATTTTTGTCTGTCGGTGGGTCGGTCTATCGGCATGTAACCATGTACGTCTGTCTGTTAATAGACGCACTAACTTTCGAACGAATTGAGATATCATCTTCAAATTTGGTATCCAGTTAACACCCGACAAAGGAACGCTTCGAATTGTTTTGGGAAAGATCGCTTCAGGGGGTAGGGGATCAATAAGGGGCGATTTGGTGAAAATGGATATTTTTTTTATACAACTCTAATAACATAACGTTTCGAAAGTTTATGGGTAGAGGAATACAAATATTTACTTTGTGGTCAAGTCATGGGACCTAAATTTATTCTGTGAGAATGTCTTTCTGAAGACAATAAATTATCATAGCTATGTGGAAGTTTTGATTTAATTTACAGCACTATTTTTCTGTAAAAGATGCATTCGTTAAGAATTATTTGTCAAATAAGTTTGGTCTTACGGACCTCGTAATGGCTAACAATGTAGAAGGAGTGCTAGATGCATTTTGGCCATAACAAGAGACATATGCGGGTTTCGTTATAAAAGTACTATACATATGATTGCCGCATAGCGTAGATATATATATTTCTTGTGTCACGGATAACCAGTTATTCCATTACCGTGATTGAAAGCAGTTATAATATGAGTGATTGATTATTTGGAAGCGAAACAATCGGCTTTCCCTTGTGACCAAATACCAATAGGACCGTAGATGATTAATGCATATTATATCCATGGCTACTGCTTAAGTCCATCGATACACACAGTGTGAAAACAGAACAGTGTCATTAAAGGTTGAAAAAACCCTAATCAATTCCTTTGAATAATTCCGACTCCGCATAAAATACACATAAAAAATATTTTCATTGTCCTCGCTGGTAAAAGGTTCATTCCAAGCGTGTTTTACGCCTAAAATTGTGGTCAGTTTCGGTCACTAATAAAATATAATACCTCAGACAGCAATAAATGTGATTTTATATAAAAAAATCTCGTGTTTCAGTTAATGATGTAGGCGCAGGGAAACTTAATAGCGTGGATATGCCCAAATTATAATGACCCTGAATTCAAAAAATTCTGGACGCAGCAAGTACGTTGTGGTAGTGAATTTTCACAGAAATGATATGGGACAACATATTTTTTTAATTAAATGCTTATAAATTTTATATCCACATCGTCAATACGAGTGGAAGTATGGCATCGGTGACAAAAATTTCAACACATTTTTTTAGCTTTAATGTCGTAAAAAGTGTCAAAGCGTTTAGAAAACAACTTGGGAACAAACATTTTTTTGTGCCTGTTGGTCTGTCCGTCTGTCGATCTGTCGGTCTGTCTGTGTGTAGCCACGAGGTAATGATTGATAGGAACGGATGAGGGCATTCGTATTGCGACGTTAGATGTGAAATTCTTGGATCGTCTTAAGACGGACAGAAGCGAAAGAACAAATTGAGATATCGTCTTCAAATTTGGTACACAGTTACCACCCGGCGAATGGTTCGGATTTTTTTTAGGTAAAATAGCTTCGGGGGTTAGAGATGAATGGGGGATGATTTGGTGAAAATTGACATTTTTTCGTTAAAACTCCAGTAATATAACGTTTTAGGCTTTGTTTATTAGAAAACTCTCAATTTCCCCAAAATCTGGTATTATGTGCTGAAATTAAATTAGGAAATGAATGTGTGGGGTTGGAATATCGGTAAAAGAAGTTTCGAATTTTTTGCTAAAGCGGCGCAAAAGTCTCACAACATATAGAAAACTTAATTCTGGAACGAAAATATTTTTGTCTGTCGGTCTGTTGGCCTGACTTGTTAGTAAGCGCAATAACTTTTGAACGAATCGAGATATCATCTTCAAATTTGGTATCCAGTTAGCACCCGACAAAGGAACGCTTCGAATTGTTTTGGTTAGGATCCCTTCATGGGGTAGAGGATAAATGAGGGGCGATTTGGTTAAAATTGACCTTTTTTAATTAAAACTCGAGTAATATAACCTTCCAGAAGTTTATAGGCACCGGAATACGAATATTTTCTTTGTGGCCAAGTCATGGACCCTAAATTCATATTATGAGAATGTCTTTCTGAGGAACGTAGAGTATCACAGCTATGTGGAAGTTATGATTCAATTTGCTGAACCAATTTCCTCTATCATAGAGATCTAGACTTTGGTCAGTAGATCAGTTTTTATAACAAAAAACTACGAATTTGGGTACCATAGACTTGTTCATTTCAGAGATAAATTATTTTTTTCGAAAGAAAATCCAACATTTTCCCGGAATACCTGGTTCGATTTTCCTGGCTAACGAACTTCTCCAAGCCACTTACAAAAAAGGCACCTGTCACAGTGCATAGAAAAATCGGTCCATTATTTTTTTATTTATCGATGTGATTATATATATATATATATATATATATATATATATATATATATATATATATATATATATATATATATATATATATATATCCGAGGGATAACTCAAAAAATACTCAACTGAATGGAACAAAACTTGGCAAAGGCCTTCATTTCGTTAGAATCGCGGACGAGTTCGCCTATCAGATATAACAAACGTATTTTTGCCCCAAAAATATACAAAAATATTTTTGAATACGCTATATTTTTGATGTAGCTAGAAATGAAATGAATAAACCTCTGTTGTCAATTTTAAATAATTTGATTCACAAAATTTTGAGTTTTTCCCAAATTAAAAATAAAAAGACATGAATTGAAACAACTTAAGTGGTAAGTATGATGTCAGACAAAGACAGTGTAGTCACCTGCCACGCGTGGCTTGATACAGATACCACAGGCATACATCACAATGCAACGATAACGTTCACACCCGAACTGTGACGATCCCAGCTTAATGACCGCATTTGGGTATATTCGGATGCGCGGATTTGTAGGGGAAAATAAGGCAGTTTTCTATCAGCTGCTTGAAGTAAAAACAAGGTGGGATAGTGTGTTTTGTTTATTTATTATGTTTAGACAGTTTTTTTTTAGGTGAAGTAGATTATTGTATATTGCTTTTAAAATTGGAAACTAAAGAATAAGACTATTTTTTGTTTATTTATTGCAGTTTGACAGTTCTGTTTCGAGGTTAAGTAGTAAATGATTGTTATTTTAAATAGATGTAACAATTTGTGCCTATATTATGCTTTTAAAATTGGAAGCTAAAGAGTACTAACGTGTTTTCTTTATTTATCATGATTTGACAGTTCTGTTTTGAGGTTAAATAGTAAATGATTGTATGAAAATCAAAGGATAATAATACTAACGTTAATATTTGTTGATTAATTGTTCAAGTAGGTGAGTTATTTAAATAATGAATTGATTTATTAGGTATGAATTAAGTTTCGTTCTGATGTGCTTTTGTAACTTTAACGAAATTTGTAATACAAGTTTCTTTTAAAGAGATTTACAGTACCTAGATTCACCAAATTTTAATTTTCCAGCATCATAAAAAATCGAGTTTTGGGCGTTCAATGTTTTTTTCTTAAAAGGAGGTAGAACACAATATTTGAATACTTTTTATGATAATAGAAAGAGATAAATTCTTCAAACGAGCTTGTATTCAGACTTCTCAACCCGATCTTTAACGTCTGTTTAAATTAAAAGTACTACTTTTAGTAATGTAGCCTACTAATAGTGTAGATTCTAATGAAAATTCACTATTATAACGCACTTGCTGCGTCTTGAAAATTTATTTACTCTTCATGTAGTGTATGGAAAATTAGAGGTAAATGAAACTACATAATATCATAAAGTAGTTTAAATTATACCTATAAACAAATGTTCTGTGTAAATTATTGAAATTTTAATTTCAAAATTTTGTATTGTTTATATTTATTTATTTCATTTTCAAAAAGTATGGATACAGCAATAGTAAATAAGTACTGAAAAAAGTTTAGGTGCAGCAAGTGTTTTATGGTAGCGAATTTTCGTAAAAATGTTTCAAATTGTGATAGATCAATTTCCCATTAAACTAGAATGTTCAGTTTTGATACATACTAAAACATATATAAAAGCAGCGTAGGTACTAAATTTAAAAAATAACACAATGAGCTTCACAGGCAACCACAAATTTGCTTTAGCAAACCATTTTTTTATTTTGTTCGCAGAAACTGGTTTGGTTGAGTTGACTAAACCGGATCATCCAAGCGACTAATAAGGAAAAATACCTGCCACGTTTGGGACCAGTTGATTCATTAGAAAATTTTTGTGAAGCCTGTTTTCAAAAAATAATAAAGTGTATTTAAAAAACTAGTCATTTTAAGTATGATTTAAAATCGTTATAAGGCGGATTTGCAAAAAAGTCAAGATATTATTAGAAAAAAAATTTGCATAAACTTTTAGATGAGGCTAATGCAAAATAAAACAGATAATTATTTCATAGGCACCTAAAATCTGTTTATATATAAAGTAGTAATTTTTAAACAACCTTGACCAATAATTCGACTAGTCATTAAATTGACATGATTAAAAAAAGTTACACAGCATTTTATTTGACATATATGATTCAGACAGATGATTATATACCGTATGAGAACAAAAACGATTTAGATGGATGAAATTGGGGAAATCATACGGAATATTTAAAGTGACTTTTTCTGTGACATAAATAAGATATGATTAATCTTTTGTTAATATAAATCACATACTCGTAATCATTTATTAGTGGTCAAAATTATACATTATGCCTTACAAAAAAGCGATGCTTGTGCTTGTATTAACATGATTTTGTTAAATATCTCCAAAAATTAATCTGTATTTTTTTTTACTTACTGCCACTTTCTTAATTTTTTCTCGATTTTAGTAAATTTTTGTAGAAAATGGGGAGATCCCGAGATCCCGACTTTTGAATTAAAAAAAAATTCTTCAAATCAGCGAAAACTAGGACCCCTAGAACCCATATCCGGGGTCAGTTTCAATTTTAATATGTATATATATATATATATATATATATATATATATATATATATATATATATATATATATATATATATATATTATATATAGGGTGTTTAAAAAAACGGGGCAATATTTAAGAGGTTGATTTACCAGGTCATTTTATGAAAAAAAGTTCCCATAAACATAGGTGCTAAAATGCATTGTTTCCAAGATACAAGGTGTTACATTTTATTTGTAAAATAACGATTTTTTAAAAATAATTCAAATATCTCCTGACCGATTGTTTTGAAATTTGGCAGCGTTGTTTGTAGTAATAATGGGCTGATTTGGTCCTAATTAAATAAAGATTATTAAGTCCATTGGCATTAGGGGGGACACCTCAAAAAAAAATATTGTTCGTGTTTGTGATTTTCTGTATGATAAATGGACATGCCATAAGAAGTTTTTTATTTTTTATCGTGTAAACGATTCACGATATATATACATATATATATATATATATATATATATATATATATATATATATATATATATATATCAGGGTGTACCCATCTTACGACAAAGTTTGATAACTCCCTTTTTATTATCGACATCAAAATTGTTTCTCAGGTACAGGGTACAGGGAGCCAAAATAAACAATTGAAAACTATTTGGAATTATACAGATGATTCATAATTCAGGTACGAATCAAACATATGTTTTTTTTTTAAATTGGAACCCCTGTATATTATTATATTTTCAGAAAACTTACATCTTCCCGAATCCTCCATAAGTGTTTACTACCTTATACAGGGTACTTTAGGATATATGGATCGTTTTGTGTTAAATTCATACGTCTTTCAACGCCCTGTATATGAATACACATTATAGGAAAAAATTAATTATTGGCTGTTTGAGTTTTGGAATATGTTGTAATATAATCCTCTGTCGTTATTCGTTCATTGAGTTGTGGTTACAGGGCGATTTTAAACTAGGACCTTTTATTTGCTTCCTTAATCTAAATAGAACACCCTGTATTTTGTATCATAAATGCAATCCTCTATTATTCTCCTTTACTGTTGTTACGGGCTCCCTATACCTGAACTCAGTAATTAATTGAAATTTAAATTGTCAGATAAATTTAACATCTCTATAGCAGGCGTTTGGAAAATCTGATAGATAAATCTGTCAGTTTTCACTTTTATTAGTGAATTTTCGTAGCAAAAATTCACTTATGGGAAGATCCCGACTTTTCAATTTTGAAAATTTTTTTTGCAAATGAGCGCGAACTAGGACCCCTAGGACCCATATCCGGGGTCAGTTTCAATTTTTCTATGTTTATATATATATATATATATATATATATATATATATATATATATATATATATATATATATATATATATGTATGTATCACACCGATAGCTCAAAAAATAATGGGTCTATTTTGATAAAATTTGGCACATACCTTTTGTAAATGGCTTGGATAAGTGCGTGAGTGAGGAAAATCGGACGACGTTTACCGGGAAAATTTTGTGTTTTCATTCGAAAAAAATTTATATCTTCGGAATTAACAAAGTAAGGGCAACCAAATTTGGTACGCGAGTTCATATCATCATAACCTACCGACCAAAATTTATCTCTGTAGGTTAAAGGACAAAAAAGTTACAGGCATTTAAAGAAAAGTAAATTTGGGTTTTCCTCAAAACGTCAAAGTCGCGATTTAAAATGTCAAAATTGGTAATATTTAGGAAATGATCCTGAAATTAATATGAGCTATGGAAAGAAAATGTCTCAAGAAGAATGCTTTACAAAGCCTGAACTTTTAGTTTCAATCGTCATTGTCCTTCATTTTACTAAAATATTTCCAGAAAATTCATTTAAAATAGGCCCTTTCTCTGATGCTTTGGCAGTAGTGTTGGCTATAGAGTTTATCGTTTAATGGTATATCATTTTTGTCAAATTTTCGTAAAAAATCTTTAAAGCTCAATATATCCGTTATTATGCAAGTTACGAAAAAGAAAGTATACATTAATTATAGGGTGTCTTGAGCTACATCTTAAAAAATATTTCCACAATTACAGGATGGCCCATAAGTCATTGGTGATACAAATATATTTTTTTTAGTCGAACATGCCTTATGTTATTGCATTTTTGCATTTTCCATCTAAATATAATACATCTTTGTAAGAAAATAGATTCGGGACGCAGCAAGTGCGTCATGGTACCGAATTTTCTTTAAATGCTTCAAATTTGAATAGCTCAATTTGCTACTGATTGTAAAAAGTCTAAATATTATTTGTGGAATTGAAAGGTACCTAGCCAGCGTATTTCGTACAGCTGTGAAAAATTAAACAAGCGATAAATAAATACCTACCGCATCACAACACAATGTCAACCTATCAGGTTGACCAGGAAACCAGTTTTTTCGGGAACAATTTAAGTTTACTTTCGGAATTTTTTGTACATTTTCAAACAATAAAGTTATCTTGATGAAACATTGCACATTGTTTCTACTATAGAGATTGATGCCTGCTTTCTTAAAAAAATATGTTTGCTCTTAAAAACATTTTTATGAAACTTCAAGAACCTCGGTGGTTCAGGGGTAAGAACCTGTGCCTTTGAACCGAAGGGTACTGGGTTCGATCCCAGGGTACTCCTTTCACTTTTTCAGTACAAAGTGTAACATTAACATCAACCGAGGTTCTGGCATTGTATTTGAGCAAGTTGAATGTCTGCACGTTCCGGCCTTCGGAGGGGGCGTAAAGCCGTCGGTCCCGTGTCCATGCGATGTTGGACACGTTAAAGATCCCTACCCTCCTTACAGAAAGGCAGGGGTTCGGCAAAATGTCCAGAATAGTGAGGTGAAACTGCTCCCTGGCGTCGGTGATTGCCATAGTCGCGGAAATAGGCCGACGTTAAAGAAACAAAACACACACATGAAAATTCACTACCATAACGCGCACCATAACGCGCTTGCTGCGTCCAGAAGTTTTTGTTTGGTGTATTTGTCGCGTGTAGTTTATTTTAGTTATAACAAAGTAAAACGATTTATTACATGATGAATAGTGAAAGTTGTTCCTCAGGACAATTAGCAGACGTGATTTGGATACTAGGAGAATGTAAGAAGAATTGTTTACTTGACATAAGAGTAGATCACGACATATATCCAGAGCGACGGGAACCAAATAAAATGACTCTCAAAAGATTGATGGATCGTTTTGACCGGACAGGTTCAGTAATGTATGAGAAAAAGGAATGAACAAAAACTGCAATGACTGAAGAAAACCAATTTAAAGTATTACTGAGGGTTGCTGCGGATCCGCACATAAGTATACGAAAATAGGCATTGCAACAAGACATTTGCCACGGTACAGTTGAAAGAATCCTGTCATTATATAAAATGCATCCTTTTCGCGTTCAGATGCACCAGGAACTACTTGACAGCGATTTCTAAAGCAGATTGAGATTTTGTGAATGGTCTAAAGACAAGATTAGTCAACAAAATAGTTTCTTCGACTTCGTTTTGTTTGGGGATGAAGCAACATTCAATAAGAATGGGGGTGTAAATAGGCACAATCTGCACTACTACGACACATTAAATCCACATTTGATGCGAACTGATAGCCAATCGAACTGGTTGTTAAATGTTTGAGGAGGAATTGTAGGTGATCATGTAAAAGGACCACACTTTTTTGAAAGAAGAGTAAATGGTGAAGTTTATTTAGGTTTCCTTCAAAATCATTTACCAATTTGTCTGGAAGAAGTTCCCCTCAATATCCCGCAAGACATGTGGCTTTTACATGATGGCGCGCCTGTGCATCATGCACGTCCTATTCAGGACCACCTAGAATGATATATTTCCAAGAAGGTGGATAGGCATAGGAGGACCTTACGATTGGCCAGCTCGGTCTCCTGACTTCACAAAAGTCGACTTCTTTTTGTGGGGCTATATTAAAAGTGAAGTCTACAAAGAACCCGCAACGACTAAAAAAAAAAGACATGAAAAATAGGATTAGAGAGGCGTTTCTAAGTGTGAATGTTAACATTCTTAGAATTGTAAGTCGTCATTTGAGAGTCGACTACAATACTGTATTGCGGCTGGAGGGCCTCTCTTCGAAAACTTGATGCCATAAGGTATTGTTTTATTATTTGGTTTTCGTTTTACTAGATTTCATAACCTTAAAAAGTCTGGACGCAGTAAGAGCGTTATGGAAGTGAATTTTCATAAAAATGCTTTTAATAGTAAATATGTCTCTATAATGCAAGCAGGCATCAATCTGGTACCGGTAGAGCGTATATAGTAGAAACAATGTACCATCTTTTATTAAAACCATTTTCAGAAGTTTCATTTCAAATAGACCCTTTCACTGATGCTTTGGCGGTAGTTTTAGTTAAGTTTATGGTTTAACGGTCTATAATTTTTAGCTAATTTACGTAGAAAAAATTCGTTAATGACGAGACCGCCACTTTTGAATTTTAAAAAGGTTTCCTCAAATGAGAGCAAACTAGGCCCCCTAGACTCCATATCCGGGTTTAGTTTCAGTTTTTATCCGAATACATATGTAGAGGGTGACGCATTTCTACGGTAAAGCTCAATATAATTGTTATTATACAAGATACGAGAAAAGTTCTATACGTTAATTATAGGGTGTCTTGAGCTGCATCTTATAAAATTATTTTGATAATCACAGGTGGCCCATAAGTTGTTGGTGATACCTACAATTTTTTTTTTGAACATTCTTATATTACTGCATTTTTGCATTTTTATTGAAATATGATGCATGTTTGTAAGAAAGAAATTCGAGACGCAGTATGTGCGTTTTGATAACGAATTTCCATTAAATGCTTCACATTTCAATAACTCAATTTGCGATTAACCCAAGGTTTGTTGGCTACGAAACCAGTTTTCTCTGACAAATTTAAAGTATATTTTCGCAAAATTTTTGTACATTTTCAAACAATAAGTAATTTTGATAAAATATGGGACATTGTTTCTACTATATAGGTTATACTGGTAGCCAGATTCATGCCTGCTTGCATTAGAGAGACATATCTTCTATTAAAAACATTTTAGTGAAAAGTCACTTTCATAACGCACTTGCTGCGTCCAGACTTTTATTAGATGTAGATATTAGTCACCAAAAATAAAGACTTTAGAATCCGCTGTCCACAGAAAGGACACCACTACTCTTGAGTTAAATTCTGGATGACACAAAAATTTCGCACAAAAAATGGCTGGTATACTTTTTTTTTGGACATGGCATAACACAGTTTTTCTTAAATAAAGATGGATATAACTATAAATTGGAATATATTAGGAGATGATTACGGAATTTCGCCTCTTCTCAGTTTACGTTCTCGTGGAATTAGCCGGTTTTGAATCTAGACGTATCCATTGGTTTAAAACTTATTAATATTATTTAGTTGACTAGTTGGACAGTTGCATAAACATTACCTGTTATAATAGTGAATTTTCATAAGAGTTTTACACTGTTAGTACGGCCTATTACTAAAAGTAATACTTTTAATTTAAACAGACCTCGAAGATCGGGTGTAGAGGTCCTAATACCAGGTCATTTGGATAATTTATATCTCTATTATCGTAAAAAATATTCATATCTTCTGTTCTAGCTCTTTTGAGAAAAACACTTTGAATGCCCAAAACTCAATTTTCTATGACGCTAAATAATTAAAATTTGGTGAATCTAGGTGCTGTATGTCTCCTTAAAAGAAACTTGTATTACAATCTTTATAAATGTTACAAAAGCTTTCCAGAAGAAAATTTAATTCTTGTTTAGAAAAGGAATGTTTCTGCCAAATTATTAACGTGGCAGGTATTTTTCCTCGTTAATCGCCTGAATGATTTCGTTTTTGTCAGCCTAATCGAACCGGTTTTTTCAACAACAAAAATGTTTGTTTTTTTACAAATTCTATTAGTGAATTTTCTTAACAAAATCTTCCTAATATTAACAATGTCTGCTGAAATGATTACTTTATCTAACTTGGGTATGTTATTTTCTGTGAGCCTCATTTTATATAAGAATCCATTATGGTAAATTAAACCATGATTTCTTCTGCGATTCATTTTAATAGTTTTTTTAACACAGCAAGTTAAAACAAGAAAAATGTTCCTACTCCTGAATTCATAAAAGCCAAGAAGTCAATTCAAATAACTTACCTACTTGAAAAATTAATCAACGAATATTAACGTTAATATTCTTATTCTTTGATTTCCAATTTTAAAAACTTATTATACAATTATTTACTATTTAACCTCAAAACGGAAATGTCAAACCATGATAAATAAACAACACATGTTCTTATTCTTTGGTTTCCAATTGTAGAAGCCTAATATACAAGTTGTTATATCTATTTCAATAACAATCATTTACTACTTAACCTCAAAACACAACTGTCAAACCATAATACATAAACAAAACACGTTATTATTATTTAGTTTCCAATTTTAAAAGCATTTACTTAAACTCAAAACAGAACCGTATCATAATAAGTAAACAAAACAAACTACCCTATCTGGTTTTTAGTTCAAGTAGCTAATATAAAACTTCCCTATTTTCCCCTCTCACTTTCAGATTAGGATATTTTTGAACATTTTACAAATCGGCGCATCCGAATACACCCGAAGGCGGTCATTAGCGTGGGATCGCCACAGTTCGGGTGTGAACGTTCGATGCACATTAGGATGTTGTGGCCATCCCGCCTTACGTGTGTCTTTTGTTTTGTTATCGCTGCATTATGATGTATGCGTGTGGTACAAGTATTAAGCTACGCGTGGCAGGTGACTACTCTGTCTTTGTCTGGCATCATACTTTAACTACTTAAGTTGTTTCAATTCATGTCTTTCAGATTTTATTTTTAATTTGAAACACCTGAATATTTTGTGAATTAAATTACTGAAAATTCAAAACAGGTTTATTTACTTCTTGTCTAGCTACATGTAAACTCTTATTCCAGTTACTTCAATATTTTCAAAAATATAGCCTATTTAAAAATGTGTTTGTATATTTTTTGGGGAAAATATGCCAGTTATAGCTGATTTACGAACTTGTCCGCGATTGTAATGAAATGAAGGCATGTGCCAAGTTTCGTTCAAATTAGTTGATTATTTTTTGAGTTATGGCTCGAATACATACATAATATATATATATATATATATATATATATATATATATATATATATATATATATATATATATATATATATATATATATATATATGTGTATATATATATAAATAAACATATTAAAATTCAAACGGATCTTGGATATGGATTCAAGGGACCCTAATTCGCGCCCATTTCAAAAAAAATTCCGAAAGTATCACCATCGTTACCTCTTTACTAGTGAATTTTCTTGATGATAATTCACTAATTACAGAACAAGAGTATGTGTCCACTAGATTATGTGAAATTCAGACTGCCTGATAACCTTAATCGACCTAACTCAAATGAATTTGTTGCTAACCAGAAACTACGAGAATAGTTGACGCAAACGAACATGCATTGTTGGAGATAAATAGTAAATAAATATCAAGACTAAAATAGAAAGTAAAACCGCATATCAGGTCAACGACACGTTAGATGTCGCAAGAATGTTTACCATGCGATCTAAAAGAAATAAGGCCTAATATGGATCACCGCATATTATCTGGACCTTGCGGAATGTCCACAGGAATGCCTGAAAAAATACCGGGGATCATGAATCAAATAGGGGACAATTTATACAAAATGACTGACAATATGAAGAAAATGCCAGACACAATGGTATGGGAAAAGGAGTGTTGGTTTACAAAAAGCTCTGGACGCAGCGTTATGGTAGCTAATTTTCATAGAACTATTTTGAAAGTAAAATATTTTTTTTAATATAATACATCACATTTAGTAGAAAGCACACCCAACCTTTATATAATAACTTTATTAAACAATTTTTTTCACAAAAATTTCCTTTTCATTGACGAAGCCAGATATATAGTCTCTACCGCCTGCATTTTTTTTTTTTACAATAACATATTATAATATCAAATAATAGCATTTCACAAAAATTATCAAACAATTGCGCAAACAATAATTAATAGCATTTTATAAAAAAATGTACAAAAATTTGCGAAAACACTGAAGAAAATACATAAAATTCAGATTATATACTAGCTAATCTGTAAATTAAATTGCAAAAAAAATTTAAGAACTTTATTTAGGCCTGCCCCTTTGAACTTTCATTTCACATTTGTGAAAACAATTTATCGACTACTTACCCATATTTTATGAAAACATAAACATAGATAATCGCATTTAATTAGTGATTACTTTTTTCGTACCAATGTTAATTTAAATATTTTAATACTTGTCTTCAAAAAATCTCTAAATAATCGCATAATTTGACCGGTTATTGTAATTGAATAAAAACTGAAAAAAAGTAGTCCCAACATGAATTATGGTATCCGACTATAAATGATAATATTTTTAAAACTACAGCCTTTAGGTAGAGAGAGCCTTATACAAAAGTTGAAGCAGAGAGCGTGCCCTTCACTTTCGAAAGATAAAATACTGACTGTTCTATTTGAAAAAAATGAGTGACGGCAACACCAATGACCTATGGGTCAGCCTGTGATTGTCAAAATTTTTTTACATGATGCAGCTTAGGACACCATATAATTAACGTATACAGTTTTTTTAATATCTGGTATAATAACGGATACATTAACCTTTACCGTAGAAATACGCCACCCTGTATCGATGTAAACATATAAAAAATGAAACTGACCACGGATATGGGTTCTAAGGGGCGTAGTAGGCGCCCATTTGAAAAAAAAAAACCTTTTAAAATTCAAAAGTCTCGATCAATATCAATAACAAATATTTTTTACGAAAATTCGCTAAATATTATAGACTATTTAACCACAAACTCTATAACTAAAACTACTTCCAAATATTCAGAACTTTACATTCTCTAATGACGCTAACTTAGTTAGTGAAATGATCACCAGGTTTCTTAAAAATGTGTGGTAGTTTGGCTTCTTCAACTGTAATTAGTGCTCATCACAGGTTCCAATTTTCACTTAGGAAGAGAAGCTATTGTGGAGCCAGAGGGAAAGCCTCTACGTCCATATTTGAAGGCCTCGGGCGTAAAAGGTGTTAAGTGACAAATTAGAGAATACTTGTTTAGAGCTTGTAAAATAGTACTCATCGATTTTATTGAACAATTCAAATTTCCCGCCAGGCGGGTCATTTATGTTATACCGCCATCTAGCAAAACATGTTGGAATTTATTACGAGAGTTGTAAGTGTCAAACCACATGGTGGCAGTACTTGTGTTCGTAATATTTTATAAATACTGAAACTACGGATGCTAGAAAGAACGAAAATAGTGATCTAAGTGCATTCAAGCTGATCATCGAAAAATCAAAAATATTTACAGGTTAGTAAAATAAATTTTGACAACATTTTTCAAGTAAAACATGTTAAGTGAACTAGAGAACATTATTTACATGCCTCTTGAATTTTCGCGTAAATGGTGTTATGTGACATAGCACTTAACATTTTTACTTGAATTCGTCAGCTTGTATGCTTAACATTAGCAGCAAAATCATAACTTTTTGTTCACTGTAAAGCTAATTAATATACTTATTCACCAAGTTTTGTTATTTTCAGAATAATGAACAAAAAAAAAAGGCAAGAAACGTACGAGATACGGCTTAAGACAAAAAAGTTCGGGACGCAGCAAGTGCGTTATGGTAGCAAATTTTCCTTAATTGCTTCAAATTTGAATAACTCAATTTTCTATAAACCTAGAAAGTTGAATATTGGCAAGTAGTAAGGTCTTTTACAAGACAACACATTTACAAAATTTCATTAAAACAGCTTTGTAATTTTTGGAGATAAAATTTTTTTTCTAAAGAAAACTCAAAATTTTCCCGGAAAATCTCGTCCGATTTTCCTGGATAACGAACTCATCCAAGTCATTATTAAAAGAAAGATTCCTGCTGAGTTTCATCCAAATCCGTTAATAACTTTTTAGGTTATCGTGCGGATACATACATACACACACACGCACACACATATATATAGGGTGTTTCTAAATTGATGCGAAAAATTTTACAGGGTGATTCTTTGGCAAAAAATAAGGGGTGTCTTTTTTATAAAGTTTTTCTTGAAACCCCTTCTCCTCCAAGTTACAGCCCTTTGAAATTATGGCAAAAAAAAGTGTTCATTAAATGTCTCCGTTATGAAATAATTTTAAAAAACGAAATTTTGCAGATACATAAGGCTAACAAAATGACAGTTTTAAATGAATTTTGTAACCCTATAATGTTATCACAAGAGGGTGAAAAAACCTACCCTTACATTATTTTTTATCGGTACTTTTTATTGTGCGTACCGTTTTCTATTAAAAAAATGATTCAAAAAGAAGGATTCATTTAGCAACTTTTTTATGTCTTGACATTTTCTCATAAAATTGTGAGTTTCATCATAAAAAAAATAAAATATTACTCAGATCGATGTCACATGAATTTAGAGTGTGGTTGTTATTTGCTGAAAAATCAAGTACGTGGTAGACTGTCAAATAGCGTCATAATTACACTAATATTAATTGTTCTGGTTGTTGTCAATCTATCAAGAATTTTTTAAACACTTAGAACAAATAAGTGAATAAAATGGTAAATTATACCAATTCCGAAGTGGCAGATATGGATTTTGAATATGGCCGTGCTAATGGCAATGGATTAAGATCACAGCGCCTCTACACTGAGTTATATCCAAATAGACCTGTACCCCATCACAGCATATTCGCACGCATTCATCAACGTCTGCTAGAAGAAGGAATCTTTTCAAGAAGTGCCGCCGATTGCGGGCGTTCTAGAGAAGTAAGAACTGTAGCACTTGAAGAAGCTGTCCTCAATTTAATTGAAGAATCTCCTGGTACAAGTACAAGAAGAATCGCTCAAGTCTTAAATGTCAGCTATTTCATGGTATTTAGAATTTTAAAAGAACAACTACTGTATCCCTACCATATCCAACGAGTTCAAGCGCTCTTACCTCGTGATTTTTTACCTCGTTTAATTTTTTGTCAATGGATGCTTCAAATCATCACGCAAATTCCACAGTTCTTATCTCGTATTTTATTTACTCATGAGGCCAAACCACATATGGTCTGAAGAAAACCCAAACGAAATTATGGAATCTCATTTTCAACACCAGTTTCATTAAATGTATGTCATTGGTGATGACTTAATTGGACCATATTTTCCTCCAATAAGACTAAATGGAGAAGTGTACTGTCATCTACTCAAAGAAGTGTTGCCCCTATTTCTTGCAAATATTCCTTTACAAATTAGACAACAAATGTGGTACATGCACGACGGGGCTCCGGCTCATTTTAGTATCAACGCTCGTAACTACTTGAACGAAGTTTACCCAAATCGTTGGATAGGTCGAGGAGGCCCACATAATTGGTCTGCCCGATCTCCTGAATTGAATCCGTTGGATTTTTGCCTGTGGGGTTTTCTGAAAACCATAGTTTATTCAAGTCATGTTGAAAACATCGATGACCTCAGAAATCGTATTATCGCATCATGTAATATTATAAGAAACACACCCGGTATTTTTCATAGAATACGAAGTTCAATGAGAAACATACTAGAGTCATGCGTTCTCTCCGAATGAGGGCATTTTCAACATTTATTATGATGATACGTACTGCCATTTTGTTAATATTTCTTTTCGTTTCTTAGTTTGTTAATTATTAATTATAAAATAGTAGTACAATAGTTGTTGTTTCTTATTATGAATTTTTGGAAATTAGTAAAAGCCAGAACAATACATATTAACATATTAGTATAATTATGACGTTATTTAACAGCCTACCCCGTACTTGATTTTTCAGCAAATAACAACCACTCTGTAAATTCATGTGACATCGATCTGAGTAATACTCTTTTGATAATATTATAGGGCTACAAAATCCATTTAAAACTGTCATTTTAATTTTGTTAGCCTTATGCATCTTCAAAATTGCGTTTTTTTCAATTATTTCTTAACGGAGAAATTTAATGAAAATTTTTTTTGCCAAAATTTCAAAGGGCTGTAACATGGAGGAGAAGAGGTTTCAAGAAAAACTGTATAGAAAAGAAACTCCTTATTTTTCTCCAAAGAATCACCCTGTAAAATTTTTCGCATCAATTTAGAAACACCCTGTATATATATATATATATATATATATATATATATATATATATATATATATATATATATATATATATATATATATATATATATATATATATATATATATATATATATATATATATATATATAAATTGAAACTGAGCCCGGATATGGGTTCTAGGGGTCCTAGTGCGCGCTCATTTGAAAAAAAATTGCAAAGTCTCACCATCGATACCTCTCTATTAGTGAATTTTTTAAAATAAAAATTCACTAAAAGCAACAAATTATTGAAAGACAGTAGGAAACAATACAAGACTTACAGAGGGGATAATGTCCATTGAATACCCATTCAATACCTACTCAGAAATATCAGAAAAATTAACTGTCGAAGAAACCAAACTGCAGCTCGTATTATCATGTCTTAAATGGGTTCCACCTGTTTGTCACGCCTATTACTACAACATGAACACTGGGAATAAATAATAACTGTTTCTAATTTTAATGCTTTAGGCAACAAATATTGTATTTCATAAAAAAAGACTTTTTACGACTTCAGATTATTTTTCGCACCTTAAAATATGTTGAATGCTATATGCTATATCTTACATAAAGTGGATGTAAAACATGTTACGTAACAAGTTTTTTGAATTTTTTTCAATTTGCATGAGTAAAAAAAATATTTTGGTAATAAAGGCATATAACCAAACTAGCCGAGTTATTTGAGTTGGACACTGTCATAAAAGGTTTCAACAATATAACCCTGATTTTTATAAAACAATTAAAAATGCTTGTAATCAAGAAGCGATACAATGCCCCTTAACGCATTTCACAGCCGAGCCCCTCAATTTAGTGACGTATGTAACAGCATCTGTTTTTGGTTAGTAATAGCACTGTAAGATTATATGAAGTTCTGGATTTAAATTCAGTGGACATAAATAAGAAAATAGGTTTCAACTAATCACTTGATCATTGTTTCGTTAGATTAACTTCCTGTAATTTTATCATTGTAAATTTATTCTACAAATGGTTAAAGAAATTGGTAGCTACATTTCCTTCTTCAATTTAAATGTAGGTGTTTCCTGTCGTTAAAATGAAAAGTTTCTTAATAATATATGTAATTCTATTCAAATCATTAAAAATGGTAAGCACTTTTCAGCATTTTTTGTCGAAAAATTGGTCTATAGAAGCGATAGTGACTTGAATTTTGAAAAAATTTCTTAAAGTGAGTGCGAACTAAAGACTATATATATATATATATATATATATATATATATATATGTATATATGTATATATATATATATATATATATATATATATATATATATATATATATATATATATATATATATATATACATATATACATATATATATAATGTGTCTATCAACGCTTTGTCATTTAGGCGTTCAATAATAATCGAATGGATGAACTGAGGCAATAATTTAATGGAATAAACACAGAACAAATAAGCTTAAATTAAAATGGCAAACGTATGCTTTGGGAAATAAATGGATGTGACAATAGCTGCATTCGGAATGACAGTAAGATTAATTTTTCACACATTAATTTCTTGTTTAAATTATTGTGTGATAATTGTTTCTAGTAAATATGTTTTCTAACGAAGAAAATTTGACATGCTGGCATGTTTCATTTCATCTAACCGAAATTGTTTTGTTGCGGAGCGTATGTATTTGCAGAAATATCCGGAAATAAGAGAGTCAAATAAAAGGACATAGCAAATTAGTCACAAACCGTAAAGCATAGGGTTCTTCTAAAAAACCTGTAGTTTTTGGGCAAAAGTCCTTGATTGAGGAAGCAGTACATAACGTTTTGTTAGAAGTTACTGAGGATCCCGGTACATCAATCCGGCGGATTGTTGTCAAGGACTCAGACCAGGTGATTTAGAACGACGTCGCTAATTCTGTGAGTGGTACACAGGAAAATGCCACGACAATTATAATTTTCCATGTCAAATAATATGGTGTGATGCAAACATGACTACGAATATTGGTATTTTCAATTGAATAATTGTTCGTTATTGGTCTGAAACCAATCAACGCTCAAATAAAATGTAGAGGCATTTTCAATATGTGGGCTGGTATCTTCGGTCCAACGATTGTAGGACCGTTTCTTTACCACAAGACCTTAACATCAGAGCGCTACCTACATTTGCTACAAAACGATTTAGAGCATGCTTTTGATAACATGCCTCTGGAGAGAGTTAGCAACTGTTATATACAGCTGGATGGGGCCCTGCACATAACTCCAGAGTCGTTCGGAAATATCTTTCAAGGAGATTTCCATAGGGTAATCAGCACGTATTCGGAAACACCCTGGCCAGCGTCCTCACCAGATATAACCCCGCTTGAATTCTTCGTATAGAGACACGTTAAGAATCATCTATATCAGCAAAATTTTTCTACAAAACAAGACCTGAGGAGGTTAGATCTGGAAGAATTTGGCTTTGCCGCCCCGATAGCACTGTAACCTTTGGCTTATTGTGCATACCCTTTTTACTCCACCCATTCCAAAATCACTGTGCCCTGAACTAGTCTGCACAGCGATTGGTAGAGTGAAGTTTTATAATGCTCTGCCTCCGGTCTAGACTGACCGTAGATCAGTTGTCTTTTGCGGTCCAAAGCTTTACACTCGCACAAGATGTGTTGGGCTGATTTCTCCCTCTCGCCGCAGAGTCTCCATGCGAGGTCCCCTTCGAACCGTGTGTCCCGTCAAGAGACCTGTTGTTTCTGAGATGTCGTCTACTAAGATTTAGCAGCTCCACAGTTCTCTTTGAACTGGGTTCGTCAATTATTGACTTCCCATGTCTGAGCCCTGGAAAGTCTGCCCAGTACAGCTTGTGTTGGTTTCTGACCCAGGACTTAATGGCTCCCCTGGCAGTGCTCTTTGTCACGCCCAGAGCCGTTTCTGGTTCCATAAATGGTTCTGTTGACCCCCTCTCCGCGAGACTTCTTTATCGCCTTTGACCCCCGAGTGACCCGGCACCCATATGAGGGTGACCTTATTCTGCCCAGCCAGGTCACTCGTCTCGTCTCGTCTCGGCACTCACTCACCAGCTAAGAATTTACCTGTGCGATACTTAGGCCACAAAAAAACTCAGACACAAACCGCTCTCAGTACCTACTGTCAAGGCTTATAAGGATAGGGCATACAACGCTTACGCAGAAGTGCCTGCTTGAAAAACAAACTACACCAAAATTAAAATGCAGTCTCTGGTGTCAATCACACGGTGAAGCACATATCACAATATGTGCTATTCCTCCGACATAGAAGGGACCAAAGACAAGATGAATCCACATTCACAACGCTTCTGTCGACGGACCCTTAAAAATTACTAAAATATTTAAAAAACTGGACTACATTGAACGTCTGGATTTTTTTTTTATAAAGAAGCCTGCGTGCCAAATTTTGTAGTCATTACCTTGTTATTTTCGGACACGAACATTTTCCGAAAGAAAATCCAAAATTTTCCCGGAAAACTGGTCCGATTTCCCTGGCCAACGAACTTACCCAATCGACTTACAAAAGGAAGGCACCTGCCAAATGACATCAAGATGGGCTGATTACGTTGTGAGTTATGGATGCGATCAGGAGCGGCTACTCAATAAGTGCGCCCGTGCGCGCCGACTGCCGCCTGCGCTGGAAAAAATAATATTTTTGCTATGCCATATTTTAATAAATTTTTGTTTACTTTTTTACCTCATGCATTCAACAAAGAAAATTAGTATATCGAGGATCGCAGAGAGTCGGCAGCCATTAATACAGAATACAGAATCAGAATAAGTAAAATGTTAATCGTTGCAGACGTTATATACATCCATATCCATATAAAGCAGGCGGGCGGCGGTGTGTTTTTTCGGCGCTCTCAGGAAATGCGATACTTCAGTGCGAAATGATCGCCGAATCTTGATGATCTTCGTCGAAAACGACCGAATAAGCAATCTGTTGTGCGCTATAAAATTACACACTTCCAGTTTGTACTGGACTTTTGGCAGAGCGTGTGTGTGTACCTACTACCTAGTAATTTTCGTCTTCGCGTCGGATTGATTTTTAGTTAGATCATTTCGTTAATGTTTACATGTTCTAACAAGACAATTATTATTATTATTATGGTTACTACTTCGGGTTGCTTAATAAGTGGACAAAATAATTGTGATACTGTGATTAATTCAGTGGATATTTTAAATTGAAAGGTTAACTTTTTAAGGGACTTTTTAACTACTATAACGTATAACTAACTAGAGGAAAACTTGGTAAGTAGTTAATAATTATTAAGTTTAGTAAGCAGGTTTCTTTATAATATATTTTCGGGGAAAAAATAGACGAGCCCTTCAATAATAGTGAATTTTTATTTAGAAAAATTCACTAGTAAAGAGGTATCGATGAAGAGACTTTGGAAAATTTTTTCAAATGAGCGCGAATCCTGGATATGGGTCCTAACCCCTAGAACCCATATCCAGGGACAGTTTTAATTTTTATATGTATATATATATATATATATATATATATATATATATATATATATATATATATATATATATATATATATATATATATATATATATATATATATATATGTGTATGTATGTATCCAACCGAAAACTCAAAAAATAGGCAACTGATTTCGATGAAACTCGGCAAGTGCCTTTCTTTTATTAATGGCTTGAACGAGTTCGTTAGTCAGAAAAATCGGATAACGTTTTCCGGGAAAATGTTGAGTTTTGTTTCAAAAAAAAATCTTTTTCTCCGAAAATTACAAAGGTATTTCAATGAAATTTGGTGGATACGCTGTCTTGTAAAATACCTTACTACACACTAAAACACAACTTTTTAGAAAATTGAGTTATTCAAATTTTGAATTATCTTTTGAAAAAAAATTTTGGTGAATTTGCAGTTTAACTCCCGAACGATTTTCAAAACATCGACTGCTGATAGATAAAGTTTAGTGTCTTAAATGCACGCTGACGCTAATGTTACCTTTTGTTCTCCCTTATTTCCCGAGTTATTCGCATTTAAAGTTGCTTACACATTACACAGTTTTTTAACAATTTCCAATTACGGTCCTGCCACGTGGCGTCTCCTTCCCTCCTAAACATTGCCTTTGACATAAGGTTTACATTGTGTTTGGGAATCCCTAGAATATTCTGGAAATATGGGACATTGTCATTATAACTGACAGTTTACACATAGCTTTCAGTACGGCGCTAGTACCAGCACCCTTTGGACGCTTTCTTATACATTCGTGTATTACGAACGTTTTTTTCTAAAATTGTGTGTTGTTTACCTTGTTCTGTTAATGACCAGTGGTATTATAGTGGCTTATAAGGTGCATGTGTGGCCCTTTTCTTGGTCGGTGACGTGTTATTTGTTTCCTATGTTGTTTTTGTTATGAGGATATTGCCATGTCGGAGGCCGTCAAATTACAAGGTCAGGTCAGGTTGCTTACACAAGGGCAGGACCTACATCATTTGCTTGAGATGTTAAGGTAAGTTTCTTCTTTTGTGTAAATGTCGATCGTTTCGCGGTATTTGCTATGGGATGTTCGGTGATGCTTAAGTAGACGGGTCCCGTCCATGCATCGCGAGAGCGGCATTGCCGGACGGTGCTTATTGCTCTAGGGGCTCTGCGTAGGGGGTTTCCCTCCCCTCGCGTGCGTACAACCACCCCCGTTGCATAAACCACAAGTCAAATTTCTTGTTCATACCCCCTAAGGGAGTTACGGGACCTGGCATGAATAGGGGTGATGTGCAGGGTAGGCAGGGTTTAGGGGGGATGTGGTGTCAGGATGTGAAAAAGACAGCTTTCAAGCAGTTTTCTTCGCATTTTCTGCTCATATTTCCTTTTTACTACCTACCCCGCCCAGCACCCCTCTTCACTCCTGGTCCCGTAACTTCCTTGAGGGGGGTGAGAACAAGAAAATTTTCTTGTTGGTTGTGCATCTAGGGGGGGGGGTTACTAGGCACGTTTCTGAAAAAAAAATTTGAAAAGCGTTCGGGAGTCAAACTGCAAATTTACCAAAATTTTTATTCCGAAAATTACAAAGTTATTTTGATGAAATTTGGTGGATATGTTGCCCTGGTTAGGACCCTACTATACACCAAAATTCAACTTTCTAAGTAAAAATAACTTGAGTTATTCAAATTTGAAGCATTTAATAAAAATTTACTACCATAACGCACTTGCTGCGTCCCGGACTTTTTTTTCTTGCGCACTTCCAATAGATTAAGGCACGAGCCGCTACTGGATGCGATATATAAAAGTGACCCCAAATATATGTTTTAGGGGGCCTAGTTCGCGCTCATTTGAAGAAATCTTTTCAAAATTCAAAAGTCGCGATCTCCTAATTAATGATTTTTTTTCACGAAAACTCACAACAAAGCTAAAGTGCAATAGACTATTGTTATATATTTAAAAGCAAATAACTGCAGCAGAGTAGTAGGTATATAGTATATAATATACCTAGTGTAGGTATAAGTGTTACAAAAAATAATAAATTATTTGTTTGAGAAGGTAGATATAATTATATGTACATATAATTTGTGTCCAAACACTATAATAATTAAAAAATACAATAAAAAAAGAACTCGTTGGAATTTATTGCCGGTCAGTGAAGTTTGACAGTACTTTGCCGAGAACATTTATAAAAAATATGTATACAACTTGCATATTTTCTAAAGTACATATGTACACCCTTAAAACAGAATAAGTGAAACAAAACGAATACTTCTAGCTAAGTGTTACTAAAACAAAACAAAACAAACACTTACCTATTTTTGTTCGTAATTCTTAACAAGGAGCAAACAACTAAAAGACTCTCTGCAACGGTCTACAACGTACTAAACTCGGGAAGCGGCAGGAAAAGGAAACAAACGCAGAGAGCCGAACGCGAGATCGCGGGATGTGAAAACGGTTGTTTACTACAATCAGGCGTGGAACTGGGCGATGCCGGCCGGTTTGATTGCATGAAACTCATATTAATAGATATATCTTTCTTCTGATCACATCAAGCACAATATTCATCCCGCTCTTTCACACTCTGGCAAGGAATATTTCCATCGTGTATAAAATACACAGATGACTAGTTGCATTTTGCCCACGTATTACAAATACTGTATTTATACGGCTTCAAATGTTTTATTAAATAAACGATCCCAATAATTTAGATGTACCTATAATTTCTAAAAAAATCTGTGTTAAAATAACCCCGCTTTTGTTATACAGCGTGTCCACAAAATGGCGGACACGGACGACACCTCAACATTTCAACATGTGGTACTTAATTTAATAAAATAAATTGGATATAAAAACTGCATTTTGTTTTTAGCAAGTTTCCAGAAAAAATCCGTTTTCGAAAGCTTACGACTTTCAAAAGATTTTTACAAATTAGTGCTCCTAGAACTCACTATTATTATTACTTTACACACATTCACACATATATATATATATATATATATATATATATATATATATATATATATATATATATATATATATATATATATATATATATGCCTGTGTGGCATGTCCTAACCCGAGTCACTTTCCCTTAACTGTAACTAGCTCTACTCCTTTGAACCAGCCAGCTTCGTGGTAATTCCATAGCCTTCGTGGCACACTCCAGACAGTCCTCCAACTAACCGTAACCTGACCAGCCTTCGTGGCACCAGCCTTCGTGGCACCAGCCTTCGTGGCACCAGCCTTCGTGGCACTAGCCTTCGTGGCACCAGCCTTCGTGGCTTTACCTAGCCTGTGTGGCATGTCCTAACCCGAGTCACTTTCCCTTAACTGTAACTATCTCTACTCCTTTGAACCAGCCAGCTTCGTGGTAATTCCATAGCCTTCGTGGCACACTCCAGACAGTCCTCCAACTAACCGTAACCTGACCAGCCTTCGTGGCACCAGCCTTCGTGGCACCAGCCTTCGTGGCACCAGCCTTCGTGGCACTAGCCTTCGTGGCACCAGCCTTCGTGGCTTTACCTAGCCTGTGTGGCATGTCCTAACCCGAGTCACTTTCCCTTAACTGTAACTATTTCTACTCCTTTGAACCAGCCAGCTTCGTGGTAATTCCATAGCCTTCGTGGCACACTCCAGACAGTCCTCCAACTAACCGTAACCTGACCAGCCTTCGTGGCACCTGCCTTTGTGGCACCAGCCTTCGTGGCACCAGCCTTCGTGGCACTAGCCTTCGTGGCACCAGCCTTCGTGGCTTTACCTAGCCTGTGTGGCATGTCCTAACCCGAGTCACTTTCCCTTAACTGTAACTATCTCTACTCCTTTGAACCAGCCAGCTTCGTGGTAATTCCATAGCCTTCGTGGCACACTCCAGACAGTCCTCCAACTAACCGTAACCTGACCAGCATTCGTGGCACCAGCCTTCGTGGCACCAGCCTTCGTGGCACCAGCCTTCGTGGCACTAGCCTTCGTGGCACTAGCCTTCGTGGCACCAGCCTTCGTGGCTTTACCTAGCCTGTGTGGCATGTCCTAACCCGAGTCACTTTCCCTTAACTGTAACTATCTCTACTCCTTTGAACCAGCCAGCTTCGTGGTAATTCCATAGCCTTCGTGGCACACTCCAGACAGTCCTCCAACTAACCGTAACCTGACCAGCCTTCGTGGCACCAGCCTTCGTGGCACCAGCCTTCGTGGCACCAGCCTTCGTGGCACTAGCCTTTGTGGCACCAGCCTTCGTGGCTTTACCTAGCCTGTGTGGCATGTCCTAACCCGAGTCACTTTCCCTTAACTGTAACTATCTCTACTCCTTTGAACCAGCCAGCTTCGTGGTAATTCCATAGCCTTCGTGGCACACTCCAGACAGTCCTCCAACTAACCGTAACCTGACCAGCCTTCGTGGCACCAGCCTTCGTGGCACTAGCCTTCGTGGCACTAGCCTTCGTGGCACCAGCCTTCGTGGCTTTACCTAGCCTGTGTGGCATGTCCTAACCCGAGTCACTTTCCCTTAACTGTAACTATCTCTACTCCTTTGAACCAGCCAGCTTCGTGGTAATTCCATAGCCTTCGTGGCACACTCCAGACAGTCCTCCAACTAACCGTAACCTGACCAGCCTTCGTGGCACCAGCCTTCGTGGCACTAGCCTGTGTGGCATTACCTAGCCTGTGTGGCATGCTAACCCGAGTCACTTCCCCTTAACTGTAACTGGCTTTACTCCTATGAACCAACCAGCTTCGTGGTATGTCCATAGCCTTCGTGGCGCACTCCAGACAGTCTTCCCACGAACCTTAACCTGACCAGCCTTCGTGGCACCAGCCTTCGTGGCACTAGCCTTAGTGGCATCAGCCTTCGTGGCACCAGCCTTCGTGGCACCAGCCTTCGTGGCACTAGCCTGTGTGGCATTACCTAGCCTGTGTGGCATGTCCTAACCCGGGTCACTTCCCCTTAACTGTAACTGGCTTTACTTCTATAAACCAGCCAGCTTCGTGGTATCTCCATAGCCTTCGTGGCGCACTCCAGACAGTCTTCCAATGAACCTTAACCTGACCAGCCTTCGTGGCACCAGCCTTCGTGGCACTAACCTTCGTGGCACTAGCCTTCGTGGCACCAGCCTTCGTGGCACCAGCCTTCGTGGCACTAGCCTTCGTGGCACTAGCCTGTGGAGCGCCCTTCGCCATAAACTTGACTGTCTGCTCTTACTAATGCTTCCACTACTATTATTCTTTCATGTAACTGTATCTTGTAATGAGACGACGGTGCTGCTGTCAATGATGATGGAAGATCACTGCTAGAAAAGGTGAAGCGCTGAGACAACGGTGTTACGGAAGCAATGATGGATGACCACCGCTGGGAAAGGGGAATCTCTGGGACAACGGTGCTACGGTGGATGATGATGGATGATCACTGTTGGAGAAGGTGAAGCGCTAACCTGAGTATGAGCCGTCATTGCGAAGGAAGTTGCAGCCGGGAAGTAGAACCCGACTGGGCCTGAAAGGCCCCCGGTGAGTTTGATAGTAATGTGCGTTCAGATACCATGAGTTGTAATCATTGTCTCTCTTTACATGTCGAGGTTGACGCTGATGTTCCATGCCAGTCCGGGATCCGAAGACCGAAACCCTAACTTTGTTTAGGTGGTGAGTACTAACCATGAAAAAAAAATAAAAAAAATGAACGCATAAAAATGGCCTTCCTACAATATATATATATATATATATATATATATATATATATATATATATATATATATATATATATATATATATATATATATATATATATATATATATATATATGTATATATATATATATATATATATATATATATATATATATATATATATATATATATATATATATATATATATAATAGTGAACGCAACCCTTCGATGACACAAGGTTACAACCCTCATAGTAAAGAATATAAGTAACCTATTGTAATAATAACAATCGACTAACGGTCACATAATATAATTACATAGCTCAACAATTAATCACTAGTCGATATATTACTTAGCAGTTGTGTTATCTACTTAAGAGTAATCATGCAAAAGGCAAAAGGTTTCTTACTTGTCAGAATGATGGAGAAGCCTTAATGTACGGGCGCAATGAGTCAGGCGAGCGGGTGCCAAAAGTGTCCAGTAACAACATCACTAACCTGTAATTAAAAATATACCTGAACACACCATTGTTCATCTAAAGCACAACCTAACATATATACGAGGGGCATTCAATTATTAGTCTATCAATCATTAACCAATTACACGCTCCACTGAGCGACTCAACATCAATGACTATTTATACTCAAAGCCCCTTTGAGCAAGCTAACTTTTAAGAGCAGTTTGGACATAACGCTCCACTGAGCAGCTTCCACATTAACAGTAGTTCCTACTCAATGCTCCACTGAGCAACATTATAAACTCTTAACAACGCACATCAGTGCCTCAGAACTGCTTCTCAACAATGTCTCTAAGTGCTCAAATCATAGCTTCTCAAACAATAATTACTCAGACAATAATTGCTTAAACAATATTTACTCATATAATAGTTTCTCAGACAATATCTAAACAATAGTCAGTCAGACAGTAATCTAAACAACAGTTACTCAGATAATATTTAGACAATAGTTACTAAGATAATAATTAGACAATAGTTCAACCTGTGTGTTTAGTTGGGTGCTGTACCCGGCACTGGGTCCGCGCCGGCTTCCAGGAGTGCAATGAGGCAGCAATTGCCTCACCTAGAGTGCTCGCCTACAGCCAGAGTCAAATACTGAGAGGTGCAATGGGCACAAAGGGCCCGGCCAAACAATGTGCCCCTCCCCAATATCCACTCCTACACTGGTCCTGACTGTGCAATGAGACAACGATGCCTCGGTCTAGCCACCAGATCGGCTCTCAAACGCAACCACTGAGTTGCCTCCGTGAATACTGAGAACTGCAATAGACACAACGTTGAAGCTACGCTATATCCCTCTCCAATATCCACGCCTACACTGGTCCTGGCTGTGCAATGAGGCAACGACCTCAGCCTAGCTACCATTTCGGCAAATACAACGCCTACACTGGTCCTGACTGTGCAATGAGGAAACGACCTCAGTCTAGCTACCATTTCGGCTATCAATGCAACAACCGTGGTGCTGTTACGTAACCTGGGTCTAAGCCCAACGCCCACCAGCATGATACCCTACTGGGTGAACAAACAGCGAAAGTGTCCCGCACACCTTTCAAACTATCATCACTTTACTTACAAACATACTTTACTTTATTTGCTTACTGCAAACGGACATACTCAACAATTTATTAACTTATTAATATTGGCCTAACCTCGTATAAATAACAAATTCAATTTTAACTTAGCTAATTATCAAATTATTTCATAAAACCCCTTTATTTGAATAAGATAATTACCTCTCAATTTATAACTTATCTTCGTATAAATAATAAACGTAATCTAACTTAGCTATTTCTCAAATTATTTCATAAAGCTCCTTTATTTGAATATGATAATTACTTCTCAATCTATAACTTAAACAAATAATAACAGGTACAATAAACAAACAACAAGTCATGTTCAATGAGCAATAACTCACCTTTTATGAAGTTATATAACGTGCACTGTAAATTTACAGAAAACAACAAACACCATACAAAATTTTCTACTGCAACCAACACGTTAAACGATATAATGGCTAATGCCTTCTTTAGATGAACCATATGCCCGATAAGCAATCTCCCCTAGGTTAACTTGAACAGAGATGAGATATCTCACACCTAATCCTCCCCGCACGTACAGCTTTGCGTAAAGATCTTAAACAAGCGACGATGGTCCAGACTCCTACACTTTAATTTAATGGGATCATATATGTGAAGCTTAACGTGAAACTTGTTCACATAATACGAGTCTATTTAAAACCTACAGAGAATTTTCATAATAAAATAGCGTTATGAGCAGGGTGAGAAAATACATTCCTTACTATATATATATATATATATATATATATATATATATATATATATATATATATATATATATATATATGTATATATGTATATATATGTATATATATATATATATATATATATATATATATATATATATATATATATATATATATATTCAGAAAGATTTCCGCGGTCTTTAATGTGAGACATACTTGGTTCTCGGGTTAAACCGCGTCCAGAATTTATGAAAACTCGACGTTTCAGCCCTGTTTTGGAGCCATTTTCAAGAGGTAAAGGAAATATGTAAGGACACTCTAAGGCCTCAATCTGCCTACTCCTTAGAGCGGTGGACACATGTGGGTTGGGTTGGTTTTAAGAGGCAAAGGAAATATGTAAGTACACTCTAAGGCCTAAATATGCCTACTCCTTAGAGCGGTGGGCAAAGGTGGGTTGGGTTGGTTTCAAGAGATAAAAGAAATATGTAAGGACACTCTAAGGCCTCAATCTGCCTACTCCTTAGAGCGGTGGACAAAGGTGGGTTGGGTTATTGTAGCTCGATTACGGGGCCTCAATCTGCCTACTCCCCAAATCTCGCCGGAGATCGTCTGTAGGTCTCAGTGTGTTCAACCTTAGGCCTCAGAGAGATCTGGCAGTTCGTTGCAAATCCTGTCTTATATATGTCGTTCCGACTACCTGCTTCGTTGTCAGTGAAAGTAGTGGGGTCAAGATCAATTAAGTGGGGGGCTTTCGTCACGGTACTTAGAGGATGAGAATGATTAAGAGGTTCACCGGCATTTGTTGAGACAGATAATGGGGAAATAAAATTGTTTGTGGAATTTATTTTCTCTTTGTGTGTTTGTAATGAAGATATAATAGGTTTCCAAGGGGTCGGAAGGCGAAGACCATCATCTCTCTTATTTAAACAATCGGGACGTTTTTCAATCTCGATTGTTTCGCGGATAATTCTCGTTTTGAAGTTGTACGGTGCTATTGTTTTGGCATTATCGAAGTCTATTTTGTGTCTTGTATGAATATGATGCATGGCCAGCGCCGATGAGGGGTCGGATTTTCTAACTGCGAGGGTGTGTTCATATATTCTATTGTGGACGCGTCTATTTGTTTGTCCTACATAAGTTCGGGAACAGTCGGAACAAGGAATTTCGTAAACTCCGTGGGATTCGTTTGGAATCATATCCTTGGGAGTTTTTATCAGATTTGACAGATTTTGATCTGTTGTGAATACGGTTTTGATATTATGGGCTCTGAAAATTCGGCTGATTTTGTCGGTGACACCTTTAATGTATGGTAAAAACGCCGTGTGTTGTTGTGAGGACTCTGTTTGTTCTTGTTGTGGTGTAGTGGTTTGTTGTTGTGCGTTTCTAATGTTTCGTAGTATGTGATTGTTGTCGTATCCGTATTCTAGCAATGTCTGTCTTAAAAATTTTCATTCTGTCTGTTTGTTGTTGTTGTCCGTTAGTCTAAGGGATCGTGTTACTAGTGTTCGAAACAAGGAATTTAGTTGCAATGGGTGATGGTGAGATTGGGCGTTAAGATAACGATTCGTGTGGGTTGGTTTTCGGTAAGACAGTGTAAGAAAATCCCCTGACGGGGTCTTCGGTGATGCGTACATCTAAGAAAGGCAAAGAAAAATTATTTTCCATTTCCATGGTTAACTGGATTTGGGGGTTTATGTTATTTAGGTAAGAAAGGAATTCGTCTAGAGATTCTTAACCGTGTGGCCAGATAGCGAAAATGTCGTCAACGTATCTTAACCAACATGTTGGTTTAATTTAGGGATGAATTGAGGGCTTGTGTCTCGAAGTTTCCCATAAAAATGTTATCCAATGCGGAGAGAGTGGTGAACCCATTGGAGCACCTCGAACTTGTTTGTAAAATTTGTTTTGAAAAGGGAAAGATGTGCAGTGTTCTAGAAGAGCTAAGGTATGGGAAATATTGTGTTTATTTTTGTGAATGTCAAGGGTTTCAGATAGAGGTATACTAGTGAATAAGGAAACTATATCAAAGCTAATTAGGATGTCGTTTTGAGAAATTGTGTTGTTTTATGGAAGGTCAATGAAATGGGTGGAGTTTTTGACATAGGATGTAGCGTTTTCTACTAATGGTTGGGAGTTTTGGCTAGATGTTTTGCAAGTTTTTGTGTGGATGAACGGTGGGCACTTACGATAGGGCGAAGGGGAATATCAGGCTTATGGATTTTTGGGAGACCGTATTTTCTAGGGATACGAGATGGTTTTTCGCAAGGGATTAGTTCTTTTTTGAGGTCAGGACTGAGTTGGGAGTTGTTGATGATAGTTTTGCTTAAATTTTCAAGATAAGTTGTAGGGTCGTTGGGGATTTGTTTGTAGTCTGTGCTGTTTAGTATATTGTCCATCTTTTGCATATAGTCTGTTTTGTCGAGTATGACTGTAGCGTTGCCTTTGTCTGCTGGTAGGATTATGATTTCTGTGTTTCGGTTTAGGTCTCTGATTGACTGTCGTTCGTCCGAAGAAAGGTTGGAAGGTGGAGGTTTAGCAGAACGTAATATCCTGGGAATGTCCTGTCTCGTAATTTCAGCTTCGTCAGTCGGTAAGTGTGTTATCGCATCTTCTGATTGAGAAATTATCTTTTCTATTGGGAGTTTTTTCTAAAAACCACCAATAATAACTCAAGAAAAAATAATTTTTGGGTATAGGGAATGCCGATCCAGTTTGCAAGAGAATTTTCAAGTGCATCTAACAAAACAAATGAAATGCAGGCTGTTCAATTTAAAATAAACTAGTTTTTTTATCCAAGAAACATTTAACAAACCACGCTGTATATGAAGAATTTTTTCTTCAATATTATATTGTAGGTTAGTCATCCTGTAATGCATGTGACAAAAAATATTTTCTCAGCATATTGACATCACTTTCAAAAAAGAAATATCTCGAAAACAGTTGAATATAAGGACAGGGTTCCCTGACGAAAGTCGACCCAGAATTCTATTAGCATATCAAAAGTTTTATAATATATAGGTGTCCCATTCAAAATAGAGAACATACCATGTATTTTCGGTATAACCGGAAATCCGCCATTTTGGAAATTATTTGCATTAATTAGAGCATCTCTGAAAACGTCAGCAAACACAAGAAAATTGCTCTCTATATCACCTGACCAAGGCCTACTAATACAGTTTTTCTAGGTCAAAAAAATGGGAAAAAGGGCTAGGGACATTTTTAGGAAAAAATAAGTTCGCCACTGCATTAGGCATCCTTAAAATAGATATATAACTTCATCAAAAAATAGTAATTATTAACCATCTCAGAGAGGTTTATTTGTGTGTATCTATTGTGTGTATCTATTTTTGTGTATCTATTTGTGTGTATTTATTTCTCATATGAAGACATCCCTATAACTTGTATCTGTAACGCGATTTTTTTAACGAGATCTCAAAAGATAGAAAACGAAGAAGTCTATAGATTCTGTGAAAATTGTTTCCTATGCCATTCATCACGCCCTACTAAAACTATTTTCATAGATCAAAATTTTAAAAAAGTTTATGGAAAAAAATAAGTACGCCACTGGATTCGCTATTTTTCAAAATTGATACCTACCAAATTTCATTAAAAAAAACTATTATGACGAAACTATCAAATCCAACAATAACGCCTTAAAAATTGAAGAAAAAAAGTGTATAAATGCTGTGACATGAAAACAGTTTTAGTAGGCCCTGATCGAATGGCATAGGAAACAATTTTCACCGGATCTATAGAGTTCTTTATTTTCTATCTTTTGTGATCTCGTTAAAAAAATCGCGTTATAAATACAAATGTTACGGGGCTGTTTCCATATACAAGGGTCACACAAATAAACTTCTCTGAAATGGTTAATAATTCTTCTTTTTTTATACAATTTGGGATATATCTAGTCCGAGGGATGCTGAATGTAGCAGCGTACTTATTTTTTCTAAAAATGGCCCTAGCTTATTTCTCCTTTTTTAGACATAGAAAACAGAAAACCTGTATTAGTAGGCCTTGGTCAGGTGACATAGAGAACAATTTTTACAGCATTAATAGGGTTTTTCATCTTATATCTTTTGATCCTTCGTTCATCAAAATCGAGTTATAAATACAAAAGTTACAGTAGTATTTCCATATCAAACATCTCATATATATATATATATATATATATATATATATATATATATATATATATATATATATATATATATATATATATATATATATATATATATATATACATATAAAAACTGAAACTGACCTCGGATATGGTTTCTAGGCGGCCTAGGTCGCGCCCAAAAAAGGATTTTTTTCTAAATTATAAGTTTTAATCTCTTAAACAGCATTTTTTCTACAAAAATTCGCTGAAAATTATAGACTATTAAACCACCAACTCTATAACCAAAACTACTTCCAAAGGATCAGAGAATGGGTCTATTTGAAATGAATTTTCTGCAAATATTGGAGTAAAATGAAGGACGATGAGGTACTAGAAACTAAGGGCTTTGTAAAACACAATTCTTACTATATAACCCTCATTCGTTTCAACGTCTTTGTCTAAAAATGGTATATTTTACAGTATAAAAATTGTAAAGTAATTTTTATGTCATTTCTTGACCTTTTTGCGCTAAGAACCCGTATTCCTTGTCTCTAATATTCAGAATTCAATAAATTTTATGAACCACACAAAACATTTTTGTTTTGTGTCATTCTTTGATCGTCAGCGACATCATTTTTTTTCTTTTAATACTTATAACTTTTTATTTTAACTCAGATCTAAATTTTGTTATGGTTTGCCTTATATATATATATATATATATATATATATATATATATATATATATATATATATATATATATATATATGAGACATGCTTGGTTCTCGGGTTAAACCGCGTCCAGAATTTATGGAAACTCGACGTTTCGGCTCCTGTTTTGGAGCCATTTTCAAGAGGTAAAGGAAATATGTAAGGACACTCTAAGGCCTCAATCTGCCTACTCCTTAGAGTGATGGACAAATGTGGGTAAAGGAAATATGTAAGGACACTCTAAGGCCTCAATCTGCCTACTCCTTAGAGTGGTGGACAAAGGTGGGTAAAGGAAATATGTAAGGACACTCTAAGGCCTCAATCTGCCTACTCCTTAGAGTGATGGACAAAGGTGGGTAAAGGAAATATGTAAGGACACTCTAAGGCCTCAATCTGCCTACTCCTTAGAGTGGTGGACAAAGGTAGGTAAAGGAAATATGTAAGGACACTCTAAGGCCTCAATCTGCCTACTCCTTAGAGCGGTGGATAAAGGTACGTTGTAGCTCGATTACGGGGCCTCAATCTGCCTACTCCCCAAATCTCGCCGGAGATCGTCTGTGAGGTTTCAGTGTGTTCAACCCTAGGCCTCAGAGAGATCTGGCAGTTCGTTGCAAGTCTTGTCTTATATATGTCGTTCCGTCTACCTGTTGCGTCATCAGTGAAAGTAGTGGGGTCACCGTCAATTAAGTGGGGGGCTTTGGTCACGGTATCTAGAGGAGGATTAAGAGGGTCACCGGCATTTGTTGAGGCAGATAATGATGCAACAAAATTGTCTGTGGATATCATTTCCCTTTTGTGTCTTTGCAAAGAAGATATAATAGGTTTCCAAGTAGTCGGAAGGCGAAGACCATCATCTCTCTTATTTAAACAATCGGGACGTTTTTCAATCTCGATTGCTTCGCGGATAATTCTCGTTTTGAAATTGTAAACCGGTGCTATTGTTTTGGCATTATCGAAGTCTATTTTGTGCCCTGTATGAATATGATGCATGGCCAGCGCCGATGAGGGGTCGGATTTTCTAACTGCGAGGGTGTGTTCGTATATTCTATTGTGGATGCGTCTGTTTGTTTGTCCTACGTAAGTTCGGGAACAGTCGGAACAAGGAATTTCGTAAACTCCGTGGGATTCGTTTGGAATCGTATCCTTGGGAGTTTTTATAAGATTTGACAGTTTTTGGTCTGTTGTGAATACGGTTTTGATATTATGGGTTCTGAAAATTCGGCTGACATAACTACAAATAAATGTGTACGTACGAATGTAAAAACGCTGTATAAATAAGACATATTGAAGACAATATATATATATATATATATATATATATATATATATATATATATATATATATATATAATAAATTAGTTATAATGAGTAATATAATAATAATACTTTATTGACTAAGGTAATAACAATCACAAATGCCCGCTTGAGCGTAGAGCCAGTTACTGCGATTACAAAAAAATAAAACAAGCTAAACCGTCTTCATGAACAAAACATCAAAATTAAATGCACAAATTAGACTCGTTCAGAGTTCAAACACATCAACTGAGCAACTGAAAATAACCCAACTACAAATAAATGTGTACGTACGAATGTAAAAACGCTGTATAAATAAGACATATTGAAGACAATGTATAAATACATATATGAAATAATAATAATATTGATATATATATATATATATATATATATATATATATATATATATATATATATATATATATATATATATATATACATATATATATATATATATAAAGTCGCGATCTTCTCTATAGTGAATTTTTCTAAGAAAATTTACTTAAAAGATATGTTTTAAATAAAACAAATTTTTATGAAAATTCGCTACCATAACACACTTGCTGCGTCCAGCCTTTTAGTGATTTTTTATTTAAAAAATTCACTAATAGAGAGGTATCGATGGTGAGACTTTGCAAAAATTCTTTCAAATGAGCGCGAATTAGGACCCCTAGAACCCATATCCGGGGTCAGTTTGAATTTTTATATGTTTATATATATATATATATATATATATATATATATATATATATATATATATATATATATATATATATATATATATATATGTATCCGTCTGATAACTCAAAAAATAATTAACCGATTTAGATGAAACTCGGCAAGTGCCTTTCTTTTATTAATGGCTTGGATGAGTTCGTTGGCCAGGAAAATCGGACGGGGTTTTCCGGGAAAATTTTGAGTTTTCTTTCAAAAAAAAATTTTTTTTTCCGAAAATTTCGATAAAATTTGGTCTACATATTGCTTTGGGAAATACCTAACTAGGTGCCAAAATTCAGCTTTTTAGGGTTACAGAAAATTGAGCTATTCAAATTTGAAACATTTATGTTTAAATCATAAGTATGTGGTTGCTGTTGGTTAGTCAATTCTTCTCTTATTGACTCATGAAATTCATTTGTAAGTTTCCGAGAAATGTCAATAATACTGAATTCACTGATTGTTAATCATTGGAAGCATTTACGATTATATATAACCCTATTGTAATTTATTATCATTTATCACCTCTGTAGTATAATTATTTTTTCCTGACAACTCGCAGCGTTTTTAGTCAATTGTTGTTATTAATAGTCAATAGTTTCTTTCCTAATACACACACCTTCCATTGAATTCTGCTTCTACGGCTGTTACAGTCCTTTTATTTAGAGGTAGAGTTGTAACCACTCATACAAACAGTGTTTTTTAACCACGTGGCTGGGGAACTGACCGAATTCATTCCCAGTTGCTGTTGATTTACTCATATTCTCTTAATACGTTTGAAGATGTGGTGTCTACTTCATTCCAAGTCACTATTAACCGACTATTTATGAAATCAAATAAGTAAATTAAATGGATTGTCATAAAATATGTAGTGTATTAAGACAAGGGAAAAAGAAATAAAACATATATAACTGTGCACATTTTGATTATATTTTAGGGTGCTTGAGAGAGGTATTGTCACAGCATAATATCTTATTAAAGTTCATTTGTAAATAGGTTTAATTTTTATACGTTTATATAGTTATATATATATATATATATATATATATATATATATATATATATAGATAACTCAAAAAATAATTAACCGATTTCGATGAAACTTGGCAAGTGCCTGTCTTTTATTAATGGCTTGGATGAGTTTGTTATCCAGAAAAATCAGACGGGGTTTTCCGGAAAAATTTTGAGTTTTCTTTCGAAAAAATTTTTTTTCTCCGAAAGTAACAAAGCTGTTTCAATGAAATTTACTATATATGTTGTCTCAACCTTACTACGTACCAAAATTCAACTTTCTAAGTTTAGAGAAAATTGAGTTATTCAAATTTTAAATTTTCTTTCGAAAAAAATTTTTCTCCGAAAATTACAAAGTTATTTTAATGAAATTTTGTGAATATCTTGCCTTAGGAAAAACCTTACTACGTATTGAAATTAAACTCTCTAAGTTTATAGAAAATTGAGTTATTTAAATTTGAAGCATTTAATAAAAATTCACTACCATAACGCACTTGCTGCGTCCCGAGTTTTTTCAACTTGAATCAATGAATAAATATATTTATGTAACCCGCTCATAAATAGGTTATCGCTAACTCTGTATAATATTCTCAACATAATTAAGATGTTTAACGTGCGTCTATCTGTAACAATTATCAGTTTGTGATGACTTTATGCTTTTTGAAAGGATAAATGTTATGTCATTGTACACAGCTTTTATTTTCTGAATTATGAATCAGTTTACTGTAATTCAAAGGAAATGATAACGCCTATTTATCGATTACGGTGTTTATTTCTGAGCAATAAAACATTACAGCAGTTGTTTGTGTTCGGAACAAACAACGTTAATTTTTTGTCAGATCTGATAAATGATAAAGTAGTGAAAAATAGCCCAATCTATGATTATACGAGGGAAGATTAAATAAAAATGTCCTAGCTATGAAACAAACGTGACCCCATGATAGTTGTTTAAGATGCTCTTGGGTAACTTGAGTCATTATTTTACAACACAACACAGTTTCTGACATTAGTATATCAGTAGGAAAAGGTATTTCTGTTATTTCATCATTAATATAATATAAGAGTACTTGAAACTGTCAGGTGTCGTATTTTGGTTGCAATTGCTGGATATCTCGGTTATTAGTAAGGATAGAACCTTGGGGCTTTCGCAAACCTGAGCTACTTTTTTGTAAAACGAAAGATGCCGCGAACAAAATTGTCATAGCCGTCTTAGTTTCCGAGCTTCAGGGCGATATTGAAAATATTGCATTTTTAGGTACCCCTTGTATTTCATTTGTCTGACAACATGTCAAAAAGATAAAGAATCTAGTGGCGTAGTTAGTTTTTTTCTAAATGTTACTGTTTTTTTTTAATATTGGGCGATGTTTTTTTTTAAATGGGACAGCCTGTACATTTCTCAAGAAATCAATTTGCATTTTGCAAGCTTCTCACAAATATATAATGTTATGCGTCTATTATAATAAACAACGAAAAAACTCAAAATTTTCTTAATTGCATTCAAAATTTTGCAGTATGCTATGCAACAAATGCTGCTGTTTACTTATTTCTATATACTAACAATTAATTATTTAATAACAGCTATTTATCAATATATCTATTGCTGATTTACAACACAAAGAGGTGCAGTACAACACATAGACTAAAAGGTGGTAATATGGAACCGTGTCTGTAATATGAAACCCGCTCATTAAATTAAAGCTAGTGGCGACATCCAACACCGTGTTTGCTAAATTTCAGATAAAGCCGTGTTTAGGAAACAACTTAATTTATTTCACATTGGACTTTCAGTAATTTGAGGTTATGCTAACGGACATAAAAGGAAAGTTTACTTGTGCCATTTTATACCAAAAATAAAGTACTGTTACGCTCTTTAGGGTCTGGAACTACATTTATAGAAGGACCTAGAAGTGACAGGTATGGATCAATGTAGAAAGGTCTATAATTTCTATGAACAACACAAATAGGCAATCCGAAGATAGAGGGAGTCAGTAAGTATTAAGTATTGTAAAATAATAGAGGCGAGAAGTATACTATAGACATTTAGTAATAGGGAGAAATATTTTAGTGGATGGTGGTGTTGGAAAATAGTTGGTTATAATAAATTTGTTGCTTGAAAAATCCAGAACCCCGAAGAACGTAACAACAGGTGTCAGAAGTGGGATTTTTAAGGTGATCAGTGTTAGCGGTGATTCATAAATGGCTGGGTTTTAAAACAAAGCAAAATGTGTACCAGCTTTAGGTAAGTCCTTGCCTAAGACACGCAGCTATTAGAAATGATATGGAAAAAAATGGACGAAGATGCTAAATTAGCACGAGAAGAAGCACGAAGAAGAGATGAAGAATCAAGAGAAGAACTAAGAAGAAGAGATGAAAAAGCAAGAGAAGAACCAAAAAAGAGATGAAGAAGCGAAAGAAGAATTGGGAAAACCAGACAAAGAAGCAAGAGGGGAACTGAGAAAATGAGACGAAGAAAACAAGAAAATTCTGCAAAAACAAGCCTGCAGTAATTAATATTACTTCATACATAGACAAACGAATAAAGCAGATAAAAGATGACATCCTTCAGCAAGTAGAAAGTCGAGTAAGGTGTATCAGCGACGATGTAGATGACAAGCTGACGAGTGTGCAAGAGGGCCAAGCGGAAGTACAGAAGAAAATAGTATCACTAGAAAAGAAGTACGATACCGTAGCCAAGGGAAACATCAGACTCGAAGATAGCCTCGTCGTAAGAATTAAGGTCCCCAGATTTGATGAGATCATGTGACTGAGCCATCAAATCTGGGGACCTTAATTCTTATGACGGGGCTATCTTCGAGTCTCTTGTTTGCCTTGGTTAGGGTATCATACCTCTTTTCTAGTGATACTATTTTCTGCTGTACTTCCGCTTGTACCCCTTGCAAATTCCGTCTCCTTTAGATAAATATCCATTCATCTAAAGGAGATGGATGTGGCAGTACTTTACTCCCATGTGGCTCCGGGGACGAACTAAAAGGATAGGCTGATGGTAACTCATGCGTGTCGTAAGAGGCGACAAATTGGAGACAAACACTGGTGGGGGTCTGGTCCAGATGAGCCTGGAGGGAGACTGATATCTCTAGGGACTTATATACACCCGAATTTCATAGCCTCCACTGTGGGCTTCGAAATGGACAATTGACGTCGCTTGGTTGTTACCCGGGAGCGGGGTTCCATATGATACGACCTTGAGTTAAACGCTGGCAAGTGTCGCGTGTACCCGGAGGGGGTTGTGTTCTCTGGAACGTGGTATGCACCTGGATTTTAAGGGCATCACTGTGTGCTTCGAGAAGGAGAAACGATCTCGCTCGGGTGATGCTTGGATGATGTTTTTTTTAAATAAAATTCACTAAAAACCAATTTTAGCTGAGTTACGAAAAATTATACAAATTTACAACTAAATATCTTCGTAACGGTAAGTTTTACTGAAAAGTTTGTAATGACCTTTTTTATAGAAAATGTAATGAGGATTGGTATTGGTAATAAGTATTTTCATTTAAAAGATATTATTTTAGGAAATATTTGCGTAAAGCTAAATTTGGACGCCTTTTTTCCAATATGCCGGCTAACGTCGACTTTGCTCGAAGGGGAAAACTTAGTATATCTACCATGATATAAAAATAAAGAGATTAAATCAATTTCCAGATTTCCTGGAATTATTTCCATATTTAACTGCTTGCCGCCTGGCCTATTAGTGATACTTCTAAACGAATAGACTGAATTTCACAAATAAAAAAGCAATGTATAGGGAATGAAAATATCTTTTCAACGGGCTACCACATGCCCCCTATTCCCATTTGCAAAATTTGAAGGATTAATACCCGCTTAGGAAGGTAAATTTTGGGCTATACTTTTTGCGTCAAAAGTTGTCCCCCTACAAGTAAACTTGACGTGTTTCAGGTGTTTTTCCACAAAATCTTATATATATACACTGTGTCTATAAAGTAATGCATAAATTCATAAATTCAATAAAATTGAAAGTGACCATTATTGAGGAAAGTTCACAAACAGGTCAATTTTTATTTTCAAAAAAGAACTTTTTCGTATAACAATCTTACCCGTGTTGTTATACCTTTTCAAGCGGTAGCTACCCTTTCGAAATTTTGAATTTGGATGGTGGGTAGGGTGATACATCTTTTTAGAGCTAATTCAATTATCTATTCAGCAACACCATTATTTTTTGTAGGAATAAAATAAAGTGATTAATAATAACATTTTTATTGTCAGTAACACCTAACACAGGTGAAGCATATAAAGAATTACATAGTTCAGTCTCATCCAATCAAATGTTTGAAATGCCCGCCTTCTTGTGCCTGGCAATATCCCAAACGGTCAACAACGGTCTTGTTTGAGTCTATATATAAAATCTCTGGAGAAGTTTTGGGACATTTAGTTCTAATTCTTATTTTTAATTCGTCGATAGTATCTGGTTTGACCTTGAATACCACATTCTTCAAATGACCCCACAGAAAAAAAGACTAAGGGAGTTGGGAAATTGTTGATTCAGATACTGTCGAACATTAACGTCATAATGCGCAGGGGCACCATCTTGTTGATACCATAAGTTATGATTTGTCATACCAGCATTGTGTCCATCAGGAAATGAGTTCAACAGCGTCGGAATGAGATGTTGCTGTAAAAATTGTAAATATCGATGTCCATTTATAGTTTCATAAAAAAAAAGTGGGGACCAATAATCCTACTACTAATAATTCCCGCCCAAACATTTACCTTTTGTGGATTTTGTGTGTGATTCTGTTGCATACATCTTGGATTTTCTCTTGCCCAATATCTGCAGTTTTGACGGTTAACTTCTCCATGTAGTGTAAAATAAATTCGTCCGAAAACAGAATATTTGGTACTTGCAAAGAGTTATCATTATATTTATCACGTTGCACAAAACTGGATCCTTCGGTCCGGATCGTCATCATTCAAGTTTTAATACTTTATGTGCGCTCTGACATGGAATGCCATTATCTCGGCCAATTCACAGAACGCTACTGTGGGGATTCTCTTCCACTGCCAATAAGATGTTTAATTTCACTTCTTCACTTATAAACCAGCGACCTGTTTTCGGCAAATCTTCCACGTTAGACGTTTCTCGAAATTGCTTATCTATTATATCATTGTCGATTGATTGATAGACATATCCGGATATTTAGTATTAAACAAATTACACACCTCTGCCTGAGTTTAGATCCTGTCAGCCTAACCAACCATCATTAGAAATTTAATTCTTTGAGCTATTGGTAAAAGCATTTTACCAACAATTTAATAATAAATTTTAAAAAGCAAAAGTTGAAAGTGATACGTATTTCCTTTTCACAACAACAAAACGTAAATTTACTAGGTACTATTATTTGTAGATTGTATCGCAAAAAATTATCAAACTGATGCTTGATTAGTTTTTATGACAATCGATTGTTACGGATACGACATAGTATACAACAACATCTCTAGAGTTCTTTTCGTACAAGACGCTTAACATTTCGAATTTTGTTTACAGACTTTGAGGTATTGAAGTATCATATCATGATCATTATATCAGCATCATAAGATCAGAATTCTTTACAGGCTGCACTTGTGTTAAAAGGTAAGATGCTTACTGGCAATTAGGCCATTGCTGACCCTTTTTGCTCATCTAAACTAATCTACCCTCCACCTTGAGCTCAATCTCAACGACGACAATGATTTTTAAAAAATCATCCGCCACCGGTGAGGCTCGAACCGTCGACCCCCGAGTCCGTATTGGAAAGTCTGAATCGACTTTCCCGCACGGTCACGGAGGCGCTCTTTTCGTACAAGACGCTCAACATTTCGAATTTTGTTTACAGACTTTGAGGTATTGAAGTATCATATCATGATCATTATATCAGCATCATAAGATCAGACTATGTAATTCTTTACAGGCTGCACTTGTGTTAGGTGCTACTAACAATAAAAAATTTATTAGTCACTTTATTTTATTCCTACAAAAAAAATTGGCGTTGCTGAATAGATAATTGGATTAGCTTTAAAAAATATATCATACTACCGACCATCCAACTTCAAAATTTCGAAGTGGGAGCTACCCTTTGAAGAGGTATGGGTGAGATTTTTATAGCAAAAAGTTGGTTTTTTGATAATAAAATCAACCTGGTTTTGAAATTTCCTTAATAATGGTCACTTTCCATTTTGAATTGACTTTATAGACACAGTATATATATATATATATATATATATATATATATATATATATATATATATATATATAATTATATTATGTATGTATAGATAGTAGCGCAGTAAAAACGGAAAAAAATCGCTCGCACACGTCAACTTTTATTTCGAGGGGAGCACGTTTTGCCGATATTCTCAACCCTTTACCTTAAATGGAAAAGAGTATTCAGTGTTACATGCAGACTTGGAGACTACTTCTCTGGCTTCACTGTTGGTTTTCGTTTTTGTAGGTGAAGGACGTAGCCAGCGCGTAAGCTAACTGGGACAAGTGGCTCTTACGAATTCTGGATAGTCTAGGATGTTCTTCAACGTTTCTGCGACTATAGTTTCGCTGCTTGACAGCATTCTCAGACAGATAAAAATTGAAGTAGTACGAAATCATGACAACTACAAAAAAGATATGTTGCTATGTTATGAAATGATGTTTTGATCAAATTTTTTTTTATCAAATTGAAAATAAAATGAAACACAGATGACAAATGAGGCATTCAAAATGTCTATTCGATGTATGTCAATATTTAACATAAAAATAGAACTAGCCTATAATAACTATGATAACAGTTACAACAATAAAATAACTAAACAATAACAGTATAAAATCAGGCTCTATTATAACGAAAATATTGGCATACATCAACTCATTATATTATTACAACTTTTTTGAAAGAATAGTTAAATTTATTTTCTTTGACTCATTTAATTAGAAAGAAGAATATCCAAGAAAGGGGAATTCATTAAATCAGTTTGCTCGTTTAAAACAAGGTAGTTATTGTCGTGTGTGTGCTTTTTGACTTCTAAAGATTCAAAGGTCTAGTTTACGTTTGTCATTATAAAAATGTAGTGGTTGTATGCGGTTATTTACTGTAGGTCTAAGTTAGGTATCAATAATATGTTTTGCAAGTGTAGATTTGTCAGCGTGGTTATTTCTAAATGCAGAAATATGTTCATTGTATCGGGTGTTAAAATTTCTAGAAGTTTGACCTATGTAGATTGCGTTACAATGTGTACAAGCTATTTTATAAACTCCAGATTTTGTCAGGAAACAAGATTTTTCTTTCGCGTTAAATAGCAAATCACGTGCCGTGTTGTAAGATTTAAAAATTACCATTGTATTTGTAAAGGTATTTAAAATTTTTGAAATGTTTTCTGAAATGGTTCTAAAATAAGTTATCGAAACGTATCTGTTGTCTTCTTTGTCTCAAATATTTGGATAAATTAAATTAATCGCTAATTTCTATTATTTTCTCTCTATCATTTTATCTATTATTTTAACAGAGTAGCCATTATTAAATGCTGTTTGCTTAATCATTGAAATTTCTTTTTCAACATTGTTTTGCGATATAGGTATTGAAAATGCACGGTGTATCGTAGAATGGTAGGCTGATAGCTTTTGTGAAAAAGGATGACATGAATCGTGTGGTATGGTTGTGTCAGTGTAAGTTGGTTTCCTATATATTTAAAAGTCAAATGAATTATTTTCTAACTTTCTAATTGTTAAGTCTAAAAAAATTATACAACTGTTAGCTTATTCTTCTAAAGTAAACATAATATTTGTGTAAAAGGTATTCAAAAATTCATTTAATTCTGCATGACTATCTTGAAAACATGCTAAATTATCATCTACGTATCTGTATCAAAACACAATATTATGCGACCATACCATACGATTCATGTCACCCTTTGGCGTATATATATATATATATATATATATATATATATATATATATATATATATATATATATATATATATGGCCGAATCTATTTACAATTTTCAAACCTCATTTGTTTTTCTTAAATAGCTGTATGAAGATGACACTGCAATATGTTATAATTTTATAAAAGTAACTCATGGGAAAACCTGAAGAGAATTATTGAAAGATATCTGATAAATATTAAAGAATTTTTTGATTCTAAACTATTAACGATTAACTTTTCCAAGACTACATACTTGCCATTTTCTTGCAACAGACCAGTATCGCCAAGCTTTTCCAGTATCAGAATTAAAGATGACGGCAACGGAATCAAAATTTTACCTAGTGAAAAGGTCAAATACTAATGGATTTTGATTGACAAACATCTGAGATGGGATTTACATATTGGTTACGTTGTTCAAAAGCTGCGTTGCATTATGTACAGGTTTAAATATCTGAGTCAAATTTTGAATGCTGGTCACCTCAGAATATTGTATCAAGCTCTAGTGAAAACCCATCTAACATACGTAATTGGTGACTGGGGTGGTGTAGAAGAATATATCTTACAAAATTAGAAATAGTACAAAAGCGATTTTTGAAAATTATTCTCAACAAGCACCATATGCATCAAAGTGACCTTCTCTACAAGGAAGCTGCATTATTGGACCTAAGGCAATTGTTCTACTTTATTGTCAATGTTAGACAGTTTAAAAATAAATCACTGGTAGAACACAGTTATAATACACGGAACAGAGGCAGATGTTTAGGACTCCCTTCGTTACCGAGACAGTTGGCCACAGAAGCTTTAAGTATCTGGCACCACGATTTTATAATTCCATACCATCTGAGTTTGCTAATGGTGGCAATTTAACAAGATTTAAAAGAGAATTATTTTTTTTATCTTAAATCAATCAAGACGATTTTTGAATGATTTTTTTTGGCGAAGTTTTTGATTGATACACACATAAGAACTGAACCTATTCCTAATTTGGAGTTTAGGAGTTCGCTATCGTTTGAAGAAATTTTCTCAAAATTAAAAAGGCGCTGTATCCTCATTAGCGAATTTTTCTACGAAAACTCGCTAAAATATAGCTATAGTGTGAAAAATGTTAAAGTTAGAGTATTGGCTGTTGGATTTACTTGTGGTTAATTTTAAAAGCTTTAAAAAAAGACAAGGTTGTCTGCAGTGTAAAATATTGACCAAATCGATATTGAATAAGAATAAAATTCTTGACATAATTATTAACTAATAAGCCATATGGACATGTATTGCAGGTGCTGGCATCTATCTCTAATTTACAAATTGTTTCTTTTTTGTAGTGTCCTTGTTGTAAAAACAGCTTCTTGGTTTCGTAACCAATAATTATTTGTTAGAACGTGAAACAACAGAAAACAAAGATAAATATAAATTATTTAAATTTTATTAATAACCTTCACACAAATATTAAGTTTAATTTAGAAGAAGAAGCTAATAGTTGTATAAATTTTTTAGACTTAACGATTAGAAAGTTAGAAAATAATTAATTTGACTTTTCAATATATAGGAAACCAACTTACACTGACGCAACCATACCATGCGATTCATGTCAGCCTTTTTCACAATAGCTGTCAGCCTATCATTCTATGACACATCTTGCATTTTCAGTACCTATATGTCCCAAAACAATTTTGAAAAATAAATTTCAATAATTAAGCAAACAGCATTTAATAATGGTTACTCTGTTAAAATAATAGATAAAACGATGGAGAGAAAAGAATACAAATTAGCGATTAATTTCGTTTTATACAAATATTAGAGACAAAAAAGACCACAGGTATGTTTCGATAAGTTATTTTGGAACCATTTCAGAAAACATTTCAAAAATTTTAAATACCTGTACAAATGCAAAGGTAGCTTTTAAATCTTACAACACGACGCGTGATTTGTTATTTTACGACAAAGAAAAATATTGTTTCTTGACAAAAGCTGGAGTTTATAAATTAGTTTGTACACATTTTAAGACAATCTACTTCTAGAAATTTTAACACCCGATACAAAGAACATATTTCTGCATTTAGAAATAACCACGCTGACTAATCTACATTTCGAAAACATATCATTGATAACCAACATAGACCTACAGTAAATAATCGCATAATACCACAGCATTTTTGTAATGACAAGCGTAAACTAGACTTTTTTGAAGGCTTAGACGTCACAAAGTTCAGACACGATAATACCTACCTTGTTTTAAATGAGCAAACTGATTTAATGAATTCTCGTTTCTTGGATAATCTTCTTCCTAATGAAATATATCAAACAAAATAAATATAACATTTTTTTTTTCAAAAAAGTTGTAATAAGAAAATGAATTAATGGTTGTCGCTGTTTTCATTGTATAGAGTCTGCTTTATTCTTGTTATTCTTTACTTATTTTACTGTGCTAACTGTTATTATAGTTATTACTGTTATAAGTTTGTTCTGTCTTTATGTTAAATATTGAGATTCATTACGTAGAAAGTTTGAAGGGCTCATCCGTCATTTGTGTTTCATTTTATTTTCAATTTTAAAGAATTTTTTGATCAAAACATCATAACATAGCCACATATCTTTATTTGTAGTTGTCATGATTTCGTATTAACTCAATTGTTATTTGTCTGAGGATACTGTCGAGGAGCGAAACCGGTTACATAAACGTTGAAGAACATCCTAGAACAACTATAATTCAGAAGGGCCACTTATTCCAGTTAGCTTACGTGCTGGCTACGTCCTTCACTTACAGAAACGAAACCCAACAGGGAAGCCATAGAAGTAGTCCGTATGTAATATATATATATATATATATATATATATATATATATATATATATATATATATATATATATATATATATATATATATATATTATATATTTTGATTTAATTTTGCAGATACCTTGCTTTTGTAAATGGTTTGGATGAGTTCATTATCAAGAAGGACCGAACCAGTTTTCAGAGACAATTATGGTTTTATTTTCGGAAAATTTTTGTATCTGTAAATAACAAAGCTATCCAACGAAGCTTACTACGCAATTGTGTATTATAAAAAGTACACTATATACCAAAATTCAGACCTCTAAGTTAAAATAAAAAGAACGTCAAAGCAATAATGAAAAAATAATTAGGGCACTGCAAAACACACAAAAATTGTGTTAAACAAAATGTATTAAATATTACAGACAAATGTCCAGTTTTATAAAGCTTAATTAAATATTTAACGGATGGTTAGCTAATGAAGGCTTTAGATGACCAATTGCAGCCTACGATTCGGGTTTTTGCCATGACAACCAAATATTTTGAAGCTGTGATTGGTTGTGCTAAGCCTTGATTAACTAACCGGCCGTTAAGTGTTTAATCGAGCTTTGTGAAATTGGGTATATGACTATTTTTTCTTGGCGTAAAATCAAGAAGTAAAAACTTTTAAAATTTGGTACGTAGTTTTTCTTCTGAAAATGTCAAAGTGATGATTTAAAACAACGCCATGCGTGATTTTTACACAAAGATCCTGGTTCTGTTGCGAGGAAAGTATTGCATTAAATGTCTTTAAGACGGCCCTAGTTTTATGTTTCCATATTACTTATCCTCTTTTGGTTAAAATATTTAAAAGAAATTGCTTTGAAATAGAAATAATTTGCAATAAACCATTCGAAATCGTAGAACATTTAGATACGAGTAATCTTCGTTATACCAAATCTGTCATGTAACGGCGATGTTACATTACACTCAAGCTTAAGGAAGGCGCGGGTTCAAATCCTAGAGGTTATTTTTTTTAATTTATTTAAATCCTTAATTTAGTTTCAAAGTTATATGATCCGATTATTTAGTTACACAACCACCAACAGTCCCCAATGTCGCGCATAAAATGACGGATATCATTTTCAGAACTAAAAAGGTACGAAAGATGCTCTCTTCTCTTTATACCTGGAAAGCCTCTGGCCTTGACGAGATCCCAGCAATTGTTCTCAAAAAATGCGCACCAGAACTTGCTCCTGTCCTGACTCGTCTTTTTCAGACATCTTACAGTAGAGGCATATGCGCTAGTAACTGGAAAACTGCTCGAGTACAACCCGACACCAAAAAAGGATCTAAAGCGCTTCCTAGCAACTACAAGTCCATTTCCCTCCTTCCAGTCGTCTCTAAAGTGATGGAAAAGTATATAAACACCGAACACAGGCTAATCCACGACAGGCAGTATGGATTCCGTCAGCGCAGATCAACTGCTGAGCTCCTTTCCTTTGTCACCCATTCTTGGAACAAGTCTATGGAACTACGCGGTGAATCCCAGATTGTCGCTCTAGACATATCCAAAGCATTCGACCAGGTCTGGCAAGCAGCGCTGCTTAATAAACTTTCAGCCTATGATCTACCACCAAAACTCTGTACCTGGAGGGCAAATTTCCTCTCCAACCGGAGCATTTCTGTTGTCGCGGATGGCCATTCCTCTAAACTGTATCCAATTAATGCAGGAGTTCCTCAAAGTTCAGCTTTAGCCCCTACTTTGTTTTTTCTCCACATCAATGACCTCCTCTCTAGCACATCCAACCCAGTTTACAGTTACGCGGACGACAGCACCCGCCCCTCAAATATACAATATTGCCTGTCTCCTTAGCCCAATGAAATGAAGATCGCAGACTCATGGACGGTTCTGTCTCCGTCGATCTCCAAAAAATCTAAGACTGGGGAAGTAGAAATCTTGTACAATTCAACCCCACCAAATCTCAGTCCTGCTTTCTATCTCATAAGAAATACACCAGCCCTAGACCCATCACAATGAACAACCAAGTTATTCAAAGTAATGAGTTATTTTCACTCGTTGGCATTTCTGTGGATCGAAATGTCAATTGGCACCAACATGTCGCATCAATTGCAGAAGCGGCTGCTAAGAAATTAGGTTTCCGCTTTCGGGATCGCAAATACTTTTCACCAGCTAATCTCTATACCTTATATGCTTTACAAATAAGGCCAAACCTCGAATACTGCTGCCACATCTGGGGTGCCGATGCCGCTTATATACTCGCTATCCTGGACTCCATTCAGAAGAGAGCTATACGTCTTATCGGTGACTCTACCCTCACCCAAAGACTGCCATCCCTTGCCCACCGACGTGCCGTTGGTGACCCCTCTCTCTATCTCTCTCTCTCTCTCTCTCTCTCTCTCTCTCTCTCTCTCTCTTTTATAGATATCTGCACGGGCACTGCTCAGGGGAGCTTTCTTCCATAGTTCCTCCACCTGCTGCCCACATCATATCTACCAGGGGAACAGAGCAAATGCACACTTTTACTGTCCAAGTCACCAGACATAGAACATCTTGCTATGCCCGCTCTTTTGTCCCGAAGACTTCCAAGTTGTGGAATTCCTTGCCAGCACATGTTTTTCCTACTCCTCCGAACCTCCAAACCTTCAAGTCCAGAATTAACAAGTTGCCTCTTTCCTCCTTACACCCACGGTACGATAGTATTTAGGCTGTAAGCCCTCGTGGTGTGTTGTTGAAATATAAAAAAACCCTGAATTAAATTACTTAATGATATAAAAACTTTTAAGACCTTTAATTCAATTCTAATATCAGATCAGGTTGTTTCTTGTAGCCCTGACTCGATGAAACCATTCCACAACATAATAATTGTTTATTATACTGTGACAATTCCACACTAAATACAGCCGTAGAGACTTTTCTGTGGCATCACAAGTGCTTGTTTGGTCTTTGGACACGAATTCGCTTTTGCGGCAGACAAAAGATACTGTCTTTTGTAAAGCCACAGGAAAAGTCGCTATGTCTGTATTTAAGTCAGATTTTATAATTTTAAATTTATTTAATTTGAAAATTTTTATCTGCAAAAGTTTCTTGAAGTAGCAAATTTTCTTACAAAAGAATTTTAACGAATTTTCTTGACAGACAAATATTGTTTCTAATTTCCTGGGAAAAATTTATTTCGAATTTTTGTGTGAAAGAATATTAAGTTTCGATTATGCAATTTTTTTAAGAAATTCGTGAAAAATAAAAAATAATGAATTCCCTGCAAAAAAATTGTTTAAGGGAATTTTCGCGAAAAATATTTTATTGAATAAGATGCCCTAGTACCGATATGGTGTCTATTGTGAAAAGTTGCACCAGACTGCTGTGAATTTGGAAAATCCCCAAAAAACGTCGACATTTCTTGCGAGGGAGGCACTTTTTAACACTAACAGAATTCGTAGCATACAACCTCTAGCGAGGATGACTTTCAACCCCTTAAGTTAAATAGGGTAAGTTAAATAGGGAGGGTAGTGCGAGTGGCACCTTTTTGTATATTCTATATCAAAATCCGCAATTCTAAAATCTACTAATCAGTTTTGTAGAAAGTTACTTCCAAAACTTAAGCTTCATTTTTAAAACCTATTGATTACTTTTTTATCAAGTTTTTTCTGAAACTTGATAAAGAAGATTACTTTGAAAATTTTATAGTTTTTCTTCTTCAAACGTCAATGTAGCGATTTGAAACGTAAAAATTGGCAACATTTGAACAAAGATTTTAACATGAATGCAAGTTATGTAGAAGAAATGTCGGAATAAATGTGTTTTACAAACCCTAAAGTTTCAGCTTCAACCGTCATTGTCTTTCAGTTTACTAAAATATTTGCAGAAAATTAATTTGAAATAGACCCTTTCTCTGATGCTTTGGCAGTAGTTTCAGTTATAGAGTTGGTGATCAAAAAGTTTATTATTTTTGTTGAATTTTTGTGACAAAAATACGTTAATGAAGAGATCGTGCCTTTGAATTTTGAAAAATACCAATACCAACACCCGGGCTGAGTTTCAATTTTATATGTTTAGCGTCATAGATGTCAGCAGGTTCATATATATATATATATATATATATATATATATATATATATATATATATATATATATATATATATATATATATATATATATATATATATATATATATATATATATATATATATATATATATATATATATATATATATATATATATATATATATATATATATATATATATATATATATATGAACAGGCCGAATAGCTATGTATCGCACTGATAACTCAAAAAATAATGGGCCAATTTTAATCAAAATTGACCTGTACCTATCTTTGTAAGTGGCTTCGATAACTTCGTTAGCCAAGAAAATCGTACCAGCTTTTACGGAAAAATTTTGAGTTTTCCTTCGAAAAAAAATTTTATATCAAAAAATAAAATAGCTATGGTAACCAAATTTGGTAGGTAGATTAAGAATATAAAAAGTAAACTACATACCCAAATTTTGGTTTTTATGTTACAAGAACAAAAAGTAATAAAAAACATTTGGTGCCAGATCATTTCTATGAAAATTCACTACCATAACGCGCTTGCTGCGTCCAGACTTTTTAAACAAATCCACATGTTCTAATGAAAACTAGGTTATTTATTACAAGCTACTAGTAATTTCACTGCTAGAGGTGCCTTTATTAATCATTACTCAATTTCAAAACGCAATAAAATATTCAAAAACTCGGGACGCAGCAAGTGCGTTATGGTAGTGAATTTTCATAAAAATGTTTTTATTGCAAATATGTGTTTTTCTTTTAATTTAAGAAAAGAGGCATCAATTTCGGTTACCAGTATAACCTATATAGTAAAAACAATGTGCCATGTTTCATAAAAATAACTTTATTGTGTGAAAATGTACAAACATTTCCTAAAGTAAACTTAAAGTGTTCCCGGAAAAACTCGTTTCTTGGTCAACCTTATAGGTTAATAGCAAATTGGGCTATACAAATATGAAGCATTTGATCAAAATTCGCTACCATAACGCACTTGCTGCATCCGGAATTTCTTTTTTACAAACATGCATTATATTTCGATGGAAAATGCAAAAATTCAATAACATAAGGCGTGTTTGATTAAAAAAAAAAAAATTGTATCACCGACGACTTTTGGGCCACCCTGTGATTGTAGAAATATTTTTTGAAGATGTAGCTCAAGACACCCTATGATTAATGTATAAAGATATTTTTCATATCTTGTATAATAACGGATATATTGAGCTTTATTGATTTTTTACGAAAATTCGACAAAAATTATATACCATTAAACGATAAACTCTATAGCTAAAACTACTGCCCAGCATCAGAGAAAGGGTCTATTTGAAATGAATTTTCTGGAAACATTTTAGTAAATTGAAGGACAATGACGGTTGAAACTAAGACTTCAGGGTTTGTAAAACATCCTTCTTGAGACATTTGATTCCCATAGCCCGTATTAGATTCACGTTATTTGCCTAAATGTTGCCGATTTTGACGTTTTATATCGCAACTTTCACGTTTTGAAGAAAACCCCAAATATTTTTTTTAAATGCCTATAACTTTTTTGTCTTTTGACCTACATAGCTAAATTTTGGTACGTAACTTACCTATAAAGATGTAAACCCGCGTATTAAATTTGTTTGCCCTTACTTTGTTAATTTCGGTGATATAATTTTTTTTCGAAAGAAAATACAAAATTTTCCGGGAAAACCTGGGCAGATTTTCCTGGCTAACGAACTTATCCAAGCCATTTGCAAAAGGAATTTATTCACCACATTTAATCAAAATCGGACCATTACTTTTTGAGTTATCGGTGTGACACATATATATATATATATATATATATATATATATATATATATATATATATATATATATATATATATATATATATATATATATATATATATATATATATATATATATATATATATATATATATATATATATATATATATATATATATATATATATATATATATATATATATATATATATATATATATATATATATGTGTGTGTATATGTATCACACCGATAACTCAAAAAATCAATTTGGTAAATAAATTCATTTTGCAAATGGCTTGGATAGGTGCGTTAGCCAGGAAAATCTACCCAGGTTTTCCCGGAAAATATTGTATTTTCTTTCGAAAAAAAATTTATATCTCCGGAATTAACAAAGTAAGGACAACTAAATTTGGTACGCAGGTTTATATCCTTATAGGTAAGCTACCTACCATTTAGCTATGTATGTCAAAAGACAAAAAAGTTATGGGCATTTAAAGAAAAATAAATTGGGGTTTTCCTTAAAACGTCAAAGTTGCGATTTAAAACGTCAAAATCGGCAACATTTAGGCAAAGAACTTGAATCTAATACGGGCCAAGGGAATCAAATGTCGCAAGAAGGATGTTTTACAAACCCTGAAGTCTTAGTTTCAACTGTCATTGTCCTTCATTTTACTAAAATGTTTCCAGAAAATTCATTTCAAATAGACCCTTTCTCTGATGCCTGGCAGTAGTCTTAGCTATAAAGTTTATCGTTTAATGGCATATAATTTTTGTCGAATTTTCGTTAAAAAATCAATAAAGCTCAATATATCCGTTATTATACAAGATATGAAAAAGTTTTGTATATATTAATTATAGGGTGTCTTGAGCTACATCTAAAAAAATATTTCTACAATCACAGGCTGGCCCATAAATCGTTGGTGATACAAATTTTCTTTTTTTTTAATCAAACACGCCTTATGTTATTGCATTTTTGCATTTTCCATCGAAATATAATGCATGTTTGTAAGAAAAGAAATTATGGATGCAGAAAATGCGTTATGGTAGCGAATTTTGATCAAATGCTTCATATATATATATATATATATATATATATATATATATATATATATATATATATAAACATATAAAAATTGAAACTGACCCCGGATATGTGTTCTGGGGGGCCTAATTAGCGCTCATTTGAAGAAATTTTTTCAAAATTCAAAAGTCGGGATCTCCTCATTAGTGAATTTTTTTAAGAAAATTCACCAAAAATATAATTTACTTCCCACTCTCGTAAATGACACAGAGCAATATTTTTAGGCATCTGATTATTCTATCGATTGATAAGTAATAAATAATACCTTTTAATAATAGATTTTTGGTGTTCCGTTAGTCGTAACTTATTCATGCTGGATTGTTTTCACATTTTTTTATAGGTGACTTGCATAATCTTATTCGCTGTTTCACCTGCCCGCTGTTATTTCAAGGTAAACACTAGATGACTAATGCAGGTCATAACAATATATACATAACATTTTAATGTAGCAATTAGGTACGAGACTGCGGAGAGTTATAGAGGAAGAGGAATATATTTCTGTGACATTTACTAAAAATGAGAGATCAAGCAAAATAATAATTATAAACAGTGAATGTATGTTAGTTAATTCAGAGTTCCTTAATTCATCATCACAAACAAAGGCCATGTTGCCGTGGCACACTGTTCAGAAATTCTCTTCGCTTCGTTGTAGCTTCGGCATTTCATCAATTTGACGAGGTTTTTGGAAAGTTTTCTCTTGGCCAGCCTCTTTCAGTTTTAGTAGATCTTCGTAGCAAAAATTAACTAATGAAGATACGCTTCTGATTTTCGAAAAAATTTCATCAGATGAGCCCAAACAAAGTCCCATAAAGCACACATACAAACTTTAAATTTATATATATATATATATATATATATATATATATATATATATATATATATATATATATATATATATATATATATATATATATACAATGTCTCTATAAAGTAACGCATAAATTAACTTACATTAAAAGTGACCATTATTTAAGAAAATTCAGGAACAGGTCGATCTTTATTTAAAACAATTCGGTTAGGTTAAGTTGTGAGTGAACCATAACGGTCCCCCCACTGCGACCTTAGTGGCTCACGCCTAACTGTCTTATATTTCGCCCAACAAATACAGCCTGCTAAAGAGGTCGAGAATTTCTGTGGGAGAAAGTTGACCCAGATCTTCTGGTGCAAGCATTGTCTTGCCAAAGAGCAGGTGTCTTGTCCTCTCTGCAGCACGTGCTCTGCTGTTTTGTTACCCTCCATACACAGCCGGCACTCAGTCTCTTGACCGAGACCAATTCGGGGCATGTGGTGCCGCAAGCACCGACTAGAGTTCTCAGTTGTCTGTTTAGCTCTAGAAGTTCTTTAGCCCTTGACTCTGAAAGGCCATTAATGAAGGCCTTAGAGCGTGCTAATCCTGGAAAATTTTGCCATTGCTGGATTGTCATTCTATCTGTCCAAGTCTTTAAATTTCATTTCGCTGTGCATGATGATATCCCAGCGCTCCGGTTCGATAAAGTCTTCCGGGCCACCACTCCTGGCAAGCGCGATGGCGGCTACAAGGTCCGAGTGACCCGGTATCCAGACCAGCGCCACATCATTGCAGCTGCCTAGTTCGTTGAGAGCAGATTTACAGCTCCATACCGTTTTTGAATTGCAACGGTAGGACCCAAGTGCCTTTATTGCAGCTTGGCTATCTGAATATATTTTTATCGATTTGTGTGTGCACTAGTTTTGTATAATTTCCCTTGCACACATCTCTATGGCATATACTTCTGCCTGGTGTATGCGGGTACCTCCTCGCAGACCTGAAGATGACCACCTCCCCCTCCAACGAGGTAATAATAGTCAGATTGTGCAGCATCCTACCACATCGAGCCACAAATGGTAGGTTCCACACTTCTAGCGATGGCAGCTTCGCAGAGGGAGTTCCGTAGTGCATTGTTATATGTTCCTTCAATGTCGAGAAACGCAGCCACCGCCACGTCCCTGTTATCCAGGGAGTGTGTAATTTTCTCAACAAGGTTATTGAGTGCTAATTTAGTAGATTTTCCAGTTTGGTATGCATACTGGTGGATATTGAGGGGGTTCTTGCTTAAGATATCCCCCCTAATGTGTCCGCCCAGTATTTTATGCAATCCCTTCAAGATGAATGAAGTGACACTGAGAGGTCTCAGCGAATTGGGTAGGAGGTCACTACGTCATAATTTGGGAATATATACACCCCTAATCACCGTCCAGCTGGATCGAGTATGGTTCCAAGCCAGCCTGATGAGGAATGAGAGGAGTGCCTCCAGTTCATTTTGTAGCAGAACCCGAATCACCCCAGCCTCCCCTGGAGCCTTGAATGTTTGGAAATTCTTAACGGCGCACTCCACCGCCGAGCCTGTAATTATTTTTCGAGCAACCCGCCAGTCTTTATCGACCTCCGGCCGGTGGGATTTCTTCACTACTCAGGATTAGACAATCTGTGAAATATGTGTGTGCTAAGAGCTCTAACGTTTCTTGTTGTGATTCTATAAATGAACCATCTGGTCATTTTATCGATCCCAGTTCCTGGACACAGCCGCGTGAGAGAATCCTGCTGACCCTGGTCCTGCTGGGTAAATTGGCAATATCCCCGCAGAACCTCATCCAGGATATCCTCTTTGCGTTCCTTGTATCCTTGTTGTAATGTGTTAGAGTGGATTTATATTGCTCCCACTTGCATCTAGTCTTAGCACAATTGAGGATACGCTGCACCTCTGTTCGTAGTTTTTCGAGGTTTTTGTTCTACCTAGTAGACCCTCGACTGTATTTTTTTGTCTTTAGTGGACAGTTTTCGTGATACGCTGAGATAATTGCATCTCTTACTTGTTCATCTGCAATTTTTATCCCTTCACGATCCCTTACTGTGGCGATAGCGGACTCAAGTCTGGATATGAGGGATTGCTTGTAGACCTCCCAATCCATTATCTTCGGGTCGCGATACTCCACCACAGGTCTAGGACTTGTTTCAATATAAAACAGAATATGAACATGGTCTGAACATGAGGGTTCAGGCGACACCCTCCGTTTGACGATTTTGGTGCTCAATAGTCTTGAACTGATCGTGAGATCTAAAACCTCTCTCCAATTATCCGTTAGAAAGGTGGGTTTCGAGCCCGTTGTTAACGACCAGCTCTTCCCACAAGGTGTATTCAAACAGTGACTCACCTTGCCTGTTAGTGTCCGTGCTTCCCCAAACCAGATGATGTGAGTCCGCATCACGCACCATTACAAGGTGATTATTGTTCCTCTTGCAGTAGGTGATCAATTTTCGCGCCTCTGCTGGAGGAGGTTGGTCTGCATCTCTGTCTAAGGGGAAGTAAGCCGAGCAGGCTACTGCATGTAGCCTGGTCCCTCCTGATGTGATCATGAGATGGATGGCTGTCATGTCCTTGGTAGAGTATTCTGAAAGTACAAAATTCAAGTTGTTTCTGATCCAGATACAGGCTGTGGGGTTGCTACCAGAGCCCACCTCTACTATCTTACCAGAAGTATAACCTAGCCTTTTAGTTCGATCCGAATTGGCGGTCCAGGCCTCTTGGAGAAGCGCAAGGTCTATCTGCTCCTCTTTTAATTTCATGCTAAGGAGATACGTTGCCGCCCTAGCATGATGAAATTTTGCTTGAATGCACCTAATTGCGATGGACATAGGGTGATAATAGGGATAAGTATTAAAGTGGGGTATGCGATCAGGTAGAGGGAAAGGTAAGGAGAGAGTTTAAGGATTGGATTAGGGTGCTAGGCTATCCTCCTTTTCAGAATCTCGATTTACCAGCTTCCTGAAGTCGTCGCATGACGGGAGGTTTTTTTTAAACTAACTTTTTCATATAAAAATCTCACCCATATCGTTATACCCCTTCAAAAGGTAGCTATCCCTTCGAAATTTTGACATTGGATGGTGGGTAGTGTGATACATCTTTTTAAAGCTAATCCAACTCTCTATTCAGCAACACATTTTTTTGTAGGAATAAAATAAAGTGAGTTATAACATTTTTATTATCAGTAACACCTAACACAAGTGAAGCTTGTAAAGAGCTACACACTCGAGTCTTATGATACTGATATGATACTTATAATATGATACTTCAATATCTGAGTCTGTAAGCAATGTTGGGCTTCTTGTACGAAAAGAACTCCAGATATGTTGTTGTATACTGTGTCGTATCTGTAACAGTCGACTGGTGCTGTGTCACATGTGTCATAAAAACTAAGGAAGCATAAGTTTGATAATTTTTGGTGATACAATCTACAGATAATAGTAAATACTGTACTGAAGCAAATACTGGCTCTCTTGCACATGCTCGCTATACCACTGCATAGAAGTTGTAGAATAAAACTCTTTATTATAGGCCGAGCTTTCGAAAAATTTATTCCTTTCTCAAGGCTACAACATAGAAAGAAAAAAAGTTTACAATTTACTTGGAAAAAATATAAAAGTTTAAAATACTTACATATAACATGAGTTCTACTAAACTAATTATGTAATAACAAACATGAAAAGAAAACATTTTTATGAATTTGAGTGAAGTCGAAAAGTGCCAAACTGACATATAAAGCTAAATATTGTCTAATTGAATTTGTTTTTTGTTTATATATATATATATATATTGTGACCGCCCACTATCTCTTTAAATCGATCCTAGGAATCCCTGTTCCTAAAAACCTTTACCACGTTTGAAAGTCAAACAACCTACATACGACGATCGATAGAAAGGTCAACGTTACCGGAAATCTAGGTGGCCCCTAGCTTTTATACAGTGAAGATGGGCAGGGTTCTTTATAAGGTGTTACTCTATGAGGGCGCCACTTGATTGTTTTACACCTAGTTCCGGATATTTATAAGAGATGTTAATTACGAAATCCAGCTTACCAAGAATCCAACACAACCAAGAACTCCTTGGACCTCCCTGGCAGCTGCACCTAAAATCGCAGGCTTATACGTCGGAATGTACAAATGTGGGAACGAAATCTTACAGTTGGAATATCTTAAAGGCTTACGTAGAAGCTGACAAACACTAAACAGCACCTAACGTTACTAATACGGGAGTGAGAGGTGAGTGCAGAACAAACGACACACAAATATATATATAAAATAAAATTCTAGTTTATTATAAAATCCAGATGATGCCTACAAGTGGTCAGACAGATCAAAAACAGTATTATATATACACATATATAACCTATAAATTGCTAGCATGTATGTTAAATGAATAACAGAGTCCGCAAAATGACTCGCTTGCTATATCTCAATAATTTACTGCTAAACAAATAGCTTTAAGCTACTAACGTTCGTATGGTAAGCAATAACAAGTCAAGTAATTCAAACGCAACAATAAAAGTAACTAAGCTAAATCAAATGGAAATTTGTGTCCTTTCGTGATCACGATCAGCTTACAAAGATGTTAAAATATGAAAAGGTGTATCAAATGGTAGCCTAAATAATGATAGTACTTTATCAAACTCAAAGCAATTATATTAATGATAATGTGAATATAAATCATCAGCTGACGTGTAGGGTTCAAATAAAAAGCTGGGTATCTTATCCTATTGTGTTATCGTTAAAACTTTATCTTTGAATTTCAAAACTTGACCACCATAAGTAGAGTCACAGCTTAATACTGGATTTAAAAGTCCAAACAAACAAATTGAGTTCTTTATTAACAATACAACTTAAAGACTACTACCTGTAAGGTCTGATCTCCAGTGAACCTTCTCTGGTCGATTTTTCGCTAACAAAATATCTACTGTCCACTGTGTCGGTACCTTCCGGCCACCTGTACTTCCTCTACTCAACAACGAAATGTCCTCGGCAATCTGATGTTGCTGGGAATGACTTATAATTGAATTTGCGCCACAAAATGGTACCATACCAATATTCTTATTCTCCCATTGACCACTCGTTAGTTTAAGACAATATGTAGGCCTATTGCTTGTCGATTAGGCACTATAAAATCAATTAAAGCAAGACAAAAACTGAAACTAGAACTAAAACCAAAAGCTAAAACCAAAACCCTCCAAATCCTGAGGGTTTCTATGTTATGTCGAGGTGTTTTGTTGACCACAGTTAGACAAGCCGGTTCTGATTGAAAACAAGCCACAAAGCCACTTGCTTTTTCGGCTTTACGTATGTGACATTTACTCTCCACCACGGGAATATTATAGTATTCAAGTACTATGCGACTAATTCGCTTCAACTTCCCAAACCTCCAGAATACTATAATCGTTTTACAGCCTAGAAATTAATCTCCAAACTAGGATGAATGGCCCACTTGCCTGTTTCTTTTTTCTAGCTGAAATCTTGCCACACACTCAAATTAAATTGCTTCTTCCACCGTTTTCAAAACCAACCTTTTTTCTCAAAAATGTTTTCTCTCCCAGGTCATAGCTAATCTTGCTGATTCGCTATCGGTCAACAAAAAAAAAAAAGACGACAAGAAATGGTGTCCCGTTCTTCCATCAAAAATATCAAACTCTGGCAACGAATAACTTAATACCGCAGAGTTGCGACATTTACACGAATGGGGAAATTCGGGCTTCGACCGCAAGACCTCGACATATGTAACACACCTAACTTCCAATATTAATCTCGATAATAAACTTCTTCCACAGCTTATAGAGACCGTTGTAACCACAGTTCTGCATGCAAGAATTTATCTCACTACATTAACACATAATTCAGTAATTTCCAACCAGCTAAAGTTAGACAGACAATAAATTAATGACGTGCTGGCAACCATGCCTTCACAAGACAGTGTACTCTGCCGTTGTCGACTGTTTCGGTGGTAAATCTCGACTTCTAGAAATTGAAACTGAATGAATGTAGATAACAAATTAAAGATGTTCGTTCACAGCTGTCCCTAAACCAATAACAATATGAAACCGAATAATTATATGGGGTGTTTTTGTTTATTTTGCCTGCTACGTGTAATTAATGATGTTAATATGCTTAAGGTGAATTTTACACGTAACAATCCCCCCCTTACTTCAAGAGGATTAACCGTAAGGTTAAGCCTAATCAGAAGGAACAAGCTTCAGATCCTTCACGTGCCAAACTCCACTATTCTGGCCAGCTTTGTCTCTAAGTTCATACGTCCATGGAGACACCTTCTTACTAACATAAAACGGTCCTATGTATCTTGGAGCTAACTTACTAGCAAAGTTCTTCGTTGCATCTGACAACACGTAATTCCTCCTCATCGCAGGTTGATCCACCTCATACTCTTCATAACGTCTGCGCATGTTATACCTCGCCACAGCCTTCTTAGTAGCCTTCTCCAGTCTCTGTTTCACGTCCCTGTACACCTCCTTGAACACGATGTTCCTGCTCTTGTCAACCAACACATCTTCATCCTCGCCGTCCAAATCAATCTGATTCTGGTAGTCCGCTCCTGACAATGCCATACATCGCCCAAAATTGACATAATACGGTGACAATCTAGTCGTCTCATGTCGAGATGTTCTCACAGCACAAGTCACCTGTTGTAGCCCAGCATCCCACTTCTTGTGGTTATCATTCACATACATTGCCAACATGGTCTTGATTGTACGATTAGTTCGCTCGGTAGGGTTTGCGCGCGGATGGTAATTCGCGCTAAACTTCAAATTGCACTGGTATTTCTCGGCAAACCTTTTGAAAGCTGAACTTTTAAATTGGGGACCATTATCACACATTATCATCTTCGGTACGCCAAATAACAGAAATACACCTTCTTCCAGACTTCTAATAATCGTGTCGGTGATGGACTTCCTCAAAGCGAAGGTTAACACAAACTTGCTCAAATAATCTGTGACAACCAGGATAAAACTATTGGCTTTCGATGAACGTGGTAAAGGACCCACTAAATCCACTGATATCATCTCCCACGGCCTCGACGGTTTAGCATGCGACACCATCATGTCCTTGGGACCTCGTTGATCCACCTTGTGCGCAGCACATATGGTACACTTGCGGACATAGTTCGCAACGTTCTGTCGCATCTTCGGCCAATAATATCTATCAGTTAACCTTGAGTAGGTTTTATAGACTCCCATATGACCCGATGTAGCTGGATCGTGAGCTTCTGACAAGAGTCTTCGTCGCTGGTCTTTAGGAACGACAATCTTCCAAACATCTTGCTTAGGCGTAAGTGCTGGATAATCTTGCCTCACGTACTTATACAACTTGTCACCTGACAATCTCCAATTCCCAAACTTCAGAGGTGTAGTTTGTACCCGCTCTATCATCTTCAAATACCACTTGTCTGTAGTCTTCGTCTCTGTCTCCACACTGTTCAGGACGTCTAACACTGGTACAGATCTGCTCAGTACATCCGGTACTACGTGGTCTTTGCCTTTCCTATGAACAATCTCAAAATCATACTGCTGCAAGCGTACAGCCCATCTTGCAAGTCTTCCTGATGGATCCTTGAGGCTATGTAACCATTTCAAGCTATAATGATCGGTGATGACAGTAAACTTTACTCCCTCGATGTAAGGACGCAGTTTTTCTATTCCCCACAGAACCGCTAAACACTCTCGTTCTGTCGTGGAATAATTACGTTCTTGGCGTGACAGAGAACGACTCAAGTAACAAATCACACGATCACCATCTGGATGCGTCTGAGATAACATCGCACCAATACCATAGCCCGATGCATCTGTGTGTACAACAAACGGTAAAGAATAATCTGGACAACCCAGAACAGGTGCAGATATCAACAACTCCTTAATCTTCCTGAAAGATCTATCACACTCAGGAGTCCAACAAAACTTAGTACTTTTCTTCAGCAACCCTGTGATTGGTGCGACCACAGTAGAAAAATCAGGACAAAATCTTCTATACCAGGACAGCATACCTAGTACACGTCTCACTTCCCTCACATTGGTCGGAGTAGGTAGCTCGATCATTGCTCTGACCTTATCAGGGTCCACTCTTAACCCTTCTCTATCCACCACGTAACCCAAGTACTTCATCTCGGGCTTACAAAACTGACTTTTCTCCCAATTGACGGTTAGATTGGCTCTTCTCAGGCGTTCAAACACTTCCTCTAACACTTCGAGGTGCTTTTCAAAACTTGGAGTCGTGATCACTACATCGTCTAAATATACAAACACGTAAGGTTCCAGGTCCGATCCTAACACACGATCGATCAAACGCTGCCATGTTGCAGGAGAATTATGCAGGCCAAATGGCATCCTTTTAAACTGAAATAGTCCTCTATTGGGGACGGTAAACGCAGTATACGGTCTTGAAGACTCGGCAACAGGGACTTGGAAAAATGCACTCTTCAGATCCAAACTAGAAAGATACTTCGCATCTCGAAGCTTGTCTAACGTGTCTGTAACCATTGGCAATGGATAGCCATCACGTTCGGTCACTGCATTAAGCTTCCTGTAGTCGACACAGAACCTATAACAACCATCCTTCTTCTTTACAAGAACTATTGGCGACGCCCACGGACTACTGCTAGGTTCTATGACATCGTTCTTCAACATATCTTCTAATTCTTCATCGATGTATTTCTGAAGCACTGGGGATACCCTATAGTATCTCTGCTTAATCGGTGGTGCATTAGTCTTGATCACATGTTCCGTCATATTTGTACAACCCAAACTATTTCCGAGCAAAGTCTTCTTCTTGTTGATTAACTCCTCCAACTGCTTCTTCTGTCCAACTTCCAAGACTGACTGATCAGCTATATCTACTGTGCTTACTTCAGGACAGTTAGAAAATTGCCACTCGTTATGCCTCAGATCAGGAACAATCCCCATCCTTATCCAAAAGTCTGCTCCCAAAATCAAAACATGTGGTAGTTCAGGGACAACCATCACCTCTATAAACTTTAGACGCTCACGAACCTTCATTGGTAATTCACACGTACCAATACTTTCACATTTCTCTCCATTAGCGACTGTGCATGATGTCTTCTTCGATTCGTCCAGGGGTATTCGCAACTTCGCGATACGGTCCCAACCTGATCCACCTAAAATTGTTCTCGACGCCCCGGAATCTAGGAGTCCAAGCAAGGTAATCCCTAATATGTCCACTCTAAGGTGAGGCCTTTCATCGTTCTGTGCATGGTCAATGATGAAATCTAAAACAGGTTTGACAGTAGTCGAGTACTTAACGGCAGCACTATCAGCTCGACTCTCTAAGAGCGCTGCACTCCGTTTCCCGAAAAACCTCTGGGACAATTACGAGCAATGTGGCCTTCCCTATTGCACTTGTGGCAGATGAGTCTATTTCTCTCGGTACAACCTGCTGCTATGTGGCCTGGCTTCCTACAGTTGAAACAGACGACGGGACTATGCCTCGTCTGGCTACGCCCACCCTGGTTAGACGATACTTGCAGTCTCTCGGTCTTCTCTTCCAAACCCACGTATGCCAAATCAGGCTCCAAAATCTGCTCTTTTTTTGGCGGATGTGCAAACTCACCAGCCTGGGATCGTTGTTCTATCCTCTTGCACAAAGTACGCAGCTGGGCGATTGAATTTATTTCCATAGCACCCAGTTGGCTACGATACATCGGTGCTAAGTTGCGCATTAGGAGACTCAACCTCGTTTCCTCCGAGACTTGACATTGCAATCTTTGAAAGTATTTCGACATAATAGCCAAATAAGTTCCTATGGTCTCATCTGCTCCTTGTTTTCTCTTCTTTATCTCATCCAGAAGCTTCTCGCTATAAAAAACGGGTTGATATTCTTCCTTGAATCTTCCTACAAGTTCATCCCACTGGGACACTTCACTCCTAGCATCCTGATAAAATTCATATGCTCTACCCTCGAATAAATCTATTCCTGACTCCAATAGGATCTCCTTACTGACATTTCTGGCCTTTCTCATTTCCTCGACACGTTCGAAGAAAGCAGTCACAGACAGTCCTCTTCTGTCTCCACCAAACCTCAAGTTCCACTTGTGAGGGAGCACCGGCTTAATCAACGACGCGTTAAGCGACTGCGCAGCAGACATCATGGGTGAAGAACACGACTGAGGGGTTTCGAACTTCAACTGATTCCCTAAAGATGCTTCCATTACTTGCAAACCTAAAGGAGTAGGTTGTGTTTCACTCCCGACTTTTGACGCTTTGGTGTTGAGCTGGTCAATCATCGATAACGTACGAGCAAGTAATTCACCTCGAGTCTTCTTCTTTTCTTCATCCGCAGACTCCATATTATCTATCCTTCCCAATATGTGAGCCAACTTTGTCTGCAATTTTAGAAACTGCTTGTCCTTGCTATCTCCTTGAAATTCTTCTAAGACAGCCAACACGCCTTCCAGTTTTCCCTGCACAACACCAAGATCTTCCTCAAACGTAAATGGATACTTAGGATAATGTAGACTATCGCCAGACTTTTCCATTTGGCGCGCTAAGGTTAAACGACCGCGCATATCTTCCACCGTGCCAGTAGCTATGCCACGTACCGTTAATTCATATACGAGCTCTTCTTTGTCCAGTCTATATACATCCATACGACGAGCCATGATTGAAAAAAAAAATAAACCCACACTGGAATCAAGATAACTACCTAACAATACAGTAAAAAAAAATAAAAAAAATAAATGCAGTCTGCACTCTCACACCCGATTAGTTGAGAAAGCTAACAACACCATACATCGGCAAGATCAATACGCCAAAACCAAACGACTTTACTCCCCAAAGCCCTACTCTCACAACTACACAAAAGTTCAAGTCCAATACTACGGCTTCCAAAATCTCTAAAAACCCAAAAAATAAGCCCTTTTTGAGCTGAATCGAGCCCCACGTTGGGCGCCAAATATGTGACCGCCCACTATCTCTTTAAATCGATCCTAGGAATCCCTGTTCCTAAAAACCTTTACCACGTTTGAAAGTCAAACAACCTACATACGACGATCGATAGAAAGGTCAACGTTACCGGAAATCTAGGTGGCCCCTAGCTTTTATACAGTGAAGATGGGCAGGGTTCTTTATAAGGTGTTACTCTATGAGGGCGCCACTTGATTGTTTTACACCTAGTTCCGGATATTTATAAGAGATGTTAATTACGAAATCCAGCTTACCAAGAATCCAACACAACCAAGAACTCCTTGGACCTCCCTGGCAGCTGCACCTAAAATCGCAGGCTTATACGTCGGAATGTACAAATGTGGGAACGAAATCTTACAGTTGGAATATCTTAAAGGCTTACGTAGAAGCTGACAAACACTAAACAGCACCTAACGTTACTAATACGGGAGTGAGAGGTGAGTGCAGAACAAACGACACACAAATATATATATAAAATAAAATTCTAGTTTATTATAAAATCCAGATGATGCCTACAAGTGGTCAGACAGATCAAAAACAGTATTATATATACACATATATAACCTATAAATTGCTAGCATGTATGTTAAATGAATAACAGAGTCCGCAAAATGACTCGCTTGCTATATCTCAATAATTTACTGCTAAACAAATAGCTTTAAGCTACTAACGTTCGTATGGTAAGCAATAACAAGTCAAGTAATTCAAACGCAACAATAAAAGTAACTAAGCTAAATCAAATGGAAATTTGTGTCCTTTCGTGATCACGATCAGCTTACAAAGATGTTAAAATATGAAAAGGTGTATCAAATGGTAGCCTAAATAATGATAGTACTTTATCAAACTCAAAGCAATTATATTAATGATAATGTGAATATAAATCATCAGCTGACGTGTAGGGTTCAAATAAAAAGCTGGGTATCTTATCCTATTGTGTTATCGTTAAAACTTTATCTTTGAATTTCAAAACTTGACCACCATAAGTAGAGTCACAGCTTAATACTGGATTTAAAAGTCCAAACAAACAAATTGAGTTCTTTATTAACAATACAACTTAAAGACTACTACCTGTAAGGTCTGATCTCCAGTGAACCTTCTCTGGTCGATTTTTCGCTAACAAAATATCTACTGTCCACTGTGTCGGTACCTTCCGGCCACCTGTACTTCCTCTACTCAACAACGAAATGTCCTCGGCAATCTGATGTTGCTGGGAATGACTTATAATTGAATTTGCGCCACAAAATGGTACCATACCAATATTCTTATTCTCCCATTGACCACTCGTTAGTTTAAGACAATATGTAGGCCTATTGCTTGTCGATTAGGCACTATAAAATCAATTAAAGCAAGACAAAAACTGAAACTAGAACTAAAACCAAAAGCTAAAACCAAAACCCTCCAAATCCTGAGGGTTTCTATGTTATGTCGAGGTGTTTTGTTGACCACAGTTAGACAAGCCGGTTCTGATTGAAAACAAGCCACAAAGCCACTTGCTTTTTCGGCTTTACGTATGTGACATTTACTCTCCACCACGGGAATATTATAGTATTCAAGTACTATGCGACTAATTCGCTTCAACTTCCCAAACCTCCAGAATACTATAATCGTTTTACAGC